>CM060952.1:97913969-98513969 GCA_030765055.1 Mantis religiosa
CTGTTATGGTGTCCTCAGTTGGGCAACCAGAGTGCAATTCAGCTTCGGTGCATATATGACCACGTTTAAATTCATTGATCCAAAAGTAAATGGTCTTCAATGTTGGTCCGCGTGAACTTCATTCATTTCAGTTTTGAATAGAGGCAGTACAACCCTTCAAATGAAAATGTTTAATAACAGCACGAAACTTTTTTTTTAAATTTTCAATTGCAGCTATCACACTGACCAGTTCAGATGGCTGTCATCAGTTACCTGTATATTGTAGCAGATTCAAATTTTCTGTACAATCTTTTGAATAATCAAGCTTACCACCCACAAAGTTGCTACAAAGAAATGTCCATCCCTTCATGGAAATTTACCAGATTTATCAAACGACCCTCGTACTTGAGACGAGTTGCTGACTACTGGAGAATATAATATTCGTATTAAAATTTAATTTTAGCAAGAGATTTAAGAATTAAGTTAACTTCAGATATATCAGTAACTTAATATCAATAAATAATAATAATAATAATAATAATAATAATAATAATAATAATAATAATAATAATAATAATAATAATAATAATAATAATAATAATAATAATAATAATAATAATAATAATAATAATAATAATAATAATAATAATAATAATAATAATAATAATAATAATAATAATAATGATAATGATAATGATGATGATGATGATGATGATGATGATGATGATGATGATGATGATGATGATGATAATGATAATGATAATGATAATAATAATAATAATAATAATAATAATAATAATAATAATAATAATAATAATAATAATAATAATAATAATAATAATAATAATAATAATAATAAATATAATTTCTCAAAAGTCGGTGAAATGCTTGTCGTAGAATTCTCTTGTGACCGCCAAGTATGTGTAACCCAAGCGTGATCTATATGCCCTACGGATTGCCAATGAACATGTCTGTAGGATTGTAAAACAGGAACGAAAAGACGCGAATTTTAAAACACACGCTTGTTTTATCAATAATCAAACTATTAGTGCCACATCAAATTGTTTATTATTACAGATTACATCCTACACTCGCATTTAGCCAGTCTCTGTAGCGTAGATGGTAGCACGTCAAGAGGTCCCGAATTCAAATCTCGGTCAGGGCAAGCTATCTGGATAGGATTTTTCCAGGTTTTTCCCTTATCCTGTAAAGTTAATGTCGAGTATCTAAGCTCTATGGACCCTGGGCATCATTTCATCCATTTCATTCATCGTCCTATGTGACTTTACGTTGGAGTACGTTAATTAAGAAAATTTAACTCACATTCACACTTTCTTAGGTTGGTTTTAGAGTTTGGAAGCCAAATAAGAGGCCGACTCACTAATTTATTTGTCTCTGTAACCCTTTCCCAACATTTTGTTGTGAACTGTCTTCTATTTAACGTAAAACTTTTTTTCTTTCGTTCTGCAAGTTATTTTAGATGTACATGTCGACAGTTAATATTTGTTTTGTTACGAATCTGTATAGGAAAAACTTCAACAAAAAGCAGCAGCCCCGTGTTTGTGGAACTACAAAGTTTAAAGTGAAGGTGAACGCTGAATAAGTGGCGCTGCATTTGTTCACGCTTGCTTAAAAAGCGGGGGGAATGTATGCACCTTGGTGTGAAACACAAAAGGCCAGAATTGTTCTCCCCCAAAAAACCCGCTGGGGATTCAAGAGTGAAAACTCCTATATACATATCCTCTGCTGCTCTGTTCGCATTCTTCACACCGAATGTTCTCGTCACCTGAAAACCACAATATCTGCATTCAACCATTCATTTCTTAGCCTCAATGTGCAATATTTCTGTACCTTTTATCAATCCACGTACATTAATAAATTGAACTACTGGTACAATGTGATTATTTCCATTCCTTATACCTTAACTGTAGTACTGAGTTTTAGACATTTTCTGAGGCTTATGTTAGCTTTCTCAGAATGCCACACTGCCTGCCTTTAATGAATCTACGGGCCCAAATGACCTTGTTGTCGACGGGCCCTAAAACACCACACACTCACACTCACTTTAATGAATCTACTGCCAGTGCTATCATGTAAATTTAGGACAGGAGTGGACCATTTTTTAATTTACGTCCAACATTAAGTCATGTCGAATGATGCTTCAATGAGCCAGGGTCCATAAAGTTTTGTTACCCGACTTCACCTATCAGGATAAGGAAAATCCCCGGAAAAAGATTTATCCAGATAACTACCCTGTCGAAGATTCGTACACAGGAGCTCTTAAATGTGAGGCTGACACGCTACCACTACAGAGGCGAGCTAGCTGTGGATTGGTGTAGAAATAGAACACCAGTTGAGATGACTCATAAATTTATTTTAAGCTAATATGAGAATTTGAAGCTAACTGCCAACTATTTGAGGATAATCGAATTAAACTATTTCTGAATCTTAAAACTAGAATTGTAACTATTGAAATGTATCTAATAAGGTTCGTGTGGTTTAATTTGAAACATTACCTACTTAGCGCTACCCCTCCCTGTGCCAAGAGAGGGGTGACAAATTTCGAAAACACATTGCCACTCCTTAGTCTCCGTCAGTCAACACAGGTACTTCAACCAGGCAGGGTTGCTTTATTTACAAACAGTGTTTTTTACTGAAAATCAAACACGGTAATAATGGACATTTGGCAACAAAACTGGTGTTGTACTACATAATTAAGAGAAAGTTAAGTTCAAACGATATACAATAGACTCCATAGTTGAATTAAATGGACATACCTCACCTCCGAATCATTGTGACATTAATGCTTTCGAGCTAACATGGGCACAAATCAAAGTAGATGTGAGAAAACAATGCGACATTCAAAGGACGAGATATAAGCGAGATTTTCCTCAAAGCAGCACTGACAGTTACTCAAGAAAATTGGAAGGCTGCCTGTGAACATGTGAAGAGCGTATGAGAAATGTACTGGGAAAAAGATGGATTAACTGATAGCACAATTTCACAAAATTTAGAAGAATGTGATTCTGAATCGGATGATGATTACAGTAATACACAATCCGATGACAATGGAGCTGAGAATATTAGCATTTTCCGGGGCCCTTAATGGACGGTATATCTGTACTACAGCCATCTACCAGGAATCTCTAAAGCACTACACTTGAAAGTATTAAAGGGACAGCTACAATATAATCACGCGGAGTCAGTCAACATCACGGAAATGATGCGATGTTATGGGTTACCTACAACAGCCAGGGCAATACTGCACTCTATCTTTCTAATTCTCGTGTTTCAAGATAAATCAGTCGAACTGTTACTTCTGAATTATGTATCAATAAATTTACGGTTTAAAATAACCTTCCGTAATAGCAATGAGAGGTGCAAGTTACCACCAGCCCAGCGTGGTCTTTAAGCGCTACGGCCTGCCGATAATCGATCATGGTAAAACACTTATGTAAACGTAGCACACGAAGGTCCCGTAGGGGAGGGGATCCACCCCCTTCAGCTGCTGTGGTGCGAGGGCTGCGAACCCCTAGCACTCGTGGTACTTCTGAAGTTACCAAAGTACAAGCATCCCAGTCGCTCCCGTAGGGGAGTTATTCGTTTGGGTGGGCTTCGGTGTGGCAGTGGTCACGGTATCAGTGGGAGATCGGTGACGTCTGTGCGGCTCTGCCGTCATACGGGGTTGAGGGGACATTTAAGTTCCCGGGTGCTAACCTGCGGAGGTAGTAGTCGGTGTGCTAGATCACTGACGGCCCGACCGAGGTAATCGGTAGTCTTCGCTGATGAGTTGACGCGCATAAGTGGCGTATCCGCTCCCACCCTGTAATGGGGGGAAGGCGCTTGTTAGTCTCTAGGTCTTACGCCAAGGAAAGAGCCCCGTAGTGCGTCGTAGCGCCACTTTTGGGGACAGCTTCAATAGCTCCCGGGTAAAAGAGAGAGGACGCTTGACGTCCGACGTAGATAGCTCTCGCCCAAAACTGAACTGAATTGAATTTTAACACATAAAAAACAAAAATTTTAAACTATACGGTCTTATCAGGATAATGCCACTAAATTCCTACATTATAAGCTGCCAATTTTTATTTGCATCAGAAACACAACTGCGACTTGCTAATTTCTGACGATTCTTTCCTCTTTAATTTCCAGAATTGGCATATAGATGCAACTCTAATTTCTGAATGCACTAAATTATAATTACCAGAGTTCGCCGCCTAATTGACTTAGTTACACTGTTTTAACAAATTGCTTTTCCTCAACTAAATTGCCTAGCCTTACTCAGACAAGTCGTGCTTCTTGCATTATACATTTTAAAATTACTTCCAAGAAACGTAAGACTATTGAAACTTAAGAAAATTTTATATAGATAAACTGCTAAAGATCATTACATCTCCATCACAATCCTAAGCAGATGAAACTAGGCGTCTGATGATATCGAAAATCTCACAGCACAGTGGTGTCGTTGAAGGTGAACCTCCTCCTCAGATGAGGGACCTTCGACGTTTTGCCATTTCGGGACATTGTCCCTTACTGGCATGGTGGTGGTTTTTAATGATATGACGGTGGGTGGATGGTGGTGGATATGTCTTAATGGTTGTATGGTTTGTTGGTAGGGGTTGAAATGTAATGAATATCTGGGGGATTGTATGGGCCTATGGTGGTGCTAGCACTAGTCTGGGTCGCTTGTAGGTTTCACCGGGGTCTAGGTCATATTCTCCCAGACCGCGGATTAGACTGTTGAAGCTTGAAGAGAGCTTGTTATAAAAATTATGAGATAAGGTAAGGATGTAGTCTGTGATTTTTGGGAAGGAGAGGTCTGCATGGATATTATCTTTAGGAATGTACCAATCGGAAGCTGTTGCTATCCGAAGGAGGCGGTTCAGAAGGACTTGTAGTTTGTGGAGATGGGATTTTGCTGCAACTCCCCAGACTGTGCAATCATAGGTTAGTGCAGGGCGGAGTATTTGCTTGTATATGAGCAATTTGTTGTGCAGGCTCATTATTGATTTCCTATTAAACATTGGATATAGCATGGCCATCCTTCTGGACACTTTGTTAGCCACAGTGGTGATGTGTTGTTTCCACGTCAGACGCCAATCCAGAGTTACTCCGAGGTATGACGACAAAATGCACCTATTGTACAGAATTCTTCTAAGACGATCACAATGGAGAGAATTGGATTCGATACTCAAAATGCATTAAATAGACACTGTTAGTACGAGAGAGATGTCAAATATCCGATTACAATGGGCATACGAACTCCACAAATTAGGAACCCTTTTTCATGAGAGACGGTTTTGCAACATATCTAAAATAAAAGTTTGAAATTAAAAGAAACCTGTATCATCATTCTTAAGTGTTAGAGTATATTAATTACTTGTTTAATTTTCTTATACAACTTCCTAAAACAAACATTTGCCCAATTTAGGCGACCAAATAATCAAATATGCACGTAAAACAAAAAATAGAATATATTAACAGATATAAATGTGAAGCCTGGCTGCTTTTAACTTTACTGTTTTACGAATAAAATGTTAAGAACAAAAATGTTATTAAAGTGTACATTATATATACTTATATATACTTATATATATATATATATATATATATTAATTGGGGACGTGAATATGTAGATTGTGATAATTTTGGGAGGAGAGAATTTGCATGGATGTGATCATAGCATAGCTAACGTCACGAGTGGTTTTGAGATTGCTGATAAATCCACGAGAGACGAAGTCGCAAGAAAATTTATCTAGGGGAGTTCAAAACCACGAGTTACATTTGTAAAATCACAGAAGCACTTGGAAACCACATATATATTGTAAAACAATTTTGTACTTTTGTAACATTACGGAACTCTAAACACATCTTATATGAATGCTAATATAATGTAATTTCAATGTTAAGATGTCGCGATATAACAAGTTAAAGCGACAAAAATAAACCAAATTAAAAAAAAAAAAGTAACACAACCTCTATTTTCAAACAACAAACTTCATTTGTTTTAAACTGCAATAAAGTTACAATTATTTAAGTCGACTACTTCACTCAATACGTCACTATCCATATTCCTATTCATTTCGGTATTCTTTAGCTGTGCTTGCTGAATTAAAAGATTTATTTCGTTTCTTGTCACCTGGGCAGATCTTTAAGCCACCATGTTACTGTTTGAATCTCGCGCTTGTCTTCCCTGCTCATGTGATCGTTATACCCAACAATAAAGGAACATGTGACAATTGCAGAGCGATAATTGTGCATGGTGTATATAATTATCGATTTAGAGATTAGCGATTGGTCGGTATTTGACGAATCCTAGTTCTTCATTGATCTATACGAGGATAGTGACCTATGTGTGAAATAACAATAAGTCAAGACCTTAGAAGAAATTTCTTGTAACTTATGTCCTCAAATTTAAGTCATATCGAACAGTGAATGGAATGGCTGGCCTCATAGCTCAGTCGGTTAAGCACCTGCCTGCCATGTTCGTTTCCTGGCGGTAAGGGTGGGGATTTTTCTCCGACCAAGATAATTCATCTTCCTCATCTTCCCCAGAGTCTGGAAGTATGAATGAGAGTGCGAATGTATGCGTGATGTAATGATTAAAACCTAACGAATACGAGTTAACACCTTCGTTATGTTCCAAAGGAGAACGGCCGCCAATATGACCATTGGAGTTAAAAGGCGCGGTATAAATGGAACAAATAAAAAAAAAGTGAATGGAATGATTGAAATGTTGAAATGAGCCCAGGTCCATAGAGTTGCCAGACATTCATCTTTTAGGATAAGGAAAATCCTGGAAAAAAATCTTATTCAGACAACTCGCCCTGACAGAAATCCAAACTCAGGACCTCTTGAACCTGAGGCAGGCACGCTAACATCTAAGTTACAGAGGCGGGCGAAAATGGGTAAGGGTGCGTTGTGTGAGGAGCTTGAAGAAATGGACATTTTATTGCTGATCAGAGTGTGAGGGGTGAAGAGATAGAGGGAGATAAGCTCAAAAATTAAAACTCGGTATTCAGAATCTTAAGTATGCGACAGTAATATTTTAAAGAAATTTCCCCCACCCCAATTACCCTTTACATTGAAAATATTTCCTTTTGTTTGATTTCATAAAAAATGGCTTACTGGTTAAAACATTAAGTAAACGTTTAACACATTTTCATGAAAAAATGAAACGCATATCTGGAATTTTCTGGGAATAGTGCCTGAAGTTCTCATCAATTTGAATGACTGATAGAAGTAGTCAGCGCTGTGTTAACAGTTTTGGTGACGAATATAGTAAGTTTAGTGGTGTTGAGGTTCTCACAATACATGAAATGATAACTAGGAAAAGAAATTTGGAAAGGAAATGCTCCAGGCATTTGTCAGTTATGAAGATTGAAAAACTCCTGGAGAGAGAGGGAAAAACTCAGAGGAGATTCTGACAAAATTCGAACCGCAGAGCCCCCGTCATCAAATCCGTACTTTAACGAATTGGACCAACCATGTTTTAAAGCTTAAAATGCTGATTGATGTGGGTATACACAGGAATAAAATGAGGGAATATTTGGAAAGTAAGGCAGAAATGTGTTAGAGCAGTTGTGGAGAATTGAAGTAATAAAATAGAGTAAAAAGCGGAATGTAAACAGTAAGTGGTGTTCCACTACCTATATGCGTAAATGTAAGGTTCTGGTGAGGAAGCTGGTGGATGTAAGTAAACTGTAATTTTAGGTTACATTTCGTCTGGTTTATCTTGAAACACGCCCGCGCTGTTGTAAGTAACCCATGACTGCCTAACCCCATATCGCATCACTTCTATGTAACGTTCTAATTGACTCTGTCTGATTATATTGTAGCTACCCCTTTAATACTTTCAAGCGCAGCGCTTTAAAGAATATTGGTAGCTGTCAGTGGTATAAATATACCGTCAATTAGGAACTTTTTGGAGAGCCGCTTTCTTCTAAGTTTATGATGAAAATGTCAAACATCAATTAATCCGTTTTTTTTCCCAGTACATCTTTTCTACCTCCTTCATTGATTTGTGCCGTATTAGCTCGATTGCATTCGTATCACAATGACACGGAGGTAAGGCATGTCCATTTAATTCAGCTATGGAGGTGACTGTATACAGTTTGAACTTACCTTTGTTTCTCTTAATTATCTGGTACAACACCGGTTTTGATGCCATATTTCCATTATTACAATATTTCACTGTCAATATAAAGCACTGTTTGTAAATAAGCAAGCCCTGCACTAGTTGCAGCCCCTGTCGCTTTCTGACGGAGACTAGGCAGTGACAATGTGTTTATAAAACTTTTCACCCCTTCCTTGTCACAGGGAGGGGTAGAGCTAAGTAGGTAATGTTTCAAGTTAAACCAGACGAACCTTAAGTACGTCTGTTGTAATTATAAAAAAGGTTTGTGTTTTGTTTGAGTTATTGTATCAAATAGTAATATATAAGTAGCATGCTTAAATATAGTCAGTCACACATTGATAGCACTCAAAAGTCCAAATAGGTTATGAGATAATCAATGTGGTACTACACTGATGTCTTTGCTGTGACTATCAGCGGCCCAGTCATTCTGAATTGGGTATGAAAGACCGTTTAATTGTGCTCAGAGAGCTCTGTCAGTCTTAAGGTTATTTTACGTTCCGTAAATCTACGGCACGAGACTACCGGCTTTACTTCCCTTATGAAGGAAGCCATGCTAAGGTTTTTAATGTCCGAAAAAAATCTATCGCCCTCCACCTGGTTTGAACCCGGGACCTGTGGAACCAAAGGCTAGCCTCTACACCGTGGAGGTCGACGTACTACACTATATTCACCTTCGATTACTACAATTATAGTACCTATTTCATTGTAATGCACTTTTAGATGTATACGAACACATTAACCTCAGTTACCTGTAATCATATTCTAAAAATCCCATCCAGTTTTTTCGTTCTGACAAGATTGCATCATTTTATACAATGCAGCTACTGACAAATACAGCCGCCTCTCAACTAGGTAAGTAAATAAACCTTTCGTATTTTTATCAAGCCGACAGCACTTTAGTACAACTACTTTGACAGCTTTAACATTCCAGCCGGACGTTTAATTTCCGTTAACAGACGAAGGCCGAAAATACTACCACACACAGTTGACTACACCGGAAGAAAACAACTGCATATCGAGATGTTAAAACGTAAACTATAAATAAAAGCGACCAAGCTACTACAATAAAGAACTGCGAATAGTCCAAATGCAAAGTTTATTATTCACTCACTAAAAATATTTATAAGGTATCTCATAAATGGCCACCACTAAAAACATTTTATAAAAAGGTTTAATGTTGTTTAACCGGTTAGATCGTATCGGACGAGAATGAAATGGTTAAATGATGCTCAAACGAGCCCGGAGTCCGTAGCACTTAAGAGTTACTAGACTTTCATATTTGAGGATAAGGGGGGAAACCTTATGTGGGTTAACTCATTCCAACCAATATTTGAAATTGGGACGTCCTGAATGTGAGGCAGATACTGAATGATCACTCCAAAGAGGTGGTCTACAAACGTTTATTATAGACAGGTTCTGTGCTATAACGAGACTTTTTTTAGTGCATGGCAACGCGCGGAAGCGTAATGGAACGAGATTAAATATTATGACAAGCAGAAAGAAGAGAATATCAAAACGCTTTTGTGTCAGGCGACAAAACGGGCGACTGTAATGGTAAATTACGTTTATGTACGCTAGGTTACTAGTATTTCGTCTTCCATAAACAAGATAACGAGCGAATACAGCGCTTCCCACTGAAGGTCAATGCACCTCAACGCTTTGTCATGCATTCTTTATATACTTTTTAGGGATTAATTACAGTCAAAAGTGTATAGAAAACGCATTCAGAAGAAAGAACTTCACAGGCCGGGAAGATAGAACATCTTATTAATCGTGTAAATATCTTAAATAGGTGGCATTTTAATCCAGATCGTTAGAGCATTTTTGTGTACATATATACAAAACAAAATAATTATTTCCATAAAGGGTACTTCGATGTGAGGGAAGGGTTGATGAAGTTATTCGTGTCGTGTCATGGAAGTTTTACCAAGTTATATTAATATCCGATTTTTCACACTTAGGGATATTTGTATAATTTTTTAGGGGTTCAGTAGATTTCAAACCACCTATATCGAATCTAGGTCGAAAGCAACCTTATTTCTGTGGTAGGCGAAGCCTATATTTCTTAAACAGTAACGTACTACTTCCCTTTGTGAGGATTCATGACATGCTTCCTGTTTTTTCCTGTCATCGACAGAAACAGTAGCTCGATGTTTGACTTGTTAATGGATGGTTTCAGATTGTGTGCTCCTGCTACCGTTTCCCCCCTTGTAAAACTTCATCCATCTCTCCCCCACTCGTGTCTGGAGACGAATGGTGTGTCAGCTGAAGGTCATAGCTCCAACTCATTCTAATGCATACCGCAAGAGACACTGACACTACCCTAACTGTTGGCATAGTGCACGTGGTTGAATCTTGCCAAGAATATCAACCTTTCTATGGTATCGTTACGGCAGCTTTTGAATGTCTATTAAGGCGTTCGAAATCGAAATATTCTATATGCTTTCTCAGAATGTACTTAGAAAAGCAGACTGGACTTTCTACATGCCTTTTACGACATTTAGTTTAACACAGGTATTAGCTTTTTTGATTACATGTTTACTGTATGCCCACCACAAGAAGGCAAGGCAGAGGACTGTGTAACATAATCACTTTTGCTGTGTTTATGCTCGCCTTCCGGATATAAGGATGCTAGGTCCATGTAAAATACAGTGCTGTCACATAACTCACCCATGCATAATACCTCTCACTGCAGTTACGGAAATAAGCAATAGATCTGGCAGCATGGGTGATCCATATGCACTCTCATACATATTCGTAGTAATCAGATCCACTACCAGAGCAGATAAACAGTTCAAAATCCCCTCCCTCTTCATACCTCGCTTGCCTTCTTGTGATGGGCTGACAGTACATGCATATTGGTCAAAACTTCGATACCTAGATTACACCGGAATACGTCTCGACTCTCCATGAATACAAAACGTGACAAATTTTTATAAAAAACTTCCCTTTGTGCGTTTGTCTGTAAACAGCATAACCTAAAAACGAAATGTCGGTTAAATACCAAACATGTTTCTTCCAAGCAGATTAAAATAGTATATGTTCAAGATATTTTTATGATAATGAAACATTTATTTTTAATATTCTGGGAATAGCCTCTGATGTGATCTTCATTCTGGACCACTTGCGCGCCTCTGTATAGTGGTGATAGCGTGTGCGCCTCACGTTCAAGAGGTCCCGGGTTCGCATCTCGGTCAGGGTGACTTATCCTTACAAAGTTTTTACCGGGATTTTCCCTTTTCCTGAAAGATGAATGTCTGGTAACTAAGCTCTATCGACCCCGGGCTCATTTGAATATCATTTCATTCCTCGTCCGCTACAACTTACCATAAGTGGACGTGTAGGATTATATATATATATATATATATATATATATATATATATAGTGCCTTGGCCTCAGGCCGCGCCGTGGCTCAGTGGTTAGACCGCTTGGCTCTCACCAAGGCGACCCGGGTTCGATCCCAGGCGACCACAAAGTGAGATTTGTGCTGGACAACACGGCGCTGGGGCGGGTTTTCTCCGGGATCTCCGGTTTCCCCCGCCATCTCATTCCACCGGTGCTCCATCTTCATCTCATGTATCATCAGTGTCATCGTCTGCGGTGCCGTATGTAGTAAAAGCGGGCGTTAAACACTACACACTACCTTGGCCTTCGTGGTGACCTCGCTCCACCACTGATGGAGGCATCTTTCTAAGGTGGAGGCATCCAGAGGGCGGATCCATTACCTCCAACGATAGGATAAGGCGAGATGAGGTGAAGATGACTGTGAGGCGAGAGAACCAACAGCTCATAACCCCAGAGTCGGGAATCGAACACGGGACTTTTAGCACAGGAGCTGCGAACGAAACCACTGCGCTACCCCGGCAACCACCGCGCTAACCCGGCGTCCATATATATAAACATTAAGATAAGACATTTCTGCATGTATTTTTGCCCAAAAATGTAGATATAAAAGCCAAAATTCGTCACTTTTTTGTGGAGAAACCCATTTCCAAGATATTCCTTGTTATTGATTTGAATTTTCAAATACTTATACTTTTCTTGAATAGAAAGTCGTAATTTCCTTTTTAAGTCTTGTACAAGCAAAGAGAATGCAATTTCAAGGCCACCACAAAGCAACTAAAATCTATCACTTAAAGCTTACCGTATTTCTTTACTCTCGATTAAAATAAACAAGAGTTCGCACTGAAGTAGAGAAAGTCATGTGAGTGCAAAAGTTTGACTTTATCTATCACATATATAATACATATAAATAAATTATAGCGGAATATAGATTTGTATTTCCTGAATAAAATTTAGAACATTTCAGTGTGTGTAATGTGAATGTGTAAGCTCAAAAACGAACTGCCCAATAAATACCAAACTTGATGATATTTAGTTTCAGCATCTACCAAATATGCTACTCGAAGACATCCTAAAATATCCTGTACTTGGAACAGTTTTCAAAACGTATGATTTTCTAAAACATAACAAAATGATTTTCTGGATTAGCCTGCGTTAAGCCTACTTCTAAAGGAATGTATTTACCTCAAATAACCTTTTTCTGTAGCATAAGCCATTTTTGAGATATCCCTTACTAATGGTTAGGATTATTCAGTTATCATTAAGTCCTTTGTCCATAAAGCAATGTATTGCACTGGTTTACCAAGATGCAAATGTAATAAGCTTTATAGTTTGTGTAACCAGTAATAAATGATAAAGGAAGTACACACTCCCCCCCCCCCCTCTCCAGCCTTTCTTCCCCTCCACGTTCAACAAAAGAGAGGGCAAGTTATAGCGGCAGCAGGTTAAACTAGAAGTGGAGCTTTACCCAAGCTGAAGGTTTTTGCAGCTATAAAGTTGGAGAATGGGGGCGACGACCGTAAGTCGTTAAAACAAGAATGAAGGACAATGAAAAAGTTCCCGCCGCCTTAGGGTGTCATATCGCAACTGCAAGTGACATGTAGAAAGTTGGGCTTGGAATGGACCAAGTTTTGGGGTCAGTGCAGGATTTATTACTTTCTTTACGACCAGTTTTGCTTTACACTTTATTACAATGCATTTTCAGACGTCAGTGAGACCAGCGACTGCTTACTTTCTTTTTATATAATTTTTTTATTGATCGATCAGCAGTACAATGCTTTACAGATCAGAGTGAAAAGAAGGTAACAGTACAATAAGAACAATAACACTCAGGGGTAGGCTAAAAGGCCGCCCCTTAGCTACATTAAGTTAGAACTCCAATAATACTCTCTGAGAAATTATGTCAATGTTGAAGATGTAAGACAGACATCAAAGCACTAGAATCACTCGAATCAGATGTATAACTTAGAAGCAGGTCCTGTAATAGTCTCCTCTTCAAGCGTGAGGGCTGGCGCGTGCGGACGCCGATGTTATAATGCACAGCTCCTGGAACTTCTTGCAGCGTGGAAAAGAAACGACGAGCGATCCTGCGAATGTAGTCGTGAAGAGGTAACAGTCCTAGTTCGTGATGGAGCTGCTGATTACGGATGAACCATGGAGCGTTGGTAGCGATGCGCGTGAAGCGATTCTGTATGACTTGAAGGCGACGCAGATGACGTGTGTGCGGCCCCCCACACTTGGCAGGCATATGTAATAAGCGGACGAACGAGTGATTTGTAGAGTAACAATGAAGACTGTAGGCCGAGGCTGGAACGGCGATGCAACAGAGGTGAGAGTTTTGAAAGTCGCCCGGAGACCAGTGACATAAGACGATCGACATGAGCACCCCAGGTCAGTCGAGAGTCCAAAAGCACTCCAAGGTATTTAACGGGAGTTGTAGTGGACTGCTTACTTGAGACACAGGCGCTTCTGGACTATCCCCCCCCCCCCATAAAACTTCCAAACTAGGAAAAAGTTAACTTTGCATGTCCTCTAGTTAACATTAAACTCCATAACTTTAGCATTACGCTTGCCTCTGTAGTGTACTGGTAGCGTGTCTGCCTCAAGTTCAACAGCTCCAGAGTTCCAATCTCGGTCATGGTGAGTTGTCTGGATAAGGTTTATTCTGAGGTTTTCCTTTATCCTGAAAGACGAATGTCTGGTAACTCTAAGCTCTCTGGACCCTGGACTCATTTGAGCATTATTTCACACATTTCATTAATCGCCCGATATGACGTGTGTGGACGTAAATCATATAACGTTCTTTTTGCTTGTGTTTCGTTTGTATAGCCTCCATTTTTTTATATGGGGGGCTTGATTTGAGAAACTACTCATCGTATTTCTCTCGCAACTGTAGGATTTCTTAACGTCATTTATCATTTCGCTTCCATATCCATACTTATAACCCTGTGACATAAATGGAATAATTCCAGTTTAAGAAAAAGTATCAATCCCGGCTGTGAATCGAACCCGGAATCTTTGGGTTGAGAGCAGAACGATGACTACTCGATCTCAGAGGAAATACGAATAGGTTGTTGTGCGATACAACATAATTCCTTATTTAACATGATCATTTATCTAAATACATCCGAAGAATTTGTAACATTTATGTTCATAACTATATGAATCTAATATATTACCCAAGAGCTAATTATCTGAAATGCAATTAAATTACTATCAGCAAACTGATAGGATCCTTTAGTTCAAGAACGCACTTCAATTTTAATAAATATACTTTAAAATTGCTTAACCGAGACCATTTAATTATTGGTACTTTATCATATACTATGATAATATGTCGTGATAAATTAATATGCATAACATTCAAAATGACTCCTGAAAAAGCCTATTAGTAGTATTATCACTATTAATTTATCACACTATCTTTGCAATAAAATAATAAATACCAGATAATTAATTATAAGCAGAACTTCATCAATAAATCTTTGTAATTACAGATATTAATATCACACTGAATAATTAAATGTGAGAAAATAAATGTTGAATAGAATTTCCGGAACAATTCTGTATTACATGGCCGTTGGCAGAAAGAATATCAAACAATGTATATTTTTTTCAGAATCATTCATTATTCAGGGCGATTTGAGAGGAATTTTCTTCATTCAAAGTAATCGACATTCAATTGTTATCGTAAACTAATATTATACGAGGTACGTTCAGAAAGTAAGTTCCGTTTGGTAATAAAATTAAATTGTACAGATACAGAAAAATTATTTATTGCACAAAATTCTACAACTCTTAAACTACTTTTCCACATAACTGCCAAAATTTTGCAGGCATTTGTCATAGCGAGGCACAAGATTTTGTATACCTTCTTCATAGAAGTTTGCCGCCTGTGTCTTCAACCAGTTGGAAACATTTTCTCTCAGCTCTTCGTCATTGTTGACGTGTTGACCGCCAAGGAAAGATTTGAGATGCAAAAACAGATGAAAGTCGCTAGGAGCGGGGTCAAACATGTCCCAGCCAAATCGCTGTATGATGTTTTTCGTCGCATTTGCAGTGTATGGTCGTGCGTTGTCGTGAAGAAACACAACACCTTTTGACAGCCGACAAATTTCAATTGGTTTTACTTTCCTAGCATTCAGAAAACGAATCACAGATCTGCTTTCACAAGCGGCGGGATTTTCAATCAACACCGACATTGTAAACAAGCACAACAAAGCGTACGTGACTGACAGCGATCTCACAATGGCGCACGTTTCTTCTTGATACAGAGCGTCTACCGCGCATGTGCGGAACAGTAGCAGCGGAGATAAATTGAAACAGAACTTACTTTCTGGACGCCCCTTGTATTCTTTTGTTTCTATACCAACTTAATGTTCATTAGAATAATATTAATTGCAAGTTCGTCTGGTTTATCTTGAAACATGGAAACAGAGTCAGGGCGCACTATTGCCCGCGCCTTTGTAGGTAACTCAGAACTGCTTAATCCCACATCTCATCACTTCCATGTAATGTAATGCAATGCAATTGACTCCGCGTGACTATATAGTAGCTATCACTTTAATACTTTCAAGTGCAGTGCTTTAAAGATTACTAGTAGATGGCGGTAGTATAGATATACCGTCCATTAAGGGTCCCGGCAAACTGCTAATATCCTCAACTCCAACGTCATTGGATGTTGGATTACAGGCGCAGTAATCAAAGTCATCGTCCGATTCAGAGTCGCTTTCTTATAAATTCATTGTGAAATTGTCCGACATATCAATTAAACCGTGTTTTTTCCAGTATATTTCTTGTACCTCATTCGCGTGTTTTAAGGTACCCTTCCAATTTTTTTGAGTAACTTTCAGTACTGCTGTACGGAAGATCTCGCATCTCATTCTTTGAATGTCACATTATGTTTCGTCACATCTACTTTGATTTGTGTCCATATTAGCTCAAACGCATTCATACCATCATTACAAATGATACTGAGGTAAGGTATTTAATTCAGCTATGGAGCCTATTGCAAATCGTTTGAACTTGTTTGTCTAATTATGTCGTGCAGCACTGGTTTTGTTGCCACATTTACATTATTACCATACTTCACTGTCAATATAAAGCATTCTTTTGTAAATAAGCAAGTTGGAGCACCTGTAGCTGGATGACGGAGACCAGGCAATAGCAATGTGTTTACGAAATTTGTCACCCCTTCTATGTCACAGGGAGGGGTAATGCTAAGTAGGTCATGTTTCAACTTAAACCAGACGAATCTTAGTGACTCGGTCCCAGAGTATTAAAATACAATGTACATTCTATTAAAAGATGATTCTGTTGTAAACGATCTATCATTAATCAAATAAGGCATTATTAAATGGTCGCAGATAAAACATTGTATGCAACAAATGGGATCGCTTTTATGTAATTGCTGAGACTTACACCTGGTTCTTGCAAAAACTGCAGTGGTGCTTATGGTAGTTTTACGAACAATGAAATGTAACAATGTACTTACCTTATGAGAACGTCGACCGTCAATTGCAACAATGAAACCAACTCCACAAGCGTCTCTTTCACTACTGGGGTCGTATAGGCCATCTTTTGGCGGAAACGACCAGAGCTCTTGGGACATTAGGATCTGTAACAGTAATGCAACATTTCACTACCGACATTCAGGCCATTTTAGTTAGATCCAATAAAATTGTGCAGGCCTAACCTAACATATAGAATTTTATTATGGATAATGGAAATGTCATTCTCTCTTAATTGTAAAGCTAACATGTAAAGAAAAGCGATCGAGATGGGTTCGATTCCTGGGATCGGCCACTCTGGTCACAAGTTTTTTTCGTGGTTTTCTGTGGTTGGCAAACGAATGTTGGGGTATTTTCTGTTCTACCGGAATTTTCTTTTCCTCATTTGGCCCCCGTAGGGGAAGGGATCCGTCCCTTTTAGCTGCCAAAGTGCGGGCGCTACGGACCCCTAGCACTCGTGGTACCTCTGACGTTACTAGAGGAACCTCGGGCCGAACATAACGAGCCCCTCCCACATGGGAGTTGTTCGGATTGGGTTGGTCTCGAGGGGGCAGATGGTTCCCGTTACCCACGGGCAATTGGGTACCTCCGGCCAGGTCGCCAGGGCCGCCCGGAGGGGGCAGAGGGTTGTCCTATAAGTCCCGGGGACTAGCCTGCAGAGCTAGTAGCTGGTGAGCTAGACACTGGCGGCCCTACCAAGGTTATTTGGTAGCTGGTTCATTAAGGACTGGCGCGTATGTGGCGTATCCACATCCGTCCTGTTTGCCGTAAGGCAGACGGGGGGCAGTTTATAAAATAGGTACTGTCCTAATGGAAATAACAGATGAGGCCCGGGTTCCCGGTCCTACGGGGCTGGGGCTTATGGGAAGTAGACCTCGGTGATGCTCATTTGGCTTCCCCTTTCATGTTCATCATGAGATAGAAAACACACACACACACACACACACACACACACACACACACACACAGAGAGAGAGAGAGAGAGAGAGAGAGAGAGAGAGAGAGAGAGAGAGAGAGAGAGAGGAATCTATTAGTACCGGAATTACTAATGAGTAAAATGGTAAAGAGTAAACCACTGCGGGGAAACCTTGTGTACTGCGACCTGCACAGAGATCTATTGCAACTTACATTCCCCAGGAAGAAGGGATGAAGTTAATGAACCGCAGGAGGCTAAAGGGTTGTAGGCAGACATGCCACAGGGACGCGCGGAAGTCCGTAACCGGTGCTGAGAGTTCATCTCACCGCAACAACCGCTGCGCAGTCACCTTTGGTCAAGTGTCACCTTCCCCCACACATGGACAGCGATCACAAAACGCTGCCCAATGCCCAGAATAGCATTTACAATGTGCAAGCAACCGCACCATTAGTCAGGCATCACCATTCACCATGAGTCTGAATGACAAGGAAATGAAATGAAGGGAAATTATGAAATAAAATGGAGATACGGAAGTTAATCACCCCAGCATTCACCTAATGCCAAGGAGAAACCATGGAAAACCCAAGTCAGAGTGCGCAGTTGACGGGGATCGAAGCCGCGAGCTCCCAAATGAGAGTCGCACATGTTTCCATGGCGCTATCTCTCTCGGTTATTGACAGGTATTATAAGATTTATGTTTTTACGATAGGGAGACAGGTAAATAATTGCAATACATAATTACCGAGCAAATAATTTGAATGCTCCTCCTAAGCACATTAGTGATAGCTAGGCAATGTGAAAATTGTCAGGTCATTAGCAAGTTTCATGTTAAGGAACAACAATTACAAGGCAATACAGATCAAGGAGAATTCGGTTATGTTACAATGTCACATACAGACAATTCTGAAAATTAAGAAAGGAAGGAAGGAAGGAAGGAAGGAAGGAAGGAAGGAAGGAAGGAGGGAGGGAGGGAGGGAGGGAAGGAAGGAAGGAAGGAAGGAAGGAAGGAAGGAAGGAAGGAAGGAAGGAAGGAAGGAAGGAAGGAAGGAAGAAGCAAAGAAGGAACGAAAGAAAGAAGGAGCGAAGTGAGAGTATCGTGATACGTACGCTATTGGAGCTTTCATTCGTGGAAAATGAAGCATGCGCAGAACATCGGTCATGAGGTTTCAACGATTACTGCAACTCAGCGGTATTAAAAGTTCTATCCATCCTCATCTACAGCAGTCTTTATTAGTGTCCCCGGGGAATTGAAATCAATTTGATGCAGTCCCATACAGAATACGATCCTCGTTTCTATGTAAATTCACTAAGCAAGGTTCGAGATTAATTCAAGCTTTTGTGTTGGTCGACCTGGTCAACGTTGGCGAACCCGTGAAACATGTTTGTTCTGTGTATTTTAAGCGTGGTTTGAGGTTAGTGTACGTCTTATAAAAACAATAAATGTGGTCTTGTTTCGTTATATTATCCTGCTACTCAAAAGGTTACCCTGGCTTTCTTTGTTAATAGAAACCTCTCAGATAACGCATTGATTACTCCACAATGACATAACATCGTGTCATTTGTGATTCCTGCGCATTCTGTTGGCGGAAGTGATGCGTTCATTGGTACTTAACACACGACCGAGAGACGCCAGTACCTCTCTCACTCTTACAAGAATAATCAGTGAGTTATCTGTGAGGTTTCTATTAACAAAGATAAAGCCACGGTAACCTTCTGAGCAGCACGATACTACCAGTTCTATTTCATTATACCATCTTTGCCATATTCAGATCGATTTGAACGCGATAGATATTTCCATAGAACAAAATTTCGATTTTTTTTTTTAATTTATGTCCTCCAACATTAAGTCATATCGGACGATGAATGAACTGGGTGAAATAATGTTCAAATGAGCCCAAGGCCCATAGAGCTTCGAATTGCCCGACATTCGTCTTTCAGGAAAAGGAAAACTCCGGAAAAACCTTATCCAAATAATTCGCCATGACCGAGATTCCAACTCAGAACCTCTTGAATGTGGGACAGTCGTGCTACCAGCTACGCTAGAGAGGCGGTAGCGTAGTATGGGTATTCGATCCACAAATTCGATTTGAATTACCCATAGAAACGTAAGTGTGCTGATCCATTTTATAATTAACTTACATCGCAACTTACATAAGTTAACAGCAGTAAAGCAAAACCGATTTCTATCAAGTGACTTACTCCACGTGGGGAAGATATTCTGATGTCTCATTAGATATGAATCGATTATTACTGGATAGAATGGGGTAGCAACGAATTCTACTCCAGCAAATTAAAGATCCGATCGTCATAGATACCTTAGTTGCGATGTCATTTGTAACATTTCTGGATCTAACATACAAACACATTCATAGGATAATTTTAAATTCAAATGTAATTTATAATAGTTCCTTATTTTCTAAAAGATACCTATACTACGCAGTAGCAGAAGGAAAAGAATGAAATGACATGCAGATTTTTTATCTACTGGCGTGAGCCGAGCCAAGGAAATCTTCCGGACAGTGGCGCACTATATTATTGTAATCAATGCGAACGTAACATTACGTAATGTTGGCGCTAACCTGTCCAGTCCAGCACGCTGCACATTCCAAGTTTCCGCGATCCTATTTTTACTCTAAGCCAGACAGACGGACGACCCAATTCGACAGAGAAAGCGTGCTTTGCAAAACCCGTTCGTAATGTGCGAGCGATCACTGCCCTCTGTAATACGTTTATCTTCCTTATCTTGGCCCAACCGTGCAGGAGTATTTCCGCTGCGGCTGTTTCCTCCACCGGCATTTATTCTCTCGGAAATGCAGAGCTCAGCGAGTATTATATGGAGCAGTTGCAGGTTCTTGATCTAAAATATCTCCTGGGTAATCAATTACCAACACTTTCTCCTTGTGTAAACAACCATGAATTTATGCTTTAATAATCTGTGCGATTTCAATAAACTTCCATAATATTACATGTGAATATTTATACACTCAAAACTTTCTTTACGCATTCTTTTAATACTATGCCTAAAATGCCTCTATCTATAACTTCATGTTAATGTACACGTTCGTAGAAGTATTAAAGTACAAATTTCCTTGTGGGTACAACCAGAATAGGGAAATACAATAGAGATACGCAAACACTCAATATTTAAAGTTCTTGTTATATGATGGCTTTCAAATATTCTCTTTGAATGTCCAGGACGTATAAAATTGATAACAGTCTTCCATTTGAGAAAAGTATTGGACAAAACAAATAGAGAATATCTCGGAATGGTTCACTGTACAAAAAAGGTGTTTGATATAAATTGTGTGTTTTAAAGAGATATCCATTTTTGTTGTAAGATTTTTGCCTATCTTAGGGTTTGCGAGTTACGTGAGTGTCATCCAAAATGAAGAGCCTTCAAAGGCCATTCCAGAAAACTCAAGATACCTATACATTTCATTTGCCATAAAAATATCTTAAACATGTGGAATTTTACTCAAAATTGTTAAGCACAATTTTGGACGAATTCAAAATTTTCAAAACAAAACAAAAATAATAATAATAATAATAATAATAATAATAATAATAATAATAATAATAATAATAATAATAATAATAATAATAATAATAATAATAATAATAATAATAATAATAATAATAATAATAATAATAATAATAATAATAATAATAATAATAATAATAATAATAATAATAATAATAATAATAATAATAATAATAATATTAATAATAATAAAAAGACTAATGAAATTAATTGTTCTTTCACACTAGCCGTGTGTAGGACGCACTATGAAAGGGTAGAGTCAGACTGGAAAATTCAATGTCATAGCCGGGATTTGAACCACGGATATTCTGGTCTCCGTCCATCCGCTCTAACCATTTGAGCTACTATGGCCAACGTGCCAACATGACATTAAATTCTCCAACTGACTCGTGTTTTTCCCGGTAAACCACTAGGAGTTCTCATAAACACATGAGACAACTACCTTAATGCCGACTTACTATGCTGTAAGTACTTTACGGCCCGGGCTTTAGTTTTGATCTTGGGAGGAAGGGGATGGATTTTCCTAAAATCTTTGTGCCACATCCTTGCAACATGCTGAACGTAAATAGTGGTACTTAGGTAAGCTTTTGATTTGAGTTATGTTGTCACAGTGGTGGCGTGTCTGTCTCGCATTCAAGAGGTCCCGAATTCGAATCTCGGTCAGGGTGAGTTATCTGGAGGAGCTTTTTACTGGGTTTTCCCTTATCCTGAAAAATAAATGTGGGTAACTCTTAGCTACAGGAATCCTGATTCCATTTGAGGTTCATTTCACCCTTCAGTTAATTAATGGAAATTAATCTTTCTTCCACACTATCCGTGAGTAGGCTAAGAGGCTAAGGTTCGGACAGGTAGAGTCGGACTTAGAAATTGAACCACGGATCTCCGTCCGGTTACTCTTTAATCCTTGAGTTACCGTGGTCAACATGCCGTAATGGATCCTGCAAAATCGATTTCTGCGCATCGCCACGGATGCCCCTTGGTACGTAAGAAATCAACAACTGCATAAAGAACTTGGTCTCCTTCCTCTTCACCAGTACATACGTCAGATCGCCTCTCGCTTCTTCTCAAACCTGCCTGATGTTCCAGGAGCTGTGATGTACGACATCGGCGTACGAACCCGCCAGGATAGACGACTCCACAGGATCTCCTCCTTAGTGACTCTGAATGAAAAAACTATATTGTTTCAAAATTACTGTTGTTCTTATCTCTTTGATTACTTGTTTTTTTTTAAACAGCTTTTTTCTCTCGTTTCACAGTGTTAAGTAGATAATAGGAGCCAACTTGGTTTTCCTTACATGTTATTATATAGTTCATAAAGATTCAATTAGTTAACAAGGATCTGTAAAGCATGTACTGCTGATCGATCATTGAATAAATTAAAAAAAAATCTTCAACTGACTCGTATGTTCCCCAGTAAACCACCAGGAGTTCTCATCTACAATGCGATAGGCACCATTTGTGGCGACTTACTATGCTGTAAGTATCTACTTAAGTCTCAGGCTTTATAGTTACCACTATTAGGATAATTTATGGAAATTAGTTGTTCTTTCACTCTAGCCGTGTGTATGGCAACTTTTGGATATGTAGAGTCGCAATGAAAAATTCAATGCCATAGCTGGGATTTGACCACGGATCTCCCGTTCATTTAACCTTATAGGTAGTTGTTTTAACTACGAAGCTTGGAAATGCTTGGTCCTCTGAGTATGTTCCCACATTTTCATTGATTATCAAGATGAGGTTTTTACAACATACTTATAGTGCAAACCATTTTGCCCCAGGTCTTAGCTATGGTTTCAACTAGTTGAACATACATTTTTTTGGGGTTTGTGATTTCCCAAGAAGTGCCTAACAGCTGAACAGGAACTATTTTAAGCGTTCTCCTCAGTCTCATTAAGTTACGAAGAATGCACAGGCATCAAGCAGTTTAAAGAAAATATCTCTTAGATATTTGAATGTTGCTGGCTCCGTCACAAGATGTTGCGCGAGATCCAGTTTGACGAGAAGCGATGGCGTCAACAGTTGCTAGGGTATACTTACGGTTTGGTATTTTTGTATATCTACTTATACCACGATTGTAGTGTTTTTGAACACGGTAGTTCTTGACTAGAGATACGCTTGCTGATGTTCTATGCTTTTCTGGTACAAGTTTCTTGCATAACTTGAGGTCGTATTTCATTTCGGAAATAATTTTGTAATGTTTATTTAATTATAGGAATCATATTCATGTGTATTACGTCAAATTACAACACTGTAACTCACACAATCGTGAATTTTAAATGTACACAATATTCGCCTATGTGAAAACGTTCCTGATACCGTAGTTTACGAACTTCTTTGTATTTCAGCGAGAGGAAATAATATATTGTCCTATTGTGATTATGTTGAGAACACGTGACCAGCAGAAGGCGAGGTAGAAATCTCGCATAGTGAGGGAAGATCCCATGTCACGTGGTAAGGGGAGTCATGTGATGTAACAGTAAGGCTTATAAGAATGGTTTAAAATGATTGGCGGACCGACGCTTTCAATGGTGGGAAAATATAACCAGTCGGGAAAAAGGACATTGAAAGAACACGATATATATTATTTGAAAAATTATCAAAACCAAGTCATTCACTCAGTCTCGCTTCTAAAGGGCAGTCATCGCTCTCCGAAACTGCCATAAGGTGTTAAAAATTCCCGTCTTTGAGGAAGTATATTCGCGCAAAAGCAATAATTGTGATCCGTGGAAAGTCCGCATGCCGTAAAATGGTTCCGGCCTCAGTTAAGTGACATCACGAAGAAACAGGCAAGTATTGTGTTTAACAAGTTCCGATACAGCGTTTATAAAGAATAAGTAATTTTAAATTCCGCGAAAATAAGTACTTCGGTAAACATTAAAGCGACTCGCCAGGAACATTTTCAACGTAGGTATTCGTGTGATAATTGAAAGTGAACATGGGAATACAACAGAAGTCCAATGCAAGATGTGTGTCATCATTAGCCATTAGATAGCCATCCGGACCAGAAGAGAGGCCGAGAACGTGCTTCAAACCTAAGACATTAACGCCGATTAGAAATATGAGTGCGCTATAAAAAGGAGCCACGATCTCTAGAGACAGTTGTAATCGGAATTGAATCGTGTGCCTGCAGCTGTGTTTTGAAAGTGAACTTTTGTTTGTGGACGGCGACCTTAGAAAGATTGTAATTGTGTATGTGACGTAATTCTGCTGCTGTAAAGCAGGTATACGTATTGTAATCTCCGAGACGCTGCAACCAAATCACCATCCCAAACTTCCGGTTAAAAACAGGATAATTCTTTTTGGTATCCCCAAACACAAGTATGAAAAGGTTAATTAATACTCGATGGACTAAAGTGAGGCAATTTAATGTACACATAGTGAAGTCAATAAATATCAATTCAATTTAAAACACCTTATTCGTCTGGAATTTTACACCTAATGATAAATTGCCGAAATGGTTCAACTATGAAGTACTCCTGGTATATACCTACATATATAGAGAGAAGATTGTAATGGCTCAGAATGTGAAGACCTCTTGATGAGATTTAACAAACAGGTCAGAATAACGCAATACAATGTAATGGTAAAACCTGTTGAGGCCAAAACTGTGTCATTCCTTTATCAATATGGATAATTGTAAGTAAAAGAAAACCAGTATATTTTCTTCCAAACCACGCAAAGTAGCTTTCTTAAACCCAAATAATATATCCTAAATATCTAAAATATACAAATTCTTAGTAGGTATATCGAAAAATTCCTGTGTGGTTTTTAGTGAAAAGTGTCTTCCTTTACTGCCCATGAGTTATGAGTCATTAAAAAGCAAATTACGTCCTCATATCGGACGATGAATGAAATGGGTGAAATGGTGCTTAAATGAGCACAGGGTCCGCAGAGCTTACAGATACCAGGCATTTACGTTTCAGGATAAGGGAAATCCCTGAGAAAAAACCTTATCCAGATGACTCTCCTAACCGAAATTCGAATTCGGGATTGTGAGGCAGACACGCTACCACTTGCGCTACCGAGGCGGGTAGACATGATTCATTCACCACACTACAATGATATCAGTAAGTTCTTGATAACACTTAATTCTCGTTGAAGCGTCCTAAACCTGACAAGCATGACGCAGTGGCCACGTGTTCAGATGATATATATGTACTTTTTTGGCATTATCTTGATGAATTGTCCACATAACAAGCAAGCACCTGCTCTATTCAGTTTGATTACAACTCTACCAAAATGGCGTACTCAGCACTACTGAGATAGATACCTTCGTTGTTTCACTACATCCGTATTCATCTAAGAAAAAAATCGTGAAACGTTGCAAAAAATTGCAGCACAAGAATATGTAAAGTAATAGTTTATTTATCTCCTATCTAATCGTATTATTTACAAGTTATATAAAAGTCCTGCAGAATAAATAGAACTTGAGAGGCTATTCCCAGAAGTTATAATGAATGAGTTAATTGCGTTTATCTACGGACGCTCTTTTATCTGGCGTGGTTCTCAGCGTACCATTCTAATATTGGGCGTGAAAGGCCATTTAATTTTGCTCAGAGGCCTCTATTACGCATGAGGTTATTTTACGTGCCGTAAATCTACACCGGTTTTACTTCCCTTCCCAAGTACGTCATACTAAGGATTTTTACGTCGGAAAAAGTTTATCGCCCTGCGCCGACTTTGAACCCACGACCTCGGTAACCTCAAGCTAGCATTTTACCCCTAGAACACAGGAGGGCCCAGAAATTTCAAGACATACAATAGGTACATATATTTGTCAGGAAAATGTCTCAAACACATGCTATTTTAATCCAAATCGTTAAGAAAAATGTTTTATGTAAAAGGTAGTTTGGGGTGGAAGTGCTTTGTTGAAAATCGTATTAAATCCAAAGAAGATGCTCAATGTAAATACCAAGTTTGGTATTTAACTGTCCTTTCGTTTTCGAGTTATGGTGTTCACGCACGAGCAGTTTTTTGGAGAAAAAAAAGTTTTCTTTATTAATGTTATTCAGGGACTCTCAAAAGCATTAACTACCAACGTAACTCAGTATCAAATGTATTTTAAGTACATAAAGCCCAAGCAGAATAAACACCTTTATTTAACACAATGTTCCCTGAAAATAACAACGTAATAAATGAAAGATCAATTGCTTCGCGTCTATTTTATTTTGTGTATGTTTATAATGCTGCCCCTAGGTCGGCAACCCCCTTTTCTAAGTAATAGAACTTGCCGCGACAAGAAATCCATTCCAGATTACAAGGGATGAAAAACGTGCTACTTGCTCCAGTTTACAAGACTTCTCTCTGCTACACAAACTTCCATCACAATATTGATGGAAGTACCTGTATTTATTAAACTTTTTACCAAGGAAATACCGGAAAATTGGTGATAATTCCAGCAAGGTCAACGATAACAAAGCGGGAAGCCCAAGTTATGCATTCAAGTGCGTGCTGATATGCAAGGAAAAACACAGGAAAATGTGTCACTGTAAAGAGCAAAACAATTGCTTTTCAGACAAATGAGATCAGCATTTGGAATACAGCACATTTCTAGAACCTGTGGTTTTATACAGACGTGGTCAAACAATTAAATTACCCTTTCATTAATGACCATATTTTAAAGTTAAACAAGCTTGATTGTTACCATATTTTACTGTATAAATATTTAATTTAAAAATATGGGTAACATTAATACAGTAACAATAAGCTTTTCATTGAAGGATATGCTGCATTTTTCAAATTATAACAGTTTTTCTTAGAGATTTTTGCTGGATTCTTTTATCAGAACTTTAATGACCAACAATTACTACCCTAAGTATGCCCTAAAAATTGACAAGTTTATACATTTTTGTCATAGAAACTTAATGTTTAGCATATGCACAGCAGCTTGGAAATTTTGCAAAATATTTTTACAGAAATATACTAAAACGTCCAAAATTCTTTCTAGGCTGAAAGCAACTAAGCATTCTGTCTTAACTGATTCTCTTTATTGAATAACATTTAAATAATATGACCAAGTTTTAAGTTTTACATCTTGATTCCCTAACATCGATTAGCAGAATACACACTACCCATTTAAATATAAAAAAGGGAAATAAATAAAAACATACTTCCCTATTTGCGGTAAAACCTTATTGAGAAAAGGCACACGGCAAAATGCTTCACGCTGGACCAGCCAGCCGCAACCACGTGATGAGCGGTGTCCGTTACCTCAATAGTAGGGTGACTGATGGAACGAGAGTACCTACAGCATTTATCGTAAATGCTGATTACTTTGGGACTTGGTTTAGTGAAAAGTGAAGGAACAGATAGTATTCCAAGCTTAAAATAGTCGGTAATAGAAACTCGACCTTCTGTAAGAGAGCCAGCACGAAACTTCTAAGCTATCCTTATAAATATATGTTAGATAATTTGATCTAAACCAGCAGATATAAAGCGAAACTGAAGTAAAAGAGTGTTAATCGCAGATAAACATTTTAACACCACATACATAAAACATTAACCCTTGCAATCACATATAATACTTTACATTTCTATGTTGTAATATATATATATATATATAAAGTCCGGAATTTCTTCTTGGCAGCACGACATATTATGTTTATTTTAAGAATTTTGTCTTATTTTGAAAATCTGGCAGGGATCCCACAACTAATGATCAGCTGCCATTTAGCTTTTAAAATGTTTTAATGGAGCTGGGATTTGCCAAGGCCATCGCAAAGCAGCGTAACATCTATGGATAATGAAGGGTCCTTTTACATCTTGATTATTTTTAACACGACGTCAAATTATTTTTACAGCAGCTGTGCCAAAGAAATTGCCCATAGCTCCTACATTAATAGCGGTTGAGAGAAGCAGCAGTCACAATTCAAGTTTAAACTACGCAAATCAAACGAGCTCCAAATTTAAAAATTGTAGGTACGATTATAACCATTTATAATATGTAAATATAATCATAATTATTGGACAAAATTCAGCACTATAAAATAAACCTGAAATAAACAAAAAAAAATTTTTTTTGCCTGATTCATGCAATAATGGGCACAAGGCCTTCTATAAAATCCTTTATACCTCCAACATTGCTTCTGGATGCCTCAAATCTAGAAAATGTCCCTGTCACGTCGAATAAACCCTCCACTTTGTTTAGTCTAAATTCGAAATAGAATGCTAAGAAGTAAAATAGCCATTTATTGTACTATATTTTCGTTTTATATTGCATTTATACCTGATTTTAGTTCTACTTTCTATTTTTTTTTTTACTTACCTCCCTTCCCCCCCCCCCCCCCTCTCTCTCTCTCGTTATCTTCGGTGTTGTACTTTTGTTATTTAGACGTAGCCTTACTGTAAAATGCAGTTGGGCATAACACACCCTGTATATTTTTCACTTTCTTGTGGAAACGTCAGTAGTGAATTATATATGTATTTGCAGTAATAATATAATATTCTTTCGTGATAACAGTTTTAGTTCATTTCGAAGTGTCAACTAAAATACGAAAATATCAAATTTTACACAGGACCTCTAAAAATAAACCAACTGTTAAAGGTAGTTTGTGTGTTTATAATTAAGCTATAAGCAGAGTAGGTATTGGACATAAATTTCGATTTTCTATATAATGCTAGCTGCTGTCAATATATAAGAACTGCCCAGCAGCCAAAAATATAATTTAAAAAAATCTGTGCACCCGCATGCTACTTGACATTAAAGTAACATACAAAGATATGCAATTATCTGTCTTATAGATTTTAAAAATATGATATATACCTAGAATGTGTAAAAGGCATAAGGTTTATAGTGTAAGTCTTTTCACAGCCTCCTCTTAATATTTTACATTAAGCATATAATTACTCGCAATACTTACGCACCCTTCCCTAGCGATGCTTAGGATTGACTATATATTATCTAAGGGAGATTAGATTTACGTTAATCTTTGTCGTGGCAACATTTTGGTATTCTGGAATATTATACAGTTACCCTGCACTCGCTTAAGGAAATATTTTTCATGTGTTACATTGATATGCCTTTTTGGGAACAAAACACAAGCAAACATGCTTTAATTGGAAGAGGTTAAATCGTGTTTAGTTAAAAATGTGCAATTATAACTGCCATAGTTAGCTAATAAATCACTGCAGTTTCCCAACACTATGTAAACATGAAACAAATTAACTTCACCTAATTTGAAATGTTAAATTGGAATTAACA
The DNA here is from genome assembly GCA_030765055.1 of Mantis religiosa. Classification (NCBI taxonomy): domain Eukaryota; kingdom Metazoa; phylum Arthropoda; class Insecta; order Mantodea; family Mantidae; genus Mantis; species Mantis religiosa. The sequence continues at coordinate 97,943,593 of CM060952.1, forward strand.
CTGTCGACTCTTAGTATAATTTTAATTAACCTAACCTAACCTATCGAGAACAAGAATCCATTTCGAACTAATGTTATTTAAAAGAAGCGTAATTAACACTCCCAAAACTATCAATAAAAAACATACAGCCAGTTTGGTCAAGGTGTTAATGCAAAAGGATGTCTAGCTCTGAATTAATGTTCATTTGGCTGCCAGATGTAGACTCGTGAAAACTCGTTAACATAATAAAGATAACCTCAAAAAATTATTTTCTAACTACTATGTACTTTTCATTTACATACCCAAGATAAACTATTCGAATCCTCTTTGCTAATGCACACTATTTTCAATTCCTGGGATTCAATACACTCAATCACTTATATTTGTCATTCCGCTAATTTATTTACTTTTATTCGGCACAGTAAATAAAAGAAGAACGAAATAAAGTCCGCTAAATTTTACATTACGAAAAAAAAAAAAAAAAAAAGAATATGTTCACTTTAATATCCTAGAACCTTTTTCCTCATTGACAATTCTGGGAAAGCTTGGATGTTGGTAAGTGATAAAAGATGCATTCACATGCGATTCTCTCTTACTCTTCCACAAACTACTTTTTGCAAAAAGTATAAGATTTATCACTCTCCAATGAGGTGTGATAAAATGTGTAAATTTTAAATGTACACATTCCACAATAAAAATAATGTTTTGAAACTATTCTTCTGTCAATTTCCTCTTAAATACGATAAACTTTCTTTACACATAGTTAAGGGTAAAATAATACAGAGGGCTAGGTGATGTAAGAAGTTTAAAATGTAGGTCCTATGTGGTAGCTTTGACGTGATATGCTTTTTATATGGTCACGGAAAAAAAAAGAATAGTGACTTACCACTGGGAAAAAAATACCACGATTTGAAAATTCGGAACAATGACAAAAAGGATTTCGGGAATGGTTAGTCACAAAAAAAGATTTTTTATAATATATGTTTTAATGAGACCTACATTTTTAGTAGTTTTGATAGCTGTCCCATTTTAGGAGTTCATAAAGGAAGCATGATAATACATCTATAGAAAAAATATTTTAAACACAAATAAGAAAGATAAAAATGTATACTGCAAAATTCTTATATTTGACAAATAAAGGGAAATGCAAAAATTATAATATTTGGTAAAACGACAGGTAGCCATTTTATAATTCCTTTATTTATTTAATTTCGTGGAATATACAAATAATTGTGTAGAATATGCACCGGGGCATGGTTAATTTGTAAATCAGTGTCTTCTAAAGAGTTTCGATTTGATCTAAGTCCGGTTTACCACATATACGTCAGAGCTTTTTCAGAAAATGGAATATTTGATATTTTGAAAATTTCAGAATACTTAATTTTAGATTTTATCGTGCAAATAGCTCAAATATGATGTTTTATTCGAAACCGTTAACCATTTTTGAGAAGGAAGAAGCTAACTGCCAATTTGATATTAACCTCTTTTTTGATGTCGAGTTATGCTGCTGTTCACGATAGAGAAATATACTTTTCTATACTCTGGAGACCTCAAAATCGATATTTTGTTATCGAATTTTTGGATGAAATGTAATTTTTGCACTTTTTAGAACACGTACACAGGGCACCTGACAACTCTCTATGGGATGAACAATTGGTGTGGGTTTTCGATTAATTGGTTATAATTGATCAATAGCTGATTCAATCAGGAACCTCACGTATCAGTGGTTGTTCGGGTCATTGACCATATAATTGTGTGTGGCGCGAACGTTAGCCACATAACAAGATTTGCTATTGCATCGGCTAAAATTTATTATCTACACACGGAAAAAACCTGCGAAATCATTCCTAGCGTTTCTCTGCTCGACTAACCTAACTTTTCATTTAACTCTGCATTCGTTCACACTTGCAATGACAAACATACGATTACATAGCACTATAAGCAGGGAGTTGTGTAATTTTTTTTTTTTTTTTTTTTTTTTTTTTTTTTTTTTTTTTTTTTTTTTTTTTTTTTATTAAAATACTACATATTCCTGATACATGCCAAATAAAAGTATATCTTAAATATTTTGGAAATGACAAATAAGCTTTCGTAAGAATAGTGAGGGACGTTTTGTAAAAGTGAAGGACAGGAAGTCATGAAGTAACACATCAGATGTTTACAGTAAGCGAGCGTGCTTCCTTTGTTAACAATGCTTGGCGCGGTGGCACTAGTGCAAAGAGAGTAGAACTTAACGAGACATTCGAGGTGTATGCTCCGTGGTATATAAAAACTGGATCACATCCCACATATTTACTTTTTCTCCTGCGTAGTAGTTAAATACGAAATTTGGTGCATAAGTTCCGTATCTTCCACGAATGTCACATGAATATTTTTAATAAAATTCATCCATTCCAGACTACGCATTAACACGCCAAAAATATTAGAATATTTTCATTTGCTTAAAAATAGCTCTAGCAGTTTTGATTAAAATATATGTTTACGATTACTTTATGACAAATACAAAACATCGGATATTTTTCATACATTTTGATTCCCCTGAATAAACTAAACTAACTAATATTTTGTTCGAAAATAAAAGTTATATTTTTATTGAAGTGTAGAGCGTTAGAAATTAATATTAAACGAATAAATCGATAAATACCCTGGTGATTACTTTAAATTACTCCGCTGAATGTCCAAATTAATTTTTGAAAGGTTTCCTTCATAAAAAGGCTATATAAATAGTATGGAGTTTAATTTCAAGGAGTCGCAGTAAATGATCGACATAACAATCTGACCTTAAAACCGCAATAACCCTGTCCTTTCGTTGATAATTTATTTTCTCTTCATGTTTATTTGATGCACTGACGGATGAAAACATCGCTTATCAACTCAATAATTCATATTTATCTTAAGTTTGGGGAGAACCAGAATATTAATTTAACTTTAAAAACTTGACACTGTTATAATACCACGTTTTTAAAACGCACTTAAAAAGGTATAAAATAATTTCTTCTAGCCCCATACAGATTTCTAGCTCCACGATTATCCTGAACAGTGACTTTTTAAATGCTACGAAATTACTTTTAAGACTTAAAATAAAAACGTGGGATACATGCAACAAATAGTTGATGAATAAATGCGAGGGTCGCTATTAAAACTTTCGAGAATGAGCAAAAATGAATTCTGGTAAGCCAAAGCAGTTTTCTTTGGCTTGGATACGCTCCAACAATATGTAGCGTCAGCATTGCAGAATCCAGGTGTTGCTAGAATGGACAAGCGAGATCTTCTACGGCTTTGTAGTCGTCCATTTGCGTATCTTTGCCCTTCACAGTTCATCATTTATCGATGGTTTGCAGAGTTTAGCAGAGGAAGCAATTCCCTCGAAAATGAAAACCGCGCATGACGACCGATTTCAGCAACAAAATCTGTTGATTATCAGAATTAATAATCCCTTTAAGAAAATCTTCGCGGCAGATAGCTCTGCAGTCGTTGGATCTTTCATTCTCACAAATGATCAGAAGCAAGCAGTTTATGAAGTGTATTAAAATAGCTATATAATTCACTGTAAAAAGGATTTATTGTTTGGTTTAATGACAGAAAACCAGAATATAGAAGTGTATTCTTTACAATTTAAATTTCTGAAGTTGCCTCCCTTAGCGCAATAAGATGTCCCGTGGAAATATTTTTCATTTTGGCAGGTCTCTTGTTAACATAATTCTTGGCGTTTGCTTTGTTCTGTTCATTTAGGAAATATTTAGTTGCAACACTTCGTGTGCGTGCGTGCGTGCGTGCGTGCGTGCGTGCGTGTTCCTTCCTCAACCCTTGCAGCGATTTCGACCAAGATTGATGCCTACACGGTTAAAAATACGGTGGGTGAAGTAGTGTAGCATAACAAAAAACACCTCCAACGGAAGTGGGGATGAAAAGTGTTCGGTGGAAGGAAGCACTGTTAACGACAATCAGCGTGAATGTGACCGTCCATTTTCTCAATGAAAGGTTAAATGTTGCTGTATCCATTCGTTAACATTTGATACACCCCTAATAGTAGAGGGGGTTGAATCCTAGCAGATGGATGGGAGGAATTTGGAGGATTCTTTGTACCAAGAGAAAACTTCGCACAGTGAAAGTAAAATGAACAAATTAAAATAACTCAATGCCTGCTTTATTGGCATTTCTTTAACAAATTGTAAATACACAAACATTGAAAAGTGACGTTTACCAAAACAGTCAAAACGTCGGGTGTTTCTGCTAGTTCCTAATCGAAAATTAAACAAATTGGCACTTTATGCGTATAACGTACGTTTGACGTTTTCTTTTCCTCTACACCCTAACTTTACAATACACCTCGATCAAGATACTACTTAACAAAGTTGGTTTTTTTTTCAATATTTTTAAAATCTGCACTAGAAAAAAAAATAGTACAGTGATCATATTAATATACCAATTTACTTGAAGTGTTAACACAAATACTGGAAATTACGAAATGTGTCTCATCCACTTGTGCATCTAAAATGAGATGTGTTTATTCTTTACACAAACAAATACTCCTAATAAAGTATTTCTCCTCCACTAACATCGTTCCATTATTTTCCCTTAGAAACTCCAGAAACCTATATTAAAAGTACTGTCGTCGCCATTGGTGGTTCGTGGGTCAACTTTCAAGATACCAAATAATTACATAGGCAACTTGTGGCTGATATATTTGTCTGACTTAATTTATGTATCTATTTTTTAAATACCTACTGCTTGTTTATTGTGGTAGAGGAAGATTTGCATTTCACACAATATATATACTTTTTAAACTCAGTACGATCTTATTTTATATGTAAATGTATTTAAAGTAACATAGCACTAATACTAACAAAACAGATACGTACAGAAGATTTAAAAAACTAATTAGGAATAAAAATTGAAAAAAAAAAAAAATCTGCACTTATTGAGCTTTGCGCAAACAAAATATTAACAATTATTAGGTATTTACCAATACATTTAAGGGTGGTTGGTTGTGAAAAATTGTCGAGTTGTTTCTGCTCTCTGTGTGAAGTTATCGGTTTTGGATTTAACAAATTTGGCAACTAACCGTCCATATTTACTGGAGCTTGAATATTCAAGTGAATCATATTGAATGCAATATGCATAGTTATCACATCTTTCGCAGCTCAAGTTATGCCTTTTCAGGTTCACTTTCATAAACCATTAGTTTTAACCTTTTTGTGCTTAGATATACAAATAAGCAACTTAAAAATGAATTGGGCAACTTTCTAATAGTTTTAATAGTTTTAATTTATTTAACTAGAATCTGACAAAACTTTAATTTTCATGTTTGCCCTACATTTGAAATGTAAAATTGGTCTAAAACAGAATAATAATGCATTGTTCACAGATTGTCAGTCTGAGTGCCCAGTAAATCGTGAAGCTAAAAGACGAAGGAAACAAAACAGATGAACAACTTGGATACAAAATTATGCAGGAAATGTCCACCTGTCGTCAATTGTTTTAAGCTGGAATATACGTAGTTTTTAATTCTACCGCAGCTTAAGAAGACGTTTTCATAAACATCCAAACAAGGGATTCTGATGTAAACTCCTCATATTTTAAGGTCAAGTGCAAAACAACTGATAAAAAACTGTTCATATTTGGTCATTTTAACTTATGTGACACGTGGGGAGCCAATATAACACGTGTTACAGAACTTTGGATTCGGGATAAAAAAATTGAAGACTACACGCAACACGCTATGTCGCTTAAATTCCTGAACCTGGTACGGGAGTTCGATCCCAATAATCTGTGTGAATTTTGAATTACTTAAGAACTCTGTTCCATGGATCATTAGTATAGAGTCAAATGTTTCTCTATATACTTATTGGGCTGTTTCTTTCCGAAAGCAATTATGTAGATAGCAGAATTCCCGAAATCCTTAAAGCAATTAATTTTTTCAAGCTAGGCTTGAAGTCGACTATGCAGGAGAAGAAAATGATTAAGAAATATATTCATTCTTTACTTTTTTTTTCAAAAGTGTTACATTGATTGTCACTTAGGTAAATATGTAGGTAAATGCTATTTGAAGTATGTACGGTTTGCTTTCTTACCTTTCTAGTCCTTCCGATTTGAATTTACTTTTTAGCAACAATAACACAACCGGCAAACTATGTATTTCGAAGAACTTAACTTCAGCTGTTTTTTGCAATCACTTATTTTCGTAGGTGTTTTAGTTACACAAAAGTTGTGCGCAAATTAGCAGTAAAATACTGCGCTCTAGGCGCAGAGAACCGTTGTTTTTAGACGTCTTGTTTATATTTCGCCACTTAACTGAATAGCTTAAGAGAACGGTCAATAGCCGAGCAAGTGTACGTATTTTAAACTGAACGTCCTCGAATTCCACTGAACACTCCGCAGTCACAACACACACCTCACTTCAGGAGTGCTCGACACGATATTGACGCACCGGCAAGCTACGGAACCCCAACCAACCAGACATGCGCCATTCACGTGATCGATTAACCAACCAGAGCGAGCTAGAACTCGGAAAGATCGTTTTCGTCAGGCGCAAAGACTCCTGGCGGCTCAACTGGAGAGGTTAGATGTGCCAGTGGCGGAATCGTATTATGAAACGGTTCCGAGTTCCAGTCCACTGAAAAGAACCACGTTCCAGTGCCGAGGTTTATGTCAAAATTGTCAAACAATTTCATTTTTAATTTTAGAGTTTGTTTCCAACTTGGTGTCAAAATAATGATTAAAATAACTGCAAATACCATAAGAATTATCACTTCGAAATACTTACATCCTCCCTTAGGAAGTTTTAGTAGCAAAATTACTGCACGAGGACAGCAGAAAGTATGTGCAGGATACTTACTGTGCATCCTTACATGAAAAACACAAATAGTGATTTACTATTTGAAAAAAAGAAATCTTATTATTCACATCCACACGACTTTCTGTAACCACTGTCGCTTATTTTTTATGTGGCATCCACAAACTTTTCTTATAATTATCATTTCATTGCATTATTGAGATAAACGATTAAAGAATTACTATTTAGCATTTCGATGAGATAAAAGGAGATGTAGGAAACCTAAGCGATAGTCAGGTGTTTAAATGTGGGATCATGGAGGGAAACAACTGAATGGCGACATTTTAAAATCGACGATTGGAAAATTAAAACAGATAAGAGCTAATGTCTTGGACATATCTGATCCCATAATATTCACACAACATGTATTTTGCCAATACATAGCGTCAGATTTGTGTTTTATTTTGATATTTAGATTAACCTAATATCTAAACCAGTGAAAGACAGTGGCAAAGCGTGCAATGAAGTGCCGTTTCCCCAAGAATTTCAGGAGAAAAAGAAGAAAAAAACAATTCATGTCAAACATTTATTTGCTCTGGATACATTTTCAGAATTTATTCGCGAACATCCGCGGTTCTGCGGAGACTTTGAGAGCTATTTTAGAGCTACTTAAGCTCGAGTAACCGGTTCCGGGAGCTCATTAAATACTGAATAATTCTGTATTCACGCATTCGTGACCTTGAATATCACGCTTCGTAGGTTTCCGGCGGCAATCGCGATTCTTTGGTAGTTAAGAAGCGCTGACAGATTTTGGCACCTTAGGTCTCTATAGTGTGTGAGGAAAAGTACTTTTTTATTTGTTGTATTTTTCGTTTTATGTGGCGTTTTTAAATACAACTGTAAGTATATTTCAATGAAGAAGAAATAAGGAACAGATGGAAACAATATTTTCAAGAACTCCTGAACACCCCCATAGAAGAACGAAATATGGAATTAACACCAGAACAAGGAAGCGAAATAGAACCAAAACAGTTGCAGACGGAAGATGAACCACCAGACCAATTAGATGTAGCGATAGCCATTCAGAAGATGAAAAATAATAAATCACCAGGTATAGATGGCATTCCGGCCGAAATGTATAAAAGGGGAGGACAGACATTATTAAAAGCAATGCATGAGTTAATTACACAGATATGGGAAGAAGAAAGGATACCAACAGACTGGAAGAAAAATTTAATAGTACCTATATACAAAAATAAAGGAGACAAACTACAGTGCCAAAATTATAGGGGAATTTCATTGTTATGTACAGGCTATAAAATATTAACTTCACTCATAAATAATAGACTTCAGAAATACACAGAAAGTATAATTGGGGAGTATCAGGCAGGCTTTAGGCCTGGGAGATCAACCATTGACCAGATATTCATAGTTAAAAATATATTAGAAAAAGCATGGGAGCATAATATCGAAATACATCAAATATTTATAGATTTCCAAAAAGCGTATGACAGCATTAAAAGAGGGAAGTTACGCTCTATAATGGGAAGTTTTGGAATACCAAAGAAATTGATTAGTTTAACGAAAGCAACAATGATAGAGCTCAAATACCATGTTAAAATAGGAACAAGTATAACAGATGAGTTTGAAGTACATTGCGGTTTGAAACAGGGAGATGGGCTGGCACCTACCCTTTTTAACATAGCATTGGAATATGTTATTAGACAAATGCACGTACGAACAAACTCAACAATTTTCTATAAGTCAGTACAATTAATAGGGTACGCAGATGATATTAATATAATGGGAAGAACGAGGACAGCAGTATCTGAAGCATACAGAGAATTAAAAGAAGGCGCAAAAACAATAGGCCTGGAAATTAACATATCTAAAACAAAAGCCATGATACAAAGTAGGAGAAGAAAGTATACAGGAACACTGGAAATGGACCAACATAACATAGATATAGTAAGGAACTTTAAATATCTGGGAACAATAATTAACAACAATAACGATGAATCGGAAGAAATAAAAACAAGAATCTTAATGGCTAATAAAGTTTATTACTCACTTCACGCAATACTTAGATCTAAACAAATTCATAGGAACAACAAAATTAGGTTATACAAAACATTAATAAAACCAGTACTGTGCTATGGAAGTGAAACATGGGTATTGACACAGAATTTGGAAGATACCCTAAAAACTTTTGAAAGAAAGATTCTGAGGAAAATATATGGACCAATACAGGAAGGAGGGCAATGGCGTATAAGATGGAATGAAGAATTGTACAGCATATATAAAGATATAAATATTGTTCAGGATATTAAAATCAGGAGGATGAGATGGGCAGGTCATATAATAAGAATGGAAGAAGGAAGAATACCAAAAAGAGTCCTTAATGGTAAATTCTACAACACAAGAGCAGTAGGAAGACCGAGAATGAGATGGGAAGATGCCATACAGAGAGACACACAACATATATTGGGAATACGAGGGTGGAGGAAGAGAGCTGAAGATAGAGAGGAATGGAGGCACCTGCTGAAGGAGGCCAAGGCCCAGAAGGGGCTGTAGCGCCACTCGAGAAGAAGAAGAAGAAGAAGAAGAAGAAGAAGTATATTTCAATAGCACTAACAATAGTATTTTACGTAAATTGGTATATAGTGGTGACAAACAGGAAATTCTTGTGAAGTTTTAAGTTGTTAGCAGAAATTTGTGAATTGCATACTTTCTCCATGTTAGATTAACAATTTACGCGGTGTGGGCCAACTCTAGGAAAAATTGGAATGTCTGAGTGGAGAAGGGAAGCACGAAAATGGGTGTAGTGTGACCAATCTTACAACGAAAGAAGGGCCTACGTATGGCTGTACAATAAAAAGAGTACTAAAGAGTAGCTTTAGTCCTTTGAGTCACTATTCTCTCTTATTTTAATGAAAATTATTACTTGGAGCTTCCCTCACTTCGAAAGTCACGCCTCGCCACAAATTGAAACTAATAAGAGTGGAATATCTCAGAAATTACTGAGCCCTTCCACCTCCCCATTAGTAAAGTTATTTGAAATAAAACAAAGGACATCTATATTTCTATGCAGTAGCTTTTTTCTATCTCTAATGCTCTACCAGTTGTAAAGAATTACACAAAATTCTTTCGGATTTAAGAGCTCTTCCAGGCTATTGCTCCACAAATTTAACATAGGTTATGTACATTTTATTTGTCATATAAATGTTTAAATAATACAGTGTTTTAATAAAAGTCGTTGTTGCAATTTTTCAGAAAATAAAAAAGTTTTGAAAGGCTATAAGATCTGATATTTAGCTAACACTTCTTTTCGAGTTATGCTGTTCACACACATAACACAAATTCACAAACTGATCCTTCTCTAATGCTTTTATTCAGAGCCCTCAAAATACGCATTTCCGTTGAAATCTCTATACAGAATTTTTGGATGCAGTGCAAACTATTTAATGCATACATACGAGTAGAGAACAGAAAAAGGACTAGATCGTAGTCTAATTCTGGAAAAGTTAAATATAACTCTAGAAGTAGATTATGTCAGAAAGTTACCTGTATATGTTGTACATTTTATGAAGTCATCATAAATGTCGTGTTTGCAAATTCTAACTCCATTGCAGAGATTATAAAATAAGCTAATGTTTACATAATTTGCATTGATTTAACGTTTAAAAAAGCAATTACACATCTTTGTTATCAATAATTTATATTTAAGATATTTAGAAACATTGCAACTTTAAAATAAATACTTTTGAGTTAATAAAAGAATTCATTTGTATCCCATCGGGCTTACATATACGTTATCAACAATTTCTATCTGAAATAATAATCCAGGAGACCGTACGTCAGTTTCTTTCCTGATAAAAACAAATGAACAACGTGTCACGCCAATTCACTATGCTACTTAACTTTCTAAAGGTGACTACTCCAATTATAGTGACTACTAATGAATAATGTAATATGTAAACATTGAAAAAGCACCTAAAGGTTGTACATACATGACGCAAGATTTGCTCTTTTATGTTCTTTGATGCAATTGCCTAACCAAACCGGTTTACACGTTTTATTGGATTTACCTGTGTTGGTCTTTATTACATACCTACTCTGCATACCGAAATTATAATCTAAGCGGAGTATTAATTCTGATTTCTTACGATACTGAGAAGAAATTCTGTCACATTATATATAACACTTAGTTTCCGCGACTTTTACTCAGAATTTACGAATTTTAATCTTGATACCGTTTCTTCCTTGCATGCGACCCTTTCTCATGACGTCTTCAGTATCTTAGATGCATGTATGGGATGAGATTGAGAGTAGACAACAATAGTTAAATTGGCTCTGATAAATTTAATGGGGGTTAACAATAGAGTTATTTGAGGACGTAGAATTAAACTGTTTGTGAATCTTAGCCCCAGAAGCTAAAAACTACTGAAGTATCACTGTTTAAAATAACAGGTAATACGAGCAAGATCTTTAGACGATACGGACTCCTGATACTTGAAAACGACTTCTGTAAGAATGTGATACGCAATTTTAGAAACGCACGTCCTTTTATGGCCTAAGTCTCGCCTACTTCATAGTTGTTACATCATGTTATCAATCTTAATCTCTTATTCGCATCTTAAACACTATTTTGACTTTCTCACTTTCTAAATCTTAAATATACTGTGACTTTGTGGGTTCGTAGAATTAAAAGTCCAATTTGCAGAAATTAAAATCGTTCTTCATTTCCGTAGAAATACACTGTTCACTTCTCACGTAACAACATTACGTCACATACACCACACAATCTACCAAAGTCGCTGACCAAAACAAACCTATTTACATCAGCTCAGCTGTTTACTGCTTACGACTGACTCTTGGCCTTCTTAAATACCTCATTGATAAATTCGAGACTGTTCCAGAACAATAAAGAAACCGCATATTCTATCATCTTCCATAAGCGTAACTTAATCTGTGCCGGCAAGTCGTTTATCTCAGCTATCTTTATTTGCCGGCTCTTTGTGTACACTAGCCGCGCTATCGTAGATAACGGCTTCGCGACAGTACTTTCTTCTCTCTATCATAACTTTATGCACTATTTTTTTTATAACTTTTGAGTTCATAGAGCAGTAATTAACACATTTGCTTGTTCTGGAGTCTGATCGTTTACAATTCACTCCGATCCATTTAATGAAGAGTTATCGATAATAACAGAGATTCCATTCCACTGGTGAAGGAGGGTCCATAATCCTCAGGAACCTTACCAATACCACCAACAAACGCTAAGGATGTCGGGAAAAATGTGCCGGACCGAGTCGTTTGGTTCTTTCTCTAGATCTAGAAGAAATATACATGAGAACGGAAAATACTGGTACCAGGGGCTGCTCGTCCTTACGTGCTGCAGTGCTTCAGCACGCTTTTTTCTGTTTTATAAATCACATTGTATAAATTTTAAAAGACCATGTAAGTAACAATGCATTATTATAAGTATAGGAAATCGAGTACGACCAATAATGAACTCTTGATGCATGGAAAACATCTGCGTAACTAATGGAACGCATCCGTGACGTCAACGTGCTGAGAGCCAGCAAGCTCGGTAATCAGTTATTGCGCATGCGTACAAGCTTCCCCTCTTGCCTCCCTGATGTCCTAAGTTTCCTAGATTTTCGCACAAATGCGTGCTGCAGCTGGGTGTTACGCGGTGATCATTCGCTGCACGGTGAAGCAGGACCACCAACACTCTAGTTATAGCTGTAGAACTTAAATATGCATTGAAAATAATTTAGCAATCTATCATTGCTTTATATTTTAGTTCTAGAAACTAATTCCATTCTTCTTGCGTAAATAGATCCAATACCTAATGGTTATAAAATCACAGGGCAGATTGTTTGTGATGCACCTATCATGTTGGCACGATACTCCATTCCCACGACCATAACGAGAATCCCCCATAACAAGTGCATGTCGTTCGAATGCTGGCATTGTATCCAAGTATTTCTTTGTAAACGTTATTTAGTGGCTATATCAGTTTCTTTATTTTTTGTGTGAGTGTGAAACGTGTTACAAATTCACTTTATTCAGTGTATGAGTAATTTAATATTACGAAAACTTTAACCAATAAATAATGAGAAGAAAGGGTTAGTATAAAAATGTTAGGGCAATCAATACCATTTAAAAATTGAGCAAAAAGCGAAAGGAGCTAGAAGTTCTGTTTATACCATGAAGAAACATCGGCGCATGTACTTCATTTTTCGAAACTAGGTGAGTTGCATTGACTTTTTCCCGCAGCACGCTGTTATTTTTCGGCACGAGCCACCAGTGACTGGTACGCTACAGAATTTTCGATGAGGGTCGATACTCTGAAGAATTTTTAAGCATACAGCGACATTTATTGGATTAGCAGTTGAAAGCTTCATTAAGATTGTATCTGTTAAAAAAAATTAGAAATACTTAAGTTATAAATAAGGTGTCACTTCTATAAACACAAAACTAATTTATGAAATTTTCAGGCACAAAAAGTATTTCTATTATCCTGCTGCTCAAAACTTTAACCTGGCTTTATCTTTGTTAGTAGAAACCTCTCAGATAATTCATTGATTATTCTCGAAAGAGCGAGAGAGATACTGGCGCGCATCTGGGACCTGTGATAAGCACCAATGAAAGCATCACTTCAACCAATGGGATGCGCAGGAATCACAAATGACAGGTGTTACGTCCATGTGGAGTAATCAGTGCGTTATCTGAGAGGTTTGTATTAACAAAGATAAAGCCAGTGTAATCTTTTGAGTAGCAGGATAATACACAAAAGGGAACTACATTAAAAACAGTGGTTACGTCATATGCTACCCGTTGTGGCCTGCATGTCACTGATATAAAGCGGAAGTGAAGTACAATGGGCCGAAGAAGAAATGAAACGACTATTGAAGAGAGAAAAATTATAATTAGACTGCACAGTAACCAACCTCAAAACCCTCTCCGTGATATTGCAGAGAGTAAGGAGATCGGCGTCAACCATACAAAGCACCACTTACAGGATAGAAGCCAGAAAATCTGTCCTAAACAAACCTAGATGTGATCGGCCTAAAATTCTTAAAAAGATCTGTTTGCAGTAACCAAGGATACAAAGGCAGGATACCAGAAAAGAAGCTCTATGTCAGTTTACACAACAGGAAAAAACAACATAGAATTCACTTGAAAACAGCGTGAAAAGAACTTAGATTTATGGGTAAAGTGTTTGGCTCGGACTACAGTCACAAAGTGTGAAGGAAAACAAATACGGAGCTGGAACCAAAATACCTAATTCTCACAGTGAAACATGGTGGAGGATCCGACCTTGTTTAGGGTCGCATCAGTGTGTCAAGTGTTGACGGTCTCCATATTATCAATGAAATAATGGATCACAAGAAATATATGGGCGTTTTCAAGTACCAGTATGGAGAAAATGGACATTCAAGAAAACTGAATGTTTTGAGGTCCAAAAGATACTGCGCTTAATCCTCGACTACGGTTGTTATATAACGTTCCTAAGCAGCTTCATACCCCTCCCCAGTCCCCAGATAACTCTATCGGCCACGTGTGGAGCATCCTGGCAAAACGTGTAAAGAAAAGGACAGTTTCCAACAAAGAAACATTGAAATCGGCTCTTGTTGAAGAATGGAACAAAATACCAAACACAGAGATTACAAAATCATTCCCTTTCACTATCAAGAACATTAGAGGCTACAATTACACTTAAAGACTACCGGACGAAATAGTGAATGCCAACATTTTTGTAACAATGTGCACTATTTTTGGAGTGTACGATTATTTTTTGTGCTTCAGAAATGTGAAAATTGGTTTTATTATTTATAAAAGTGACATTTTGTTTATAAATTATGTTTGTTTTCGTATAGAAAATAAAATCCGGCGATGGGCTGATCACTCATCCCTGAATCTCTCTAATCAGGAAACCTCTGATCCTCAAGCGTTGCCTAAGGTCCTCGAGGTTGCGCGGTTCAGCTGACCCTATGTTCCACTTACGGAAATACAGGAATTCATTCATTCATTCATTCATTCATTCACAGAAAATAAAATGTTATTGAAGCTGTTGTCTATCGGTCCAGTGAATGTTGCAATTTCCTTTAAATATTCTTCAGAAAATTGATTTTCTTTAGATATTTACTGGTGTACTAATACATTTAGGCTTACTATATATAACCTTTTCCCAAAACTGCCACGTCACTATAGTTCAGACTAACAAAATACACTCAGAAAGCTTTAATATCGACACGTTGTCCATAGAAGGACCAATTAAGTAGGGCTAAACTTTATTTTAACCTAAAGAGAAAGCTGTCTGTAGTGAGTCAAACAAAACAAATGAAACGCACCAACACCAGTGACTGGTTTTGTGAACTGTGCCAAAATCGATCAATGGAAGATATGATTTAATGCGTGTCATGTAAAGCGAGCATGCACAAACTGCGTTGATATTAGGATGAATACTAAAATTCCTTTTGTTCTAATTGCACATAGACTGTAACTCTGTATTATGCAAAAAGGTTTGAATTGCTTCATAGTTTGTCCAAAATTACATCTAACTTAATAGTAATTATTTTATAAAGTAAATTCTACTAAATTTCAAAATAATTTCATTGTACTGCATCTGCTTCAATATTTGCCTTGGTTATTTTCATGTTCAGACTCAAATGTCCTTTCATTTTAAATTAATTTGACCTAATCGTACTTATATTTTTTTTCAGTTACACTGTGTTGCCCTCCCATATTCAAATAATCCAATCCAAACTTATTTTATCATCGAATAAAGAGAGTGTTATCGTGACATTTTGGATTTACTACCCAATTAAAATGTGTGGTTTTTGGAAGTTCGTGTGATGAATTGGCTGAACGTACTGCACGCCATCTACAAGTGACAGGAGGAAGCGCGGCCGATGAAAACTCCGAAACATGTTGCAGTTAGTTCTGGCATAGAAAGTGTAGTTAATGTAACACAAAACTGCCACATCATACATACAAACATAAACGTTAAGTTTATAGGAACAATCTCCACTCCAATGACGAATTTTAAGACAGTATAAGAACAGATGAGACACCAGAATGTCTCATTGCACACGTACACCGCATATAACAAGCTTGATACTCATTAGTCGACTGGGATGCCGCCATCCTTGATATCCAAAACTCCGTGGAAGCCCGCCCTCGAATCGACTCTGTGGAGTCACTCGAGGTGGCAGCCAAGGAATTGTCCACATCCATCCTTAAGGCGGTCCGTGCTCACACACACCGAATTCCAATCGAGACACCAAACCCCACACATATCTCAGGACCCATCAAGCAGCTTATAACGGCTAAAAACGCCGTGAGAAAGCTGTGGCAGAGATTTCGCCATCCCAGGATAGGAGAAGTACACCAGAGGTTCAAATCCCTGGTAAGACGACTCCTAAGAGCACACCGCAAAGAGGCCTGGGAAAACATGTTAAGGCAAACCAATCTCCAGGAGAGAAAACCGTGGTGAATAGTCCGTAGCCTGTGGAAAGACAGAACAGTACACCAGCACCCCTTGCACAGCACTAGAGGTTGACTCGTTTACGAGTCGAGAGAAACAGCAGATGCACTAGTTGACTATCTGGAGGCCCAGTTCCAGCCCAGGATTGAGCCAATGGACGATGACCATGCTGACCTCGTGGAACGAGTGGTGGAGGACTTCCTGGAAGCTCCACCCCCGGACCACGAGGAGTTCCACATTCCCATAGTTACCCCTAGAGAGTTAGCAACCACGCTTAACTCTCTAAAGAACAACAAAGCCCCTGGGCAGGACCGTGTCACAGCGGAAATGCTCAAGCACCTTCCACGCAGAGCCGTGATTCACTTAACCCGGATTTATAACGCATGCCTGTTCATGCGCCACTTTCCAGCTGTCTGGAAGGAGGCGCGCGTGGAGTGCGTTTTAAAACCGGGGAAAAATCCGGTCTTCCCGTCCAGTTACCGCTCCATCAGCCTTCTACCAGTTTTGTTGAAGGTATTCGAAAAACTGCTCCTCTCCCGGCTTCTTCCTCACCTAGAGGAAAGGGGCCTAATCCCGGAACACCAGGTTTGGCTTCCGTTCTGGCCACTCCACGACTGAGCAGCTACTGCGGGTTGCCGAGAAGGCCTTCCTGGGATTCCAGGAAAGGTCTAAAACGGTAGCAGTGCTGCTCGACGTGCAGAAGGCATTCGCCACAACCTGGCACGAGGGGCTCATTCACAAGCTCCTAGAGCATGATATTTCCCTTCCATACATTTCCTTGGTAGCCGGTTTCCTCGGAAACCGAAGCTTCCAAGTACAGGTGGAGGGGGCGCTGTCCAAAGAGCGGCCCATTGGCGCTGGAGTGCCGGAAGGCAGCGTGCAGTCGCCGGCACTCTTCGCAGCTTACATGGCCGACATTCCAACGCACCACAACAGCCACATCTGTCAGTATGCGGATGATCTCATGATCTTCGCAGTAAATAGGAACACACGGTACAGCTTCCGGCAAATCCAAACCCAGCTCCGGGCTATTGGCGAATGGAGCGCAAAATGAAGAATGACAATTAACCCGGAGAAGAGCTCTGCAATTCTCCTGGTGAAAACCAAAGCCAACCGGTTGCAGCAGAATTTCGTTTTACGGCGCCGTATAATCCCATGGGTGCAAACGGCGAAGTATCTCGGAGTGACGCTGGACCGTAAGTTAACTTACGTTTCGCACGTCAAGGGCAAGGTCCAGCTGGGGCACGTCGCACTCCGGAGCCTATACCCTATTTTCCGCTCAAATATGCCCATCCGACTCAAACTCCAGCTGTATCGGGCGATCATTCCGCCTATGATTCTGTACGGCTGTGAGATCTGGGGAACAGTGGCTAATACCACTTTCGTCAGGCTCCAGACGCTGCAGAACAAGGCACTTCGTATCATATACGATACAGACTGGAGATTTCCTGCTCATATCCTACATGAACACTCCCAGATCCCGAACATTGTCGATGTCATCCGCAAGAGGGCACGATCAATGTACGACAAAATCCAAAATCACCCCAACCCTTTAGTGAACTCCCTGGGTAGGTATGACCAGAGGGACCAAAGACGCTTGCCATCCTTCAGACTATCAAGAGACGTCTTGGGGCCCCTTGGTTAACCCAAGAGGAACCCCAGATGTCTCTAGGACCCATTTTTACGCCTGACGGATCAAGCGATATACAACCCGTAACCAAAACGGAGCAAAAACTTAAATCGTGTCTCCCAAAACGGGGGAACGATTAAGTGCAGCTGCCTATGAGAACTAAACAAGGACATCCCATTCCAAATTTCCCAAAAAATTCAAACGCCCCAGCAGAACATGAAACCAATTAGCTCATTTCGCAGGTTAAGCCGCAAAGCGGCTAGGTACTGCGGCATAAGACACCCGGACGGGGAAAAAGAAAAATAGTCCCGCCCAACTAGGACTACCTCTAGACCCTCTAGTGCATGTTACTATCATCCATGGGCAAGTAACTCGGGAGTTCAAGTAGTAACTTCGAAAAAAATATATAGGATAGCAGACATCTTAAGGAAGTATGTACCAGACGGACCACCTGATTTGGCCAATTCAGAGACTTAGCAGTGTACATCTGGACATGGAGAGCTACCTGCAACAAGAATGTCTGAAACGGATGAAGGCAGTTACACCTTCATTCTGTGATCATTTTAGACATTTACCCACGAGAGCTGTTAAGTGTATCACTCATAAGGCTACGTTGACAAAATAAGGGATATGACCAATAACAACTTTGTAAGTATTTAAAGGACCAAAAAGCCGAAGTGCATAGAGATTAAAGTTCCGGTTTGGTCTTCTATCCAGGTTAGGTTAAACTGCTCAAATATTGTGACGAATCAACTTTCAGTAAACCAGTCAGTATGCTAACCATTTAACTACTATACATAAAAGGACACCTATTAAAAAGTTACATCTTCACTTATCAACTAAAATAGACGTGCTGTAACCATATGGTATTAAATAAATAAATAAATAATACATGCATACATACAGCCCGCCTCGGTAGTGTGGTGGTAGCGTGTCTGCTTCACGTCCCGAGTTCGAATCTCGGTCAGGGTGAGTTACCTGGATAAGGTTTTTTTCGGGGATTTCCCTTATCCTGCAAGACGAATGTCGGATAACTCTTAATTTCTATGGACCCCGGGCTCATTTGAGTATCATTTCACCCATCCCACTGTTCGTCCGATATGACTTAACGTTAGAGGACGTAATATATATATATATATATATATATATATATATATATATATATACTAAACTGGTAGTTTATTTCTAAATCCAAGGCACATATTCGCAGATCAATAATATTGGTCAATATTGCATAGGATTTTTTTTTAATTTACGTCCTCCAACGTTAAGTCATATCGGACGATGAATGAAATGGGTGAAATGATGCTCAAATGATCTCGGGGTCCATGCAGCTTACAGTTATCTGACATTCGTCTTTCAGGATAAGGGAAAACCCCGGAGAGAACCTTATCCAGGTAACTCACCCTGACCGAGATTCGAACTCGGGACCTCTTGAACGTGAGGCAGACACGCTACCATCTACGCTACCGAGGCGGACACATTGCACAGATGTGCAGATACCTGCTCGTTGGAAAGTTCTCAGGCTTTCTCTCAGCCGCCTCAGGTGAGCCCACTCGTCAAGCTTCACCTATAGGTCGCCATATGTACCTAAACCTGAGCAGATGGAATCGTTTAATCATTGTTGCCAATCAACATATAGTATGATAGTCTAATATAATAATTTTATATTTATTTATTTGACGGCATGTTAGCAAGTACTTTCTGTTACACTAATTCTTGAAGTATTTACAATTGAAACTGCAGTGCTTCAATATTGCTGTTCTGAGTATACTAGGAGGTACTCAGACCCCTGAGACTCCTGCGTAAGTCTCAGGTTCAACTTGAGAGCGTCCTGAATGACTAGTTCTGCGCATAAATGTGAAGTTAAGGTCAAATCGATTGTTAGCGAGGTGGCAATAAAGAAGTTACCACGCCTTAGCAATAATAGATTAACTTCCAAGTTCAAGGTATTGACTTGGCGTGACTGAACCATTTAGGTCTCGCAGTGGTAAGACACGATGCCCCATTTTAGTCAGACCGATAATCCTTCAACTAAGCTGCAAGAGTCACAGAAGCATCTAACCTTCTAATCCCAAACAAGTAGGTACAAAAGGAAATACTCAATCCAAGTATTTTCCCTAACAAAGCTGTTGTTGTAAAAGCAATGTGCTTTCATTTTCACCAGCTTCTGTGCACACATAATCGCGTTATATCACTGACCGAGCAGTGTTCACTTGCACGGAATATGGTGAACATATTCATGCATTTGGTTCAGTCAGCGGAAATTGCAAATAGGACTGGTCAAAATGTTAATAAAATAGAATTGCCATAAGAAACTGCTTCACGATGTATAAAGTTTTAATGTAAGTTTAAAAGTTACCGGACATATAGCTCCAACTGGAGAGCAAAGCTTTTTCCTTGGGTTTTTTCGTGGGCTTCTCTGTCGATCGGCGAACACTATCTTTTCATCTATCACCATGTGTTTCAGCTGTGTTTCCAGGTTTCGTGGTAGAGGCGGTACCAGGCAACCATATTCGGAATCACTATAAAAGGGGAAACATTGACTGTTTTAGGCATATCGTTATTAAAAGTGTATCTCTAAACTAAAAAATAAATGTTTATACGATTTGAAGGAATTCTGAGAAAAATAAACCAATTTGTAAATATGTAATTATATATATTCTGATATGTACAAAATCACATTATGATAAACTTAATTAAATAATAATAATAATAATAATAATAATAATAATAATAATAATAATAATAATAATAATAATAATAATAATAATAATAATAATAATAATAATAATAATAATAATAATAATAATAATAATAATAATAATAATAATAATAATAATAATAATAATAATAATAATAATAATAATAATAATAATAATAATAATAATAATAATAATAATAATAATAATAATAATAATAATAATAATAATAATAATAATAATAATAATAATAATAATAATAACAATAATAATAATAACAATAACAACAATAACAATAACAACAATAACAATAATAATAATAATAATAATAATAATAATAATAATAATAATAATAATAATAATAATAATAATAATAATAATAATAATAATAATAATAATAATAATAATAATAATAATAATAATAATAATAATAATAATAATAATAATAATAATAATAATAATAATAATAATAATAATAATAATAATAATAATAATAATAATAATAATAATAATAATAATAATAATAATAATAATAATAATAATAATAATAATAATAATAATAATAATAATAATAATAATAATAATAATAATAATAATAATAATAATAATAATAATAATAATAATAATAATAATAATTTAATAAATAAATACATACATGCTACTTAAAATATTATTATCATTATTATTATTATTATTATTATTATTATTATTATTATTATTATTATTATTATTATTATTATTATTATTATTATTATTATTATTATTATTATTATTATTATTATTATTATTATTATTATTATTATTATTATTATTATTATTATTATTATTATTATTATTATTATTATTATTATTATTATTATTATTATTATTATTATTATTATTATTATTATTATTATTATTATTATTATTATTATTATTATTATTATTATTATTATTACGTTAAATTGTAGATTTTGTGTCTTCAATAATCATATATAAACATGTGTACCTATAACTAACGGTTAATGTATATTACTTGACTGAGGCCATATCTAGTGAATATATATAACAAACAAAACCTATTAAAAATACACGTACATAAAAAACATCAATCAAAACCTACTAAAGATTTCGTTCACTAAATCCTAAACTCTAAACTAGACAAGAATCTAAAAACCTTCTCCACGGCTCTCCACGCATGGCCTACACGTGGGTGGGCCTGTTGACCGTCTCCCTCAACCACGAAGAGGAGCCCACACGAGGGAGACTGTTGGCTCGGGACCCCAGGTGCGCCAAACCCGTACCTGCCGAAGTAGGCCCCTGTGGGGATTTCTGGTGAATATTACACTACCCAACAAAAGAAAAGTTTGTTCATACTTCCACGATAACAGTAGATGATTCTTAAGTAAAAAGTTGTACTGATTTTGAAAATCGTCCAGAAATCTCCTATACGCCAGGTTAAAAGATATGAAGACATTTGGGTTCTCACCGACAAAGTTTCAGACAAAATATTATGTTACATTTATTATTGTGATATAATGATAAATGATACAGTACTATACATCATGGTGAATTAAGATTAAGTCCAAAATGTTGTTTTACATGCATGAAATAATATTTGGACTATATGTTTGAGGGACATGCCTGCAACTATGCTTAAAAGTGCTTGGTAGCATGTGATTGCCTCTTGCTTTCCCTCACAAGAAGCCAACAATAATTCCCCATCATTACTGGGTCCTTGGTACCTCTTTTCCATGACGGAAATACCCCAATGAACCGTTCCCTTTGTTCATCACTAACATCATCCAGATTTTCCAGAAAAAGTCTAACTGTGAATGGAGGTAACGAATTTTCAAAGGCATTCTACAACCTATGTCTTTGTAGCATTTACACAAATTTAAGATTAAGGTCTTTTTTTCCGTTTCCAAGAAAACCGTGCAAAACCGCTGTAAATGATTCAAGCTACTAATTCTACCGTTTTTTCAAACATTTCGTCCTCACGAGTTTTCGGATTTAAGCTGCAACAAACATTCCTTCTTTCAGTTTGGCGTGAGTTAACTGTAGAAACTTGCCTTGCAAATATGCAAGTCCACTACCATCCTTGTGTGCCTTAAAGAAATTTATCAGCCCAAGTTTTATTCGTAAGATAGAGAGAAGCATCTTATCAGGCTGAACCAATGGAGTTTGTTTTACGTTACTCTCCCCTGGGACATATTCCTGCTACTTGCCTCACAGTAATAACCACAAAATGTTTTGGGTACCATGGCTGTACCACAAACACAAAAAACAGTATTTTATGAATTGTGTAATCCAAACCAATTATTTTAAGGTCAGCACATATTTTCCATCAATGCATCTCACATTTTAAAATACGTACAACACAGCACAGAGGTGTTTATTATAAATGGGGGGGGGGGCAATTTATTTAATGAAAACAGAGTAGAGGTGAAGATAGGAAGGAAAGTGGTTGCGGCTTTATAATATCCTGCCGGGATCCCACTAGCGCACTCCCATTATTATAGGTGAAATTGCGGAGCCGGCTGCTGATAGCAGCGGGCGGATAAGCACTGTTGGCCAGGCGTCGATCATGACCAAGGCCATGATAGAGGCGCGTGGGAGTAGGGTACAACTTTTGGAGACAAAGTCTCTTTGGTAATGACAGTAGGGGAGGCATAAGTCCTTGGTGTAATTAGTCAAGCTTGTTCCTTGAAGTTCAGGTCACGTCACGTTGTAGTGTGCAGTCGGCGATGGGGTGGTGACGTGCTGGAGATCGGTTATTCTCCGGTGAAGCTGCATTTGTTCCTCCAGGATCTCATCAAGTTTGTCAAGAATCTCATCAGTGCTGTGTTGATCTTTGATTGTGATGTGTTTTTGGAGTTCTTTAGTCAGGTTTCGTAGATCAGTGAGTTGAGATGGTCCTGATGTCGGCGATTTGCGTCGCTAGGTGTTGAGCCTTCCGTTTGAGTGAGAGGAGAGAATCCTTGTTGGTAGCTGCGGTAGATGAGATTCCTTGGACGTCTTTGTGAATGACGGTGATTACTTTGTTGTGAGTAGCGATGGAGTCGAGTCTTGTAGACAGATGCTGTAATGTATCAGCGGTGGCGGCGTGGTTGGCGATGACGGCGGTGACTGCATCTTCCAGATTGCCTATGCGAGTGTTGATGTTCAGGACCTCCGAGTGCAGGTCCTGAATCTCTTCAGAAGAGATCCTGGGTAAGGTGTTGGCGGCGAAACTCTCCTCAATGTGTTGTAGGCGCCTGTTGGTGTGCCGGAGTTCCTCGCGCAACTCTTGCAGAAGGAGTGGTGATATGGTGAGTGGGCGAAGTGGTGATATGGTCTGCATTGGTGGTTGCTGGCTGCGTTGGGCTAGGGTAGAGAGGGCACTGCGCCTGTCCAGTGTAGTGGCCGAAACCCCTGCAGATAGCGCAGTATCGGCGGCGACGGCGAAGATCGTGTTCTCTGCATTCTGATGTGAGTGAGGAGGCACCACAGTAGTGGCACCTCGGTGGCGCAGTGCAGATGGAGTGGAGTCGTCATGCCCGTACGCTCAGCATCTTCTGCAGGGGAAGTGTTGCTGATGCTTGCTGGCTTCTACTACTAGGCATTGCCCTAATAAGGGCAGGCCCGTGTTCAAGGCAGCATTGTATTCCCCTGCATCGGTGAACTGAATTCGCACAATGGTGGTGGGGCCTCGCCGAATGGTGATCCTGGTTGCTCTCGTTACAGAGGGCCACTGATGTGAAGCGGTGGTGTGGACAAAGCGAATGGGGAGATCGCGAGGAACTCCCAACAATGACGGTGGTGAGGGTTGCTGGAGACTCGGTTGCTGGCTGCGGCTGCGGGGAATGTGCGCGGGTACCGGCGACTGTGGGTGAGGGTGGCCAGCTGAAGTGGCCTGCAGACGGTTGCATGGTGACCGGTGATGTTCTGCAGGATGGCCCAGACGTGTTCACAGCAGCAATGGTGTCGTTGAAGGTGAACCCTATTCCGAAGAGTAGGGGCCTTCGACCTTTAGCCATTCCGGGACAGTGTCCCTAACTGGCATAGAGATAATTTTAGAAACAGACGGTGGTTAGATAGTGGCTTTTTTGCCTAAGAAGTTGTTCTGAAGTTGAAGTTAGGTATAGGTATAGGGATAGAATTTTGAGATATTTAGAATTTGGATTGGAGTTGCATTGAAGAGAAGATTTTTAGGTGCCTAAGACAGCTCTGGGGTGATGATAAGAGCTTCCAGGGTCAATATCATATTCCCCGAGGCCACGGATTAAATGATTAAAACTGTCAGGGAGACTGGCGTAGAATTTTCGGGAAAGGTCTAGGATGTATTCAGATAATTTTGGAAATGATAGATCAGAATGAATGTTTTCATTTGGTATGTACCAATCTGCACCTGTTGCTGTACGTAGGTATCTGTTTTGTAGAACCTGAAGTTTGTTGAGGTGGGCTTTGGCAGCTACGCCCCATATTTGGCAGGCATATGTTAAGGCAGGTCTTAATATCTGCTTGTAGATGAGTAGTTTGTTCCTGAGTGCTAACGGAGACTTCCTGTTATATAGGGGATAGAGCATGGCCATACGTCTGGAGATCTTATTGGCGACCGATGTGATGTGGGCTCTCCAGGTGAGCCGCATGTCTAGTTGTACCCCTAGATATTGGGCTTCTGAACTCCAGGGCACTGGTGTTCCTGCCAGGCGCAAATCTGGGACATCTTGTAGCTGGCGACGACTGAATGTTACAGCCTGAGATTTGTTGGCATTTATTTGTAGCCTCCAAGTGAGGAACCATACAGTTAGCATGTCAGCGTATCGCTGAACACGAAGTACAGCTGTCAGGTGCTTGGTGGATGCCGTGGAGATTTCAGTATCGTCCGCAAATAAATATAGGTTGCAGCCATTTATGGTAGGTATAGTATTCATGTAGGTTAGAAATAGCAGCGGGCCAAGGACGCTGCCCTGTGGAACCCCTGCATGGATGGAGTGTATTTGGGAGATAATATCGTCTCTAGCAACGAAGAAAGTGCGATTTGCTAGGTAATTACTCATTAAATGGACCAGGTATGGGGGAAAGGCATATTGAATTTGGCGGAAAAGAAGACCTTCATGCCAGACTGAATCAAATGCTTTAGAGATGTCGAGAAATAGGGAAACAACGTAATGCCTATTGTTGAAGCCCCGTATTGCGTCATCGACAAAACGTAGGAGTTGATGGGAGGTGGAGTGTTGTCGGCGAAAGCCGAATTGTTCTGGCCTGAGAATGTTTAGGTCGTCCATGATTTGCTGTAGCCGACGTTGAAGCACCTTCTCAAATAGCTTGCTAATGGCAGGAAGGAGACTGATTGGGCGGTGATTTGAGGTGTTTTTTGCATCTTTCCCTGGTTTTGGGAGAGTTATTATGCGGGCATGCTTCCATGTAGCAGGATAGTGAGAGAGGAGAAGCAGACTGTTGAAGAGGTGGACGATTAATTCAACCCATTTGCTCGGAAGGGCTTTAAAGGCGGCATAGGGTATTTGGTCACAGCCGGCAGCTTTGTAAGGTCGAACGGATGCAATAATTTGTCCAACTTCCTGAGGTGTTGTAAGCGGTATGTCATTCGCTTCATAAGGAGTGTGAAGAAAGCCGTTTACAACCTCTTCTATTTCTTCCACTTGCTCAGCATCTGGGGATTCAGCTGGGTGAAAAGTGGAGGCCAGGTGTTCGGCCAGTAATTCCACCTTTTCTCTAGATGATTGGGCTATTCTTCTCCCATCAGTTATCGGCGGATCGGAAGCGGGTATGCGCAGTAAGGCCTTTGACATCCTCCAGAGAGAGACATCTGCAGGATCAAGGGTGCTGAGACGTCTTTCCCATTCATCATTGCTGAAGTCGGAGATTTCCATCTTTACCAGAGCTTGGAGTCTGTTCCACTCATGTTTATCCTGCGGGTGGCGTGTGTGTTGGTATCTACGCCTGGCTCTGTTTTTAGCTGATATTAGCTGGCGTATTGTTAGTGGAAGGTGTTTCTGGGGATTGAACGGGGCTCGACGAATTGGTGTTGCCTCCCGCATGGCTGCTGCTATGGTGTTGGTAATGGTATTGGCAAGCGCATCGGCCAGCTCTGGTGTGTGGCATGGTTCTATTAAGGCTGGCTTGCTAGCCATAATGTTGTTGAATTTATTCCAATTGGTACACCTGGGATGAATTGATGGAGTGAGGGGCTTAGGCTTTACTTTAGCTTGGAAGAAAAGTAGTAGAGGATAGTGGTCGGAAGAGAGTTCGGGGAGTGAAAATATTTTTGGATGACAGCGGACATTGTGCAATAGGGCTATGTCTAACCAGTCAGGAGGAAGCCGCTCTCCATGAGTGATGGTAGGAGATGAAGAAGCAAGCACTGCCAAGTTTTTCCGCTCTAAATAGCGTTCTAGTAGGCGGCCACGTTGGTTTGTTATGGTGGAGTTCCATAAAGTATTCTTTGCATTAAAGTCTCCTAATGCTAAAGTTGATGGTCCGGTGAAAATCAAGTCCAAGTCACGATAGGAAATGGCTCTTCCTGGAGGGATGTACACAGAAAAGACGTTTAGTGGGCCCTTATCTGTTTCGATTTGGACTCCTGTCCCTTCCAAGCCATCAGTGGCTGGCAAATGTAGACGGTGGTGTAGGATGCCACGTCGAATATACACTGCTGTGCCTCCATAGCCATCAGCTCTGTCAGCACGATGACATAGCATTCCGGGGATGGTAGCCTTGATATTGGGAGAGAAGTGGGTTTCCTGGACCAGAAATATGTCCACCTTGTTAACAGCAATAAAATTGGCTGCTTCACGTAATTTATTTCTGAGTCCATTGGCGTTCCATGAACAAATGCGCAGGTCTAGAAGGTGGCGAATGATATTATTCGTGTCTGCCATGGTTTGCTAAGAATACAAAGGTGGTGTGGACCAAAATGGTTTCTGCTGGAATAGATGGGGGCCGAATAGTCATGGCGTCCGCCAGAGCTGCAGCAAAATCAGCCTGTAGATGCAGAGGTATACGCGCCATTAGGCTCAGGAACTGTTCATCCGGTAAAGGTGTTGTAGCATGTTGGAACGACTGAGTGGTGTTGAAGGTTGGAGCATTCATTGACCTTCTCTGATGGGTGGCTTGCCCTAATGCAGGAGGAGGGCGAGATTTTGAAGTTGCAGCAAGATGAAGCCTGTTGTGGTTGATGGTGTGTCCTGTGCTGTGTTTAGATTCAGGACGTTTTGAAGTTGGTTGTTGTGGTGGTGGTAGTGGTGTTGGAGGTGGTACCACTTGTGTATTGGTGACGGCCGGAGGATTAGAAGCTGGAGTAGAAGACTGCAGAGTAGATTCATCCTGCGGTATTTGCTGAGATGATGAGAGCGCTGCTGCATAAGATACGTGTTGCAGCCTCTGAGCTGGAGGCAGTCCTGGATAACGCGTGCCCTTAAAAGCCTCCTTTGGTATTCCCATGGGGTTTGAAACTTTGAGAGGTGCATCAAACCTCGTGCGTTGTCCGTTTTTATTGAGGACCATTTCTATCCTCGCTTCCTGCCATACGGGACACTTTGCATATCGGCAGGAGTGATTTCCTCCACAGTTATAGCACACAGGTTTTGACCCTGGTACTCCGATAAGTTTGCATTCTGGACGTTTGTGCCCAGGCTCCCCGCAGTACGTGCATACGGGCTCAAGACGGCATCCTGCAGCACTATGCTGAAACTACTGGCAGTTTGTGCATTGAAGAGGGCGAGCAGGAGGTCGATAAGCTTCTACCCTGATTATGCCATCGAACATTTTCGTTTCCTTATAGATTTCTGATGAGCGGGATTCTTTGCGCAGAGCCACCCTAAAGTGCGGAAGTTTCTGCTGCGTGGGAGAGCGGTTTGATCGTAATTGCCCAACTCGTTCTACAGGATAGTTGAGCTCTTATAGGTGGGTTTGTACATCGGCTTCTGTGACGTACATGGGCAGGTCCTTGAGCGTCACGTATAGGAGTTTCTCTTCGGGCAGAAGGGTGGTTAGATATTGGACTTCTGCTTCAGATAGCAATTTCCTAATGAAGCGGTGATCAGAGGGCGTGTCTGGCAAGAAAGCAATGGTTCCTCCCATATTTTTATAGTGAATTTAACATCAGGATTATTATTATGTAGCCTTGTTGTGAGGTCACGAGCCTCTCCTGGGTTGCGCAGGAATATGGGAGTTGTTCTCTGCGAGGGTGTAGATTGCTTGGCAGTGATAGGGGCTTCTTGCTCAACTTGAGCTGAAGGGTGGGCAGACCTGTCAGTTGGGTCTTCCTCCATTTGCTCTGGTGGTGGGGAAGAAACGGCGACCTTTCGTTTCTTCTGGTTTGCATCATCAAGCGCCGGAAAGTCTTGCCTGGAGCTGTCCTCCGATAGGGCGTCATATTTGTTGGCAGTAACAGGTGGTTTGGCCTGGGGCATTGACTGACGGGGTTTGGCTGCCCTCTTGAGGTTGGGTGTTTGCCAACTAGGATTGTTCTTTACATGGCTCTCATGCTGTATTAAATAATTTGTGAGGCTTCTACCCTTGAACGGTGAGCCGAGTAGATGCGGAATTCTGCCGCAACTGCATTTACGTCGGCAGTGGAGAGCATATTAGCGAGTGACGCATCTGCTTGGTTTAAGTAATTGTAGCGAGCCTTTCGCTCGAGGTGCAAATATCTAGCAACTTCTGGTGAAAGAGGGATGTTTGGGTTCACAATTAAGTTTCTACCCATGAAGGTGCGGAAATCCCCGCCTTGAGTGTAGTATTCAAGTGCGGCTTTTTCCGTGGTTGCATCTATGGTTGATGATCCAGCAGGAGAGAGTTGAGGTGGTGCAATGTATGTAGATGAGGAAGAATTTGGCTCAGTATTTGACTGAGTTCTACCGGAAGAATCCATGGCACAATGCTCAGGGGTAGCTAGTCTAGTAGAGGACGAAGCATGCTGTACCTGATTGGTGTTATTTTCCATCTATTGGCCAATGACAGCGCAGCTGCCAGCCAAGCAAGTGCAGCCAAGCTGCGTGCAAGAGAAAGGGGTGCCTCGGGGAACTTAATGTAAAAGATAGAGGAAAAAATAGAAAATAGAGAAAGAACAAGTGTAGGGTGCAATAGCTCGAGTATCAGAGGGCCTACCGGTAAGGGCGCCTAAAAACCAGTCACTCGGACTGTTGGCTGCAGCCTTGATACTCTGCCCAATCACTTTGTTTGTTGTATCACTGTCTCTGAAGCTGCTTCTACGGCTCGCCGACACGATGCTGCAGCTCGCTGGTGGCGTGGTTCTTCTTTGAAGATCACTAACAGTCAAGAGCCAAGCCCTGAAAAGGGCTATATTGGTCTTGCTGCGGTGCTCTCCGGACGATGTTCTCTCCTCGAAGTCTCGGAAATGAGTGCCCAGACGTGTTTTTGGTCATACTGTTATAACTTTCCTTAAGACCAACCGAATGGAAAACTGGAACAGATGGAAGTTCGATACGATTACGAAGTAGTTTAGTTTACTTGTACTCAAACATAAGTGTTTTCTTACAATTCCACTCACAGAGTTTACAATTCTATTCTAAGTACATACTTGTCAGCTGCTTATATTTACGGGCTAATAGTGATATTGGTTCCCTAGCCGTTTACCTCTATCCTAGCCCTTATACGACATTGTTTTGTCCTCCGTTTCTCTACACTTTAACTTCTTTACTCTTCTCATCCATTTCTCTTTTACTTTGCATATTTCCGGACCTTCCTTATTCATTTCTCTCCTTTCAGTGTGGGTAAGCATTTTTATTGCTACTACGTAAGCCCCTTTATTATACCGGTTCTTATCCCATTTTAATTTCCTCCAGTTTTCAAAGTCTTTACAATCCACTGCCTAATGCCCTAAGCTTATTTTATTTCCACATAAAATGCACACCTTTGGTGAACCTCCTCTCAATATAGCTCCTCTCATTTCACCTTAAAGGTTACCTTTAAGTTGAATTTTGATAAATCTATAAACAATCGCCAGTCATCTGGATTATGTTCATTTCCTAGCTCACTTATTATACCATTGATATACAGAAACATATATTCTCTTCCATTGACGAATATTTTCCAAATATCTTATTTCTATCTCGCAACTGTGATGTTTGTACCAGCTCAAGTAAATTCCATTCTTGCAGCCTGGAACCTAGAAGTTCAGATTCTTATTTTGAGAAATAAGTCTTCTTCTTTACCTTCCCTGATTGCACCTGTAACGTGGTGTTAGGGGATTCTTCTTCCTCTAACCCTTAAGGTCGGGCCTGAGGAACCGAAGCTACGGATCCGATAGAGAACCAAGATAAGTGATCAGCCTAATGCCTGGTGTGAAGGTGAAGGAAATGGATACTATATGTGAGGGCGAAATGGATGATAGAAAAGATGACGATGGAGCACTTGGTGGAATGCTGACGGGAAACCGGAAGATCCGGTTGAACCTGGGCCGCCTTGGTGAGAGCCAGGTGGTCTCACCACTCAGCCATGGCGCGGTCGAAATATAAGTCGTGTGCTAAAACATCCAAGTCTACTTGCTATACAAAATCTCACTTTCAGAATTTTCTGGTTGAAAATCTGGAACTTATCACTAAAACTAATGTTTTCATCATTACATTTTGTAAGTATCTGCGTAAGTAATAACTGTGTAAGAGAAGGGTAATCAACGTAGTACACGCTTGTTACTGGCTGGTATGAGAACTCGTTTTCGAATATGAATATCTAAAATATCTAAAAACTGTAAAACATCATTTTCAGAATCTGTGTGTGAAAATAGACTAAAATCACGTATTATCTCCGTGGAGTGTTATCACTAGAGCCCGATTTTTATGTAATTACATATTTTAAATTCTGCGTAATATTTCAATGAGAAGTAAAAATGTTGCTGAATTACGTCATTTAGAACTCCCTTTCAAATTTTTATTTTACATTTTGTTACATATTTTGCAAATTTATACATATTTTGCTGATGTTACATAAAAAGTGCATATTTTCTGGGTTTCGTTACAATTTTATTATTTTTTAAAAAAATATTGTAGTTACATTATAAACTCCTGTTTTCACATGTTTTGCTGAAAGTAACAAAAATTAATCTGCGAAATAGGACGCAAGTTAAATTAAGAATGCGACAATAAGCGCCTCGTATCGTTCTGATTGTCGTCCATTTATATTGTGGCTTTGTGGGTTCGTAGAATTAAAAGTCCGAGTTACAGATATTCCAAATGTTCTTTATTTCCGTAGAAATACACTGTTCAATTCTCATGTAACCACATTACGTCACATACACAACACAATCTACCAAGGTCAATGACACTAACAAACAGCGTTCTGATTACATCAGCTCTCGTTACAACAACACTCTACAGCTGTTTACTGCTTACGACTGCCTGTTGGCGAGTCGTCGCCTTCTTAAATACCTCATTGATAAATTCGAGACTGTTCCAGAACAATAAAGAAACCGAATATTCTATCACCTTCCAGAAGCGTAACTTAATCTATGCCGGCAACTCCTTTATCTCAGCTATCTTTATTTGCCAGCTTTTTGTGTAAAGTCTGTCTAGTGAACGGGAGTGCAGTTTGCCGCTTAAAGGAAACTGACACTCCCGCCCACTAATGACCGTCATAAATCTATCTCCACGCTTCAGAAATGGAACATTGTCGTTGAGGACCAATAGCAACCCTGATTTTCTCGAAGTGACAGTCGCATGTCTACTCCACGTGGAGTCTCAGTTGCCAAAGTTCCAACTTCCGGTTGATCTGTTTCATTACGTGCAGAAATTCGTTGTGTGTAACGATGTGGAGACCGTGGGAGGGAAATGCAGTGGTAAATGCAAATGAAGTAGTGGATAACTTTCAGTCAAGTGAAAATAATCAAAGTGAAGACAGTGTGAATAACTGGACCGAGTTATATTACTGGAAAAGCCTCAAAAAACAAAGTTATAACGGGAATTGTTTCTAAGCAAATTCAAGCGCTTGTTTTGAACACATATAAATATGTGCTGACAAATAATCTTGGTAAGACGTCATGCAATGAACCTGATACATTCTGGGTATTCACAGAAATACAGTAAGAAATATTGTGACGAAAGGTATACCAAAGACGCCGATCAAGTGTGAAAACAAAAGGAAACGTTTCTCTAAAGTAGATAATTTCACATGCGTTTTAATTCGTCTAGAAATTTATAGATTCTATGCAAAAGGTAGAGCACCTACCTTAGACGAATTGGTTGCACATTTGCAAGAAATTTGTGATTTTCCTTATGGCACTGCACTTTGCGCGGCCTTCTGAAGGAGCTGGGCTTCAAATACCACACTTTGAATAAGATAAGGTTTATTATGGAATCCAGTAGCATTGTAGCTTGGCGATATATATGTCAAACCTAAGGAAGTTTTAAAGAAATCGACATAAGATAATTTATTTAGACGAAACCTCGTACGACACCCATGACGAATCGAGAAAGGTGGCAGCCTTGCAGAAAGATCTGTGAGGAGGGTCGGGGATTGTAAAACGATTATGAGGGTTCATCAAAGGCAGCGGCCGACGTGCACACCAGTTAACTAAACAGACTTTACACTAGCCGCGCTATCGTAGATAACGGCTTTGCGACAATATCAAAGCAGGTGCCGCTGGACAATGTTGACTTCCAGTGTCACGTTTCTCGTAGCGCTTTGGACATTTAGAACGACGGGAGATTATTTTCGCGGGAGTCGGCATCTTGTAAGACAATAGCTGAGAAGAAACAAAGTGAGCCGCAGGACAACCATCAAAATGTAGTGAGGCAATAATACTGCAGTTAGTTTCTTGCAAGTCTTATTAAAATGACACCAATTACGTCCTCGCTATCCTGCAAGTTGAATTCTTGGGTGAAATTAGATAGCTGTCTGTACAACCGACGGAAAAATAAGTCTGTCAAGCATGCGGTAAAAGAATTGGCTGTTCCATGAAATCTCAGTTGGAACAACATATCAAGAATGCTCTTCACATACCCAACAACTACCTAAAATACTGCAAAAAGGTTATTCCTGACGAATCTAGTCTGAGGAAAAAGTATCTTCGTATGTGTTACGAAGAAGCAGTTGCATATATACGGAATGAAATTGGAGACTCCTGTAATTGGTTTGCCGTCGATGAAATTACAGATGACATTGGTCGGTGCATAGTAGGAAAATTAGATTCCGGAAGTCAAGCAAAACCATGTCTAATTGTTGCAAGGTGTTAGAACAAACAAATCATTCTACAATAGCAAGATTCGTAAATGATGGAATGAAAATTCTGTGGCCAGTGTGTGTGTGTGCGTGTGTGCGTGCGTGCGTGTGTGTGTGTAGGTGTGTGTGTGTGTGTGTGTGTGTGTGTGTGTGTGTGTGTGTGTGTGTGTGTGTGTGTGTGTGTGTGTGTGTGTGTGTGTGTGTGTGTGTGTGTGTGTGTGTGTGTGTGTGTGTGTGTGTGTGTGTGTGTGTGTGTGTGTGAGGAAAAGGTTCTAACTATGCATTCAGATGCATGATTAAAGCTGCTACTGCTCTTAAGGTTTTCTACCCAAATGTACTTCACTTCACCTTTTTGGCCCATGCATTGCAACGTATTGCTGAAGTAGTAAAAAGTAATTTTCCCTGTGTGAATAAGTTGATAGCAGCAACAAAAAAGGTCTTCGTGAAAGCACCACATAGAATTCATTGCTGTAAAAATCATCTCCAACATGTCCCTTTTGCTCCTGAGCCAGTACTTACAAAATGGGGTACGTCGTTAGAAGCTGTGGACTTATTTTGTGAACATTTTGAAGGAGTCCAGCCAGTGGTGAATATTGTCACCGTGTGGCGCTGTTATGCTGCTGCCACAGGCCGGAGTCGAGTGCTCTACAGGACAGAAAACTTCAGAGAGAGGTTCCAGAACGTTCTGCCCATTGTTGCTGCCGCTAAAGTTCTCGAAAGGTTTGCGGCTTTCTAGAAAAAATGGCTGGGGAGGTATTAGGACAGGCAGTTTGTTGGTTATTGCGACAGTCGACGATTGAAGTGTACCGCAGTGATTTATTTAATTTGTTTTCCTGTAGCAAAACACCGAGTTAGCCTCGAAGACAGCTGATTGTTAATTTAGCATATTTTACTGCAGAAAAAGTTGTTCTAAATTTCTGCAAACCAGATTTCTGAATCGACGTAACCCTGCAGTCAGAATATGTTCTCTCCAAAAGTAACTGTTTCCATACGTGAATCTTTCAGGACATCTTTAAAGATCCGAAAGTGGCAAGTTCCTGCGCTTACATCAAAAGTAACTTCGGCTGGTTGCCTAGCACCATCAAACAGTTGGAAACATAAGGTTCCCTTCTTCACGAATCTATGGATTTAATGGAACGTGCATCACAGAAGCCTGGGTAGTTGCAGGAAATGTAGGAAGGAAGGTGAAAGTTCAAAGCTGTACTAAACAGAAATCCAGGGTAATCTACGCTTGTGTCCGTTTTTAAAGTGCTAAATGGTGACAGTGTCGATTTACCAAAACATTTCTCTGCAAATCAGATTCCTGCGCTAATATATGCTCCTGTTACTTCGTGTGACGTGGAGTGAAGCTTCTCTGCTCATAAGAATATCCGATAGGTGATAATGACCCCTGAAAATATGGAAAAGTATATGGTTATTCAATGTACATTGAAAGAAACAAAAGATGCAACATGAAAATGCCTGGTTGTCCACTGTATGTCAGGAGACAGAAAACTGAAAATGCATCCTCATTATTAACTTTAATTATTTTGATTTGATTGTTCCACTCATTGCAAAATTGGTTCAGTATTTCAACATTGCTTTATCATCTAAAATGTAAGTAAAGTAATTATGTGAAATAAGTAGTTTTAATAAATATAATCTAAAACACGTATTTTTATATTCGTAATTACCTACTTGAAAATAAATTTTACATAAACTCTGCGTAAAACAAAACAATTTCCCTATAATTAAATCTATACTTAGTCTTTAAATTTTAACTCATTGTAATTAATATAAATACAGACCCATCAAATTACAAGATTCTGGGTAATTTGCAGTCTGCATTTAGATTTGAGGTGGTAAACTTTGCATTTAGAATACTACGTAATATAATATAATAATACTATATAATTTTACATATTTTGCTGACATTACATATTTTATTACACATTTTCATGTTTTTCTTACATAGATATGTACATATTTCACACCTTGATATTATATAAAAATCCGGGCTCTAGTTACCACGATTAATAAAAGTATATAGAGAAACCATTAAGCTATAAAACATATTAAATTAAATGGTAAGAGACAGGAAAAGTTGTGTGACTATTACACATCAGATGTCTTGCTCCAGTCGAATCTCCTACTGGTTTTGATGCGATTTACACTTCGCTAACAATTACTATCTAGAAATGGGGTCGAATCAATATTGCACAGCGCAGCTGGTTGGCCGTCCGTCTGTAGCCCTGTTAAAGTGGAGGATGTCAGTTCAAATCCGACTTTGGTCAAGTTATAACAAATATTTCCCCCAACTTTTACAATAAAGTTTAAGTGTTATTTTGTCTCTGCTTCTAAGTAGAGAAATTGTAGACATCTCTCGGTATTTGCCAGGACCAAGAAAGGTTGGAGAAAATGTTAGTCGTGAAGGACGGATTTGGTGGGATTTAAATCGTAAACCTCTCACATAACTCAGTCAAATAAAACGATTTTAGTACTAATAATTCCCGGGATATTTTTATCACTGTTCTAACTTTTCCAATATTTATACCTTTTCCAAGTTTTTTTTTTCTTGTTTTCCTAAATCACGCAAAGAATCTGAATTTCAAAGCCAATCACAGCAATTCACTTCGTAAAAATTCGTATCATGGTTTTACTCTAAAGGAAAATAAAGCCAGTGGTCCCGTGTCGTATATTTACAGCACGTAAAAGAACCTCAGGCTTAATAAAGAGGCCTCTGAGCAAAATTCATGCCCAGTAATTGCTGAGAACTAAAGCAATTGAAGAGCGTCCATAAATAAAAAAGACTACAAAACCGATTTGCTTTTTAAAAAGTATGAATCGGTTTAATCTACTGCATTTTTTGGGCCTATAAGGAAGTTAAAAAAACAGTTTTTCTAACAATAGTTTGTGAATAAGGAAAGTAATATGAATACAACACTTTAAATTATGTTTCTCTGTATTACCATCTTTAAATTTGTTCATTAACATTAATTATCGGCAACATTATCTACTCGAATATCAGTAAGCCTCCTTCCACTCACCAAGAAAATACAAATAACTGGTATGTTACAATTACCTACATCAGTTTATCAACCAAAATTTATTTTCATGTCTATTTTCAAATTATTCATACAAAGACTTGTTATATTCGTTTCGTGTTTTCTAAGATAAACGTTGGCAGACATGATTTGAATATGCATTATGCGATAGTCAATTGTTTTGCATATGCGGATCCCCATAGAAGGTTTTACATACTCCAGAGTCGCCCACCTCGGTAGCGTAGATGGTAGCGTGTCTGCCTCACGTTCAAGAGGTCCCGAGTTCGAATCTCGGTTAGGGTGAGTTACCTGGATAAGGTTTTTCCGAGATTTTCCCTTATCCTGAAAGACGAATGTTGGGTAACTCTAAGCTGTCTGGGTCCCGGACTCATTTGAGCATCATTTCACCCATTCATCATCCGATATGACTTAAAGTTGGAGGACGTAAATTACACACACACACACACACACACACACACACACACACACGCACAAAAACTGCAGAGTCCAGGAGAAACTCAGCAGTGGTTCTTGACATTCAGTTGGTTAAAATACAGGCAAATTCAAAACAAAAGCGAGTACTTCGGAAATAGCAGATGCTGCAGAAACATTTATTGAACACAAACTGTGCATTTTAAGAAGATTCACGTTTCTCCTGAAATAAGTTTTTTTTTACCCCTTATGATTATCAAGGGGTTAAAATGTTATGGGTTAATATAAATAAAAAGGAAATGGTTAAAACTCAATAGGTCACGGGATAACGCAACATGTAAGTGATATAATGTGAACGTTTTATAATTGGTAGTTTTAGAAATGACAATATGTAATCTGTGACGTGGACCAGTAAAAATTAAGTTTGATTGGTAGTGAGGGCAAAGAGAGAGTGAAAATCAATAATGTAGGTAAAAGAGCTAGGTAAGAAAGCGTCTTTTGATGGAAGAACGTTATGGTGAACAGACGTAAATTCAGTGACGCGAAAGAGTAAAAGAGTTGTAAAAGAGTTATTATCCGTTTTCTGAATTATAATCAAGGTATACAGCAGTGGCAGTCGCTGAATTTCATAAGGGAAGCACTTATAAAAAAAGGACTATTATTACCATTACAACTGATATTTTCTGCAACAAATACTACAATTACAACCACTACTCCTTCTGTTACTACCACTTGGTGTGGGTTCGTTTTCGGTTCGTTGTCCTAATGTGTGCTTGTTTAGGGCTGGAGTGTGGAAGGTTTGACGGTGAGGTGGAAAGGTGGGTGTTTTGTCTAATCGTCGGTGAGCTGGGATCTCTTTCTCAGGGTTCGGTTATGAAAAGTCGTGTTGACCGTCTTTCAATTCCTTTATTTTTCTTTAGCCGGGCTCTCGTAGCTCTCTTGTTAACACTTGCGTTGTCTTCCTAATTTTCCTTTCCCCTTTACGATGTTTTACGTTGCTTCGCGAACTCCCTTGTTATTCCCTATATTTGCACTATCTTCAAGACCATAACTCTAAGTCGGACTGCGACATCTGATCCTACTTTTATCACAATACTCAGTACCGGAGTAACCTTCCAATAACACGTCTTCTCCCCGTCGTCTTCACTAGCAGAGTGACGCTCTTTTGCCTCTCGTATTTTCAGCTTCTATCCTAGCTTTTCTTTCCTATCACCGCCCATTTTCTATTCCTTTCCTATTTTACGCCTATCACGTGGTTTACTCTACATTTTATTGGCAGAGTTTATTTCTTTAATTTTCTCTTATTGGTCACCTCCGTATGTCGTTCCTATGCATCAGTGCTATTCTCCGCCCCTCTGGGTTGTATGACCTCTCAGCGTCATAACGGTATTCTATCATGCTTGGCTGAGTTTTCCTTATACCTCGCATATTTTACTGGCGTCTTGATGTCGGTTCTATTGTTCTGTGTTTCCTGCCCTGTCTGTGTGCCCAAAGGCAACTCCTGTCCAATTTTTCCTTCATTTGTACTGTATTGCTATTTCGAATATTCTTTTTAACTATGTTTCTTATGTCATTTATTCCCTTTTTATTCCCCTTATGCTTATTTATGATCTCTACTGTTGTATTAGTTTCTATTGATCTTTTCCCTCTTGGAACCTGAGGTTTCTGCTTCAAATGCCCTTCGGAGGAATATTGCTATTTTTCTCACAAGTTGGGAAAAATTTCAAATTCCTTCGAAAGTCCCACTAAACCGCGACCTTCAAAGTTTAACTAACGTGCTAACGCTGACAATTGTTACCTAGTTTCTCCTCTTTCCCTTCGTCAACGCAAGTGCAAGCAAGGAGCTTTAGAGCGTTTGTTTGGTTGTTTTTTTTTTACAATAAAATACATACATACATTTATACATTTATGCCCTTATATACATTATTATATATTTTCTTACTTTTCAATGTGTCCAATATTTTACATTACGTTATCAATCTGATTTTGCATTTTTGGATTGTCTCTGATTTTCTCTATTTATTTACATTATTTGTTTTATTGTTGTCTTGTGGGCTTTACATTGCCTCTTTAAGTATAGTGAACCTTTAATGTTTCATACACTGTCACTCGCGTCACTGCAATGTCGTGATTGCTTTTGTTTTCGGCACTTGTATTTATAACTCCTTGTATGTTCCGCTAACTTATTCTAAGTACAAAATTTTTTTTTATTAGTATAACCAGGTGTAGCATTTGTTTATATTATAGTTAAATTCCATCGCGTTTATTCTTTATGTCCGTTATTATTTCTGTGAAACGTGTGTATTTCTTCTATTTGTAACAAAGTGGTGTTTACTAATTGCCTGTGCCGTACATTAATGAGTTCAGTGACTCCGGTTCGCGTCAGGTAATGGTTTGAGTATGTGTGATTTCCAGTTCTTTAAAGGGTCGTAATAGTGCTATGTTATATCTACCTATGTTTTTCTTCGTTTTATAGTCTACCAGCTCAAAAGAACGATCACCGAACTTCGCAACGATCATAGCCGGCCCTTCCCAAAGGATATGCAGTTTTTGTGATGTTTTGTTAAGCATTGAAGATTTGTTGT
Source organism: Mantis religiosa (assembly GCA_030765055.1). NCBI lineage: Eukaryota > Metazoa > Arthropoda > Insecta > Mantodea > Mantidae > Mantis > Mantis religiosa. The sequence goes on from CM060952.1 coordinate 97,983,379, forward strand.
GGGTTCTCACTAGCACCTTATCTCCTATGTTCGGCGTCCATTTCTTTTTGTATCTTTTCTTCCTTTTATTTCTAGTTTCTGCTCGTTTCCTTAGGCGTTCGTAGGCTTCTTGTATTTGCTGGATTTCGTTCATTTCGTCTGTGTTAATTGCTCTTTTTAAGCCTGGTAAAATGCTTTCTGGCGTTTGGTTTAGGTGTAGCTTGACTGGCGCTATACCAGTGTTCGGGTTGATCGTGTTGTTCATGATTTTTTCTATTAGTGGTAGTTGGGTGACCCACGAGGTATGTCTTTTGCGGTATGTTAATATTCGCAGGTAGATGGATAGATCCCTCATCGATCTCTCGCACGGGTTACTTTCCGGGTGGTATGCTGTGGAATTATATATTTTGATACCTGATGTTCTTATCTTATTTACGAAATGTTTGCCTTTGTGTATGGACGCGTTATCCGCCAAAATGGCGTCCATTTTACCATATTTCGGTATGAAATCGTCCAGAATTTTGCTTGCACAATTTGCGCTTGTTATCCTCTTCATCGGGTATAATTTAGTGAATTTGGTAAATACGTCCACCATTACGAATATCTACTTCATTCCTGCCGTTCCCGTAGGCATTGGTCCATGAGCATCTATTGTGACGAGAGCTAGTGGTTTGTCGCGTAATATTGATATTGGTGGAGTGTCGTATTTCACGTTCATGGGTTTTGCTTTTTGACAGATAATGCAGGCAGATATACGTTGCCGTACTTTGTGTTGGAGCCGAGGGATATAAAAATACTCCTCTATCGTCAAACACGTTTTTTCTGTTCCCCCGTGGATAATTGCTGTATGAAATGAATCAATTATAAGATTTTCAAGGACGCGTGGGGCGTATGTTCGCCATGTTGGATGGTGTCTACCTTGAAGTTTATAAAGGATTCCATCACGTTTGCCATATAGTCCTTTTGTGTCTTTCTGAATTTCAGGAGCTGTTGTTAAAATTTTAGCAAGTTTGTCGTCTTCTTGTTGGATTTTCTTAATGTCCTTTATCTGTTTTGTCAGTTCTTTGTTGCCCTGCAGGTCTAGTTTCAACACGTGGACTTCTCTTTGTGTGTTACCTATGCATTCAGGTATGTCGCCTTTTGTGTTCAAACGTGACAATGTGTCTGCAAAAATGTTTTGGTTTCCGGGGATGTGTTTAATGGTGACGTCATGCGACATAATTTCATGTATGTATCGGGAGATTTTGGTGCTTGTCAGTTTACAATTATTTATGAAGGAGAGGCTCACATGGTCCGAAAATATTGTTATTTTGCAGTTAAAGATGAAATCCTTAAATTTTTGAATCGCGAAAAAAATGGCTGCTATTTCCTGTTCAGTGACACAAGCTATCTTCTCCGTGTGTGTCAGGTTCCTCGATGCCGTACTTATGACACATTGGTTTCCTTGGTCGTCAAGTTGACACAGGATTGCTCCAAAACCTGAACTTGATGCGTCGGTGTATATATAAAAAGTTCTGTCGCTGCGTGGGCGTTCTAGTAAGATTGCTTGTCCGAATAGCTCTTTCACCCTTTCGAAAATTTCTTGGTGTGCGTTCGTCCACCGCCATCTTGTGCCTTTCTTTAAGAGTGCTCTCAGAGGTGCTATCTCCTTCGCATAATTAATTAGGAAGCGTGCCTCATATTGGAAGATGCCCAATACTCGACGTAACTGTCTAATGTTTTTCGGAGGTGGAATTTCCCTGATTGCTTTAATTCTATCTTTGTCTGGAGATATTCCTTTCTCCGAAATGTTGTATCCCAAAAATTTTGTTTCCAACTGGAAGAACTTTGTCTTCTCCAAATTCAAGGTCAGCCCATTTGTTCTCAGCTTTGAGATGACATAATCTAAATGTTGTATGTGTTCTTCTATTGTCCTGTCGTGAATAATGAAGTCATCGACGTACTCTGTCAAGAATTCTTGCGCATGATCTTTAAATATTGCATACATGGCTCTTAAGAAACCACTTGCGCTCACTGATAAGCCGAAAGGCAATCTCGTGAATTCTAGCACGCGGCCTTGGTACAAGAATCCGGTGAATTTTCTTAGGTGTGGAGGTATGGGAATTTGTAAATATGAGTTTGTAAGATCTATTGAGGAGAACCATTTCTTTCTTCCTATGCTGGCTAGTGTTTGTTCTATACTGAGGGTTCTAAAGTGGTCTGGCATAATAAATTTATTGAGGTGTCTGGCATCTATGGTAATGCGTGCCTTCCCATTACTCTTACGTACAATGCACAGAGGGTTTATGTAGGGCGTATTTGATTCCTGTATAATGTTCTGTTTTAGCATTTGTTTGATGGTTTCATCTACTGCTTGTTTTAAATTCATAGGAATGTTCCTACATTTGTAGCGCCAGGGATTTACTTCTTTTATGTGAAATTCGTAACAGAACGATGTACATAAGCCTGTTTTTTCTGTAAATGCGTCTTTATTCTTCCATAAAACGGAGAAAAGAGTTTGTTTTTGGCTGTCGTTTAGTTGTGTGGTTCCCTGTACTTTGTCATTTATTTTGGTCCATATGTTTACGTACGGATCTGGTATTTCAGGGGGAAGTCTAAAGGTTGATTCTGTCTCTGCTTGTTGGACAGGTGCATTTTCTCTTACGTCCAGGGAGCCGTTTCTTATAGTGATGTGTGGATAACTGGTTTCGTTTCGTCTACCTGGGTCTTCCTTGCTCTCGCAGGTGTCGTCAAAATTATCCTCGACTGTATCATCTTTGTTTACTTCCTGGATTCTAAGTTCCGCAATGTGAACACCTGATTTTACCTGCACATATTGCACAAAAAAGGTTTCTTCCTCTAATAGGTTTTCTGCCTCTGTTAAGTTAATGACCTGGTCAGTCAGCTGAGAGAACCCGATCGTTGCCTCTTCGTTATCTCGTCGTATAGTTAAATACCTGTTTGCATAGTTGATGTTGGCTTTAAATGCCTCTAGGAAATCACTTCCTAAAATGATTTGGACTGCCAGATGTGGTATTATTAAGAAAATGAGTTCGACGTGCATTTGTCCTAAACGAAATGGAATCATCGTTTGTTTTTGAATGCGTTGTTTTTTTCTGCTGATGGCTGTCAAAATATATACATTCTTTGTGGGTAGTGTTTGTAGACGTAAACCTTTCATTTCTAAGTCGTTAAAGAATTTTAAACTGCATACAGAAGCAGTTGCTCCTGTATCCAAGGTTGCCTGATAAATTTCTTCGTTTATGGTGATTTCTATTTGTGGTGTTTCTACAATGTCCGGTTGTTTTATTTTTCCAGTCGTATTGTCACTTTCCGCTACTGTCTCGTCTGCCTGTATTTGTAATTTTGCTACAGCTTTGCTCTTGTTCCCATCTTGTTTCACATACCTCGGGGTCGGATTCGGGAACGTTATCCTACCCACATCTAGTTTTCCTGGTGGAGTGTGTTCGTTGCGCCGTTTAGAGATGTGTGTGTCGTTGGGACGAACGTCTGATTTGCAAACCATTTCTGTCGTGTCACTGCGCCATTGTTATTATATACTGTCGTTGGAGATGTATTGCCTGGGTTTTCTTGCCTCGACGTTTGCTGGTTTTCCCTACTGTTCATGTGTTCTGTCCGGTTGTCTGTCACGGCGGGTCGGTTTTCCTGGTAATGTCCATTATTGGTCCAATTACGGTCTGGTGGATTTTCTCGTGGTATGTCGTTCGTATAGGGTCTCCTAAAAGCATTGTATCTTCTCTCTCTTGTTGTGTTCCTATCGTAGCCGTTTCTCCTTTGCTGTGGTCTTTGTGTACGTACCCAGTGTACGTTGTGTAGTTGTGGTTCCTGAAAATGGTGGGGATTTTCTCGGGTTTGTCTTTGGTAGCGTGTATTGTAGTTTCTGTGTTCAAATGCAGGTACATGGTCTCTGTATCGTTCTCTATTCTGGGCGTTGTCATTTCTCCGGGCATTTCCTGTGTTGTATGCCCTGGTCCCACTAAGATTCGGTTCATTGTATACCGGTCTGCCCTCTCGTGGTCCTGTGTTTGAGTCCGTCATCTGTGGTTGCAGTGCCGTCAGAAGTTCGATCGTCTCGTTTATAGTGTTCGGTCTTGCTACTATTAAATGGTTCTTTATATGTTCTGGGAAATGTTTTATCACGAGATTAATGAATTCGTGATCTTCTATCGGCGGGTCAAGCATCTTACTCTGTTGTGCTAGGTCTAGAAAGTAGTCAACCATCTGTGTTCCCCTGTGCAGATATTTCCCTGTATTTATTTTGGTCCGCACAGCATATTGTGTGGCGCTATTCCAATATTTGGTGAGAAAGTTTTGTCGAAACTCTGCATACCTGGTATGGTCAACAACTGCTAATCGAAACCACGTGAGTGATCGTCCCTGTAAGCCTTTCTTAATAATAAGCATTTTGTATTCCTCTGGGATGTTTTTAAGAGTGAAATATGCTTCTACGTCCATTATATAACGCTTCGCGTTGTCCCTTTCATCATTGAATGTTGGCACGGTAATTTCATTTAATAGGTTAAAATGGTAGGGGTATCCTGTATTTGCGCAATTATTGAAAATGCTACCCTGATTCACACTATTACATGTATCTGTGGGGGCTGATGAAGGCGTGTTCTGGCACGAGTTCAACATCCCCTGCCTAACCGGTACGTTCGGAATGTCAGTACTCTGAGGCTGGTCATTTGTTATTCTGAGGTCGTTAATGGCCTCTTTGAGCACTGTCATTTCTCGCGTATGGTTTGCAATGGTTACTTGCGTTGACCGGTGAGCTGCGGCCGCCTGCGTCAAAGTTTCTTTAATTATTATGAGTTCAGACTGTGTCTGCTCGTGCCATTCCTTTTGTCTATTTTCTATACTGGCGCAGGTATTTCGCAACTCATCGCTCAACTGGGCATGCACATTATTACTGGTACTAGACATGTTATTTATTCTTTCTTTGATATTTACAATGTCCTGCTGTGCATCATGCATTTCTGTACGCATGTGTAGGAATTCTGCCTGAGTTGTGGCCTGTCCTAACCTAATGTTCTCTAGGTGTCTATTTTGTTCTATAAGTTTACTTTCTAACTGTTTTCGTAAAGTTTGTGTTTGTTCTGCTATTTTCTTTTCTAGGGTCTGATTTTGCTCTAATATTTTCGTTTCTAGTCTTTGGGTTTTCTCTCCTAGTTCTCCTAATCTGGTCTCTAGGTTCTGATTTTGTTCTTCTAATCTATTTTCTAGGGTCTGGTTCTGCTCTACAATTTTAGTTTCTAGTCTTTGGGTTTGTTCACCTAGTTCTCCTAATCTTGTTTCTATGTTCTGAGTTTGTTCTCCTAATCTAGTTTCTATGTGCTGGCTTTGTTCTTCTAATCTAGTTTCTATGTGCTGACTTTGTTCTTCTAACCTAGTTTCTATGTGCTGACTTTGTTCTGCTAATCTAGTTTCTATGTGCTGGCTTTGTTCTTCTAACCTAGTTTCTATATTGTTCTGAAATTGTTGGAGCATCTGTTGCATTGTAGTTGTGAGGCTTACTACTGTTGCAGTACTAAAGTCTTGTGCTGGGCTGTTCATGTTTTGCTCCTGTGATTGTTCCGCCATTGTTACTTTTGTCGTTCTACCACTTCTCAGTAGCATATACTTAACGACAGTCTACGGATGCACTACCTGGCTGTCCCTATGTCTCTTCTCCTTGTAGAAAGATGTTTAAGGTGTACTTACTCGTGCTGATGTGTTGCTTTTACCTCCTTTGGCTCTGATGGTTGTGACGTCCCTGTTGTCGTGATGGATGCCCTCGTCCCTGGCGTTCTTCTCCGTTGTCGTGATGTTGAAGTTGTAGTTGTTGCTTCCTGTTGTCGCTCCCCTGGTTGTCGGCGTTCGTCTCCGGTGTCGTGCTGCTAAAGTTGTATGTTCCTCGTTGTCGTAGTGCCGAACTTCAGAGTTGGTTTAGGACACGTTGGGTGCCAGTTTGGTGTGGGTTCGTTTTCGGTTCGTTGTCCTAATGTGTGCTTGTTTAGGGCTGGAGTGTGAAAGGTTTGACGGTGAGGTGGAAAGGTGGGTGTTTTGTCTAATCGTCGGTGAGCTGGGATCTCTTTCTCAGGGTTCGGTTATGAAAAGTCGTGTTGACCGTCTTTCAATTCCTTTATTTTTCTTTAGCCGGGCTCTCGTAGCTCTCTTGTTAACACTTGCGTTGTCTTCCTAATTTTCCTTTCCCCTTTACGATGTTTTACGTTGCTTCGCGAACTCCCTTGTTATTCCCTATATTTGCACTATCTTCAAGACCATAACTCTAAGTCGGACTGCGACATCTGATCCTACTTTTATCACAATACTCAGTACCGGAGTAACCTTCCAATAACACGTCTTCTCCCCGTCGTCTTCACTAGCAGAGTGACGCTCTTTTGCCTCTCGTATTTTCAGCTTCTATCCTAGCTTTTCTTTCCTATCACCGCCCATTTTCTATTCCTTTCCTATTTTACGCCTATCACGTGGTTTACTCTACATTTTATTGGCAGAGTTTATTTCTTTAATTTTCTCTTATTGGTCACCTCCGTATGTCGTTCCTATGCATCAGTGCTATTCTCCGCCCCTCTGGGTTGTATGACCTCTCAGCGTCATAACGGTATTCTATCATGCTTGGCTGAGTTTTCCTTATACCTCGCATATTTTACTGGCGTCTTGATGTCGGTTCTATTGTTCTGTGTTTCCTGCCCTGTCTGTGTGCCCAAAGGCAACTCCTGTCCAATTTTTCCTTCATTTGTACTGTATTGCTATTTCGAATATTCTTTTTAACTATGTTTCTTATATCATTCATTCCCTTTTTATTCCCCTTATGCTTATTTATGATCTCTACTGTTGTATTAGTTTCTATTGATCTTTTCCCTCTTGGAACCTGAGGTTTCTGCTTCACACTATAATAATAATAATAATAATAATAATAATAATAATAATAATAATAATAATAATAATAATAATAATAATAATAATAATAATAATAATGATGATAATGATGATAATGATGATAATGATGATAATGATGATAATGATGATAATGATGATAATGATGATAATGATGATAATAATGATAATAATGATAATAATGATAATAATGATAATAATGATGATAATGATGATAATGATGATAATGATGATAATGATGATAATGATGATAATGATGATAATGATGATAATGATGATAATGATGATAATGATGATAATGATGATAATGATGATAATGATGATAATGATGATAATGATGATAATGATGATAATGATGATAATGATGATAATGATGATAATGATGATAATGATGATAATGATGATAATGATGATAATAATGATAATAATGATAATAATGATAATAATGATAATAATGATAATAATGATAATAATGATAATAATGATAATAATGATAATAATGATAATAATGATAATAATGATAATAATAATAATAATAATAATAATAATAATAATAATAATAATAATAATAATAATAATAATAGTGATAATGATAATGATAATGATAATGATAATGATAATGATAATGATAATGATAATGATAATGATAATGATAATGATAATGATAATGATAATGATAATAATAATAATAATAATAATAATAATAATAATAATAATAATAATAATAATAATAATAATAATAATAATAATAATAATAATAATAATAATAATAATAATAATAATAATAATAATAATAATAATAATAATGATAAACCAACTCAATTGAATTTTCTTGTCACTTGAAAACCAATTCAGTCGGTCTCTCCTTTTTGGTAAATTCATCTATCACTAATTTTTAGAATTCCTCTTCATTTTCCGATAGTTTCAGTTTTAGCAGTTTTTTCCCAGATCCGGGTAATGACGTTCGCAAACTTGGAGGGGCCCCTAACGTTTTTGATTGAAATGCATCCGATGCCGCTCAAGTCCCGACCTCTCTACAACATACTCTTCCACCGCAACCTGGTCTTTCATCCTGAAACAGAATGATGATGAAGGAAATGGTGGTAAACGGAGATGAGAAATAGGAAGGATGTGATCAAAGAGGAACAACTCCAGCATTCGTCTATCAACCGGGGAAATCACGAAAAAACCTACAATCAGCGTGGGTGGTTACCGGTAATCAAATCCGAGGACTTCCGAATGTGAACCTCATGCGAAATCATCTGAATTAAAGAAGAATGACTAAGGCATTAAATATGGCATGGTACCATTTTTGGAATTTGAGTTGTGTTGCAGGTAAGGCTTTTTGTTTCACTGACTTCAAAGCATGTTTTACCAGTGAAATGTCATTACTGAATTTCTGGGTAAAGTATTTACCTATTTCACTTTTCCGGTCTTTTCAGGGTTGGAAGTGTCGGCGATGAGTGAACGTGAAGCTGCTACGTGAGGACTGAACTGCTGTTCTCGGCGCAGTCGCCTTTCCTGCAGAGGAGGGCCAGTGTCGCTGGCTGCACAGATGTCTCCTGCTGAAGCATCTATACTCCTCCACACGAGAGAAAGTCTCCGAGGGATGAGACGCAGGGGGGGGGGGGTTGGAGAAGGTTCCCACACCCTCCCTGGACAGGTTTATGACACCCCATGTCAGTACAGCTACAGACCATTCAAAAACAACAAGACGGCTTCTACTTTTGTGAATGAATCTTCTCGGTTTTAGTGTACAGAGTGTATAGGGCGCATGTTTTTTTAACGGTTCTGTTCCTTGTGTAACATGCGTTCCCTATCACACACATTGGCTGTCCTTGTCTCACTGTATAAGAGAGCACATTCCTTACAGGGGCCTTCTTTGTGTTGCTGGACTATAGCTCTGCAGAGCGCTGCCTTCCACCTATGGGATGTCGGACGTACAAATAAACTTTCTGTAGTTTTAGAGCAGAATATCTCCACTTCTAATCCAAAACAAATATAGGATTACGAACGCCAAAACGATAAGACATATCAGCGCAGTATCTTACCAAAGGATTAGCTTCCAGCACATTTACGGCGATAAGACAAAGCAACGTAAAGCAAGGGGAATGTAGATTTAACTTACTTTGTGACTACATTAAGCAAGGGAGTGTTTTATTGGGGACACTTTAGGAAATGGTTTTTGAGATAATATAAAAATTTAACATTTTATAGTCTTCATTTAATCAGTTTTAGGTATTTATAATAAAAAACTTTAATCACAGAGGACAATAAAACAATGATACATGACACAGTCTAAACTATTTCTTACAAATACTAATTTTTCTATCTACTTCATGTTAATCAAGCTAGACATTTAGAGGAGTGATTTTGTTACATATATAGTTGTAGGGTAGCATTACACTACGGAGAGAATTTGGCTCCGAAACCTGTGGTTTTGGGCAGATGGCAGGGTCCCTACTATTTTCCAGTTGGAAACTATCGGCAGGACAGTATAACCAGTATTCCACAACTGCCTTGGTCCGGAAACGAACTACCGTTGTTTCGTAGGGGGAAGTGTTTACCAGGAGTATATCATCCTGCCATGCAATGCGAGATTCCCGCCGATACGTCTACCCTGAAAGACACGACCAGATGAGAGACCATGTGAGGTGATAATGGAGATGAAATGGAGCGGCAGGAAATTCGAGGAATGTAATTAACTTACTGAGAATTCACCTGGCGACCCGGGAAAACCATCGAAAAAAACCCATGGGACAGGTAGGTCGGCCACGAGAATGGAATCCCGACCTTGGTGTGGTATTTCTCTTGGGGAGGCCTTTTGGTGTGGTATGGCAGGATGGTTAAGGATTACGTGTCGGTGAGCAAGAGTACTCTCTCAGGGTCCAGCAGTTATCACCAGCCAATGTAAAGTCCTGCTTCAATTTCCTGTGGATTGTTTATTCCCATAGATCTTATTTGTCTGGTTGCTCGGCTTTTCTCTCTTGCTATCACTCTCATTGCGTCGCCTTGTCTCTTTGAGAATATTTAATCCCACCACGTTTGAAATCTAACTCCACTCCTCGCCATCAGATATTAAAACAACGTGTCTTCTCCCTTTCGTTGTAACCAACCGAGTGACGCTTCTCACTTCGCCCTACTCTCGGCTTCTTCTTGGATTTGTTTGTCTATCCCTACTCCTTTTCTATTTGTTCTCTATTTCACACCTATCTGGTTTACGTTACGCTTTATTGGGGGAGTTTATTTCTACGGTTTTACCTTATTGGTCATTTACATTCACCTTCAACTGTGCAGTGGTCACGGGCCCACCCCATTAAGTTGTATGACCCTTTGGCGTCATAACGGTACCGCATCCTGCCTCTACATGTTTTCGTTAAACCTCGTTATTGTCTGAGGCTCCGTGGTGGCGCTGGAATTTTGGGCTTCTATTGCCCTATTGTTTACGTATCCAGCCTCTCGTTCTAACTTAAGGCAACTTTTTCCCTATATTTATTTCATTTCCACGTTATTCCTATTACAATATTTCTTCTGACTTTATTTCTTATACCATATATTCCCAATTGCTTATTAATAGTTTATATGGTTTTATCATCCCTTTCTTACATTCTTCTATCGGAAACCTGTGGTTTCTGCTTCAACCTCCCGAATACATACCACAGATAAAACCGCCTGAGCCCTCCCGCTCGGTATCATTGTATGTATGTGTAATGGCAATAGGATAAAACAGTAGGTCTTAAAAGATACTCAAATGTTTTAAGCGTATAAACTGACTTTGCATAACTCGAATTTAAAAAATACTTCCCATTTGATAAAAGTATAAGTATTCGAAACAGCAGATTGTTAAGAAGGAAATACCTCAGAAATGGTAACACAAAATAAACGTAAAATAAGACCTGAAGCTTTCCTGGCGACAAATACGCTCACTTTCTTCTCGGGCAACAAGCCAGGTGAAAAGACGATTAGACATCGACGTTTCGGGAGTGTGCATCGCTCCCATCATCAGGATATTTATAAAATGTTATAACCACAAATGAAATTTATAAAGGTTATATCCAGTGTTTCATTTGTGGTTATAGCATTTTATAAATATCCTGATGATGGGAGAGATGCACACTCCCGAAACGTCGATATCTAATCATCTTTTCACCCGAGAAGAAAGTGAACAAAATAAACGTATTTGACATAAACAGTGTACTTTAAGAACATTACATTTTTATGTAGTAAGATTTTGTCTATATCTTATGGTTTACCAGTCATGCAAAAATAATTCTTTTTGTAGACAACCTCAGACTATTCCCAGAAAGTTAAAGATATACATTTAATTAGTTATAAACCTATCTCAAATATACAGTTTAATAAAAAACATTGGTTATTTTTGAGAAAATCAAAATTACAGAAAAAAGTCCTTATGAAAGTTAATGTGGGATGGGGAAGTTTTAAATGTTATTTATCTTTTAAACTCGTGTTTCATCCTTGGAGCAAGTTTATTATTTGGTTTTAAAAGGATTTTCGTTTTTAATTATTGTGTTCACAGAGACTTTTTATTATTACTATTTTTATGCACAGAATACGAAAACCCTTATCCAGGTAACTCACCCTGACTGAGATTGGCCCCAAGTTCGAATCTCGGTCAGGGTGAGTCACCTGGATAAGGCCTTTTCCGGGATTTTCCTCCCTTATCCTGATAGACGAATGTCAGGTAACTCTAAGCTCTATGGTCCCGGGGCTCATTTAAACATCATTTCGCCCATTTTATCCATCGTCCGATATAACTTGACGTTGGAGGTCGTAAAAAAAAAAACAAGAAGTGTTTTCTGATGGCATCTCGGTATCAAATTTTTCTAATGAAATAAAGATTTTGCTCATTTAGAAGTGTTAGAAAATAAAAACTGATATAACATTCACACAGGGATATCAGTAAGCATAGTGCCCTCGTACCATGGAGGTAATAAAATCTAATATAAGTGCAATTTTAATATATGGATTCGGCCTGGGTAGCGCGTAAGATATATGCAGAACAATAGGGAGCTTTCACTTTGAGGTTAAGATAACACTTACCTGCGCCAATTAGGACATGATTCCACTGATAGCACATGCAAGTAGAGATGCCAGATTTACATTATTCACATTACTTTTTCTACTCACTCTTCTACAGAGTATATAACGCTTACTATTATATCTAGTTATTAGTCCATATATAAACTTTCAATTCACATTTCATGGTAGGATGTAGCAGATAAAACGAGTCAAATTTTTTAAAGAGCGTGTCGCTATTTGATAGCTTAAAAATTCCATGCTCTTTGCAGGACACCAGAAAGAAACAAGTAACGACTAGCAGTTGAGAAAAGTGTTGAACATTCAAACTAAAATAACTAATATATCTGAAATGCACAATAACGTATATTATATAAATTTTGTTGTTTAAGGAGATGTACATATTTGTCGCCAAGATTTTGCTGTTTACTAATTACACAGAAGTAAATAAGAATAAAGAGAACTTCAGAGGCTATTCTCAGAAAATTCAAAATATTGCTACAAAAGAAACAAAACGTTCGAATCAAAACTTCTTTATTGCCACCAAACTCGTTCGCTCACTGCAATGTGAGTCTTTCTTTTACAAATGCAACACTTCGAAACGTCTCTTCTGTCCACCCAACACAAAAAGGCAAGGCAGAGGAATGTGTAACGCAATCACGTTTGCTATCCGCGTGATATTTATGTTCGCCTTCCGGATATGATAAGGATGCTAGGTTCATCTAAAGTAATCCTGCTTCTCAAAGCGCTACCATGGCTTTATCTTTGTTATTACAAACCTCTTAAATAACGCACTGATTATTCTTGTAAGAGTGAGATGGGAACTGCCGCAGTTCTCGGATCTGTGCTAAGCACCAATGAACGCATCAGCTCCAATAATGATATTTTGTGTACACATATATCGATGAAAGTGTAATCAAGCCTCGTACTGAAAATATCTCGGGGTAACTTAAAGCGTACAGGACAAACCCACACACCCTGAAGAATTAAAATAAAATATTCGCCAGGAAATTGCCAGAATTTCACAACATGAACAAGGGTGAGTGATGAACAGTTTCCTAAAGAGGTACCAAAAATGTGTGGACAACGACGGTGCCTGTTTGAGCATCTCATTTCATAAAACTGGTAAGTAAAGCCTATAAAATTAGTTTTTAAAATGTATGGTTTCAGCCGCACCTTTCTATGATAGCGGCAGTCGGCGACGAGCGCCGAGGAAGCGGCATGGTGCAGCCGGTTCGGAAGCTTTTGACTCTCCATTACCTCACAGTTCTTGCAATTTCTCCCTGCCTTCGTCAAAGCATAGTAAAGAAGTGGACAAAAGTATATGCGTACCTATATAACTACATATTGTATAAATGCATACAAACTATTATATGGAAAAAGAACAAGTCACACAACTCCGATGATTGAAATATTAGTAATTAATAATATATAATAATAATAGTAATAATAATAAATATATGATTTCCAACTGGTAAATCACTGATTGATACTGCTTTGGCCGATTCTGCATCTCTACCGCTTCTTCCATAACTTATTCTTTTATAAACTTTATGATTTTAGAAATGATTTCATTATGCATTTCCTTATACATATCAGGAACACCCTTATACAACTATGAGGCTGTAGCGTTAGTCAAATATTAAAATGCAGATCGCTTCTATGCTAGCTTATGCCTTTCTCTTGGCATGAAACAAATCATTAAAACCAAACGAATGGCAATTCAGCTTTTCAAAAACTAAATACCTGAAAATGTAAACAAAAAATGTGTTGCTTATTATCAGTGATTTATTTCATTTATTGTTTTTTTATATTAAATAATGCTAATAATTTCGAGTCATAGTCTAATCAATTTCAGTTCTATAAGAAATTACACTTGTACGTTTTGTCATTCAAACGTTTTCAGTCACCTTTTGATAACGTACATGTTATGTATGCACAAACTGAGGTTATACTGTATAAGGAATGGTGAATATGACAAAGGTTTGGCGCAGAAAATACTAGATAATATAGAAACCTAAGGTAAATGGTTCATATGTGGAGGCATAGCGAAAATTCTGTGTGAAGGTACAAGGTTTTTACCTTATTTCGATCATGGAGAAAAGGGAATGAACATCTCTGAGTTTTGCGTCAGCCATGCTTGTTTACAAACTGCGGGTGCACTTGTTCACGTCTCTCCAATTATCCATGTAATTTATCGCTGACATAACATCGGCTTATCACACTAATGTAAACGCTAACAAAAAAATCCAGTTGTGTTTGGGTGTGAGATGTCTAGCGCGGTAAAAGATCGATACAAACTGTTTGCGTCATTGTCTACTTTCAATATCTGATGTGCTGTTGTTATCTGCTTGTTACCGTTCGAGCGTTCGAGTATGGTACACATGTAGGGGAAGCGCAGTCTGCAGCAATGCAATTTGTACGGCCTTCTGAAAACGACTGTCAGGGAAACAGATTCACAAGTATAACCTTCGATCTAGCGTGGAACATATTTTTACCTTCTGGAACGGTTATATCCACAATTTCAATACGTATCGAGATTTCACCGGAATGCACGTTTTGAAGCCCTACAAAAACATTGTTTTAGAAAAGATCTGTGCATGTCTGTGAAATCAGCACAACCCCCAAAACCAAAAGTCGAATAAATATCAAACTTGCTATTTAGGTTCAACATCTTCCAAAAAGCGATGCAAAATGTTGTAGAAAATCCCTCCACCCGAAATTATTCTTTGCACGAGGGAGTTTTCGAAATATTAGTTTTCTTAAAATTGGCTACAATGATTTTGATTTAAAATAACCCACGTTTAGTATACTTATACGGTCAATAAAATCTTGAATTTTGTAGAGAACTACGCAGCACTCTTCATTCAACAGGAATATACATTGTTACTGATTTAGATCTTCCAATACTTATATATTTTTGTAAAAGTATTATCACTATTTAGTTGTTTCCCGTAATGCTAAGGAAAATACTCACTTCCTAGGTGTGATTGACTGTTATACATCTGAAACAATCAATTTGGTTTCCTCCATCTCCTTAATGACCTCAACAAAATGTGTAATGAAACCATTTTTCCAAAAGTTTGTCTTGATTACATGAAATACATAAAGTAAACTTAACGTTCTTCTCAACAGTTTATGGAACCTGTATAAAAATAAAGATTTTTAAATGTTTCATCAGTTCGGTGATTGTTTTAGTGCTAAAATATACTCACAGGTGACAGAAGTTGGCAAAATTAGGAAGACCATCAAGGGGATGTTAAGATCAGTAATGCAGCATCCATCTGCATTTTCCTATTTTCATTCATTTCGTGGATTTCTTGGTCTATTGCTGTGAATATCATAGAAAATTATGAATTTAGTTCTAAATGATAAAAATATATTCTAAATAATTTTATTTTTAGTGGGTAAATGTAATTAAATTGTAATTTGAGATTTAAAAGGCACATGTAAAACTGATAGACCAACTGATAGAAAAACAGGAAAAAGAAAGATATCTGAGGTGTTAATGTTACATGGCTTTCTCTATTAATTATAATAAATATAAGTATTGCTTTCCACCCAAAAATTCAATATCAAGATTTTACCAAGCACGCATGCGCGCACACGCACCCGCGCGCGCGCGCACACACACACACACATACACACACACACATACAAAGCAGCTGCCAGAAACGAAGTTTGATTCGAAAAACATTGGAAGCAGTCGATGACGCTGCGTTCACAATATATGCTTTAGAAAGTTAGAGTCAGACTTAAAAGTTCAACCATTTGAATCCCGGCTATGGCACTGAATTTTTCAGTATGACTCTACCTTTCCATACTTTGGCCTACACGAGGCTAGTGTGAAAGAACAATTAATTTTTCAAATATACGCTTTGATACCACTCTGGCATCATTTCAAAGCTATGCAATACATAGGGAAATACTTTGTGGCTTGGCCGTGTGTATGGTAGTCGAGCAGTAAAACGCACGTATCTCGTAAGTAGACCAACATGAGTTTGAATCCTTGATGTGCATGTTTCTTTTTATTATTGTTACCTTAATACGATGCCTTATGTCTTTCTTGCAGAAGATAAATCATATTTGAAACCTATTCATTCATAAGGACACAAATAACATATTCTTGTCGTTTGCAAAATAAATGCAATGATATTAGAAAATTGCCTTAATATTGGTTGTGTAAACATTCCGGCTCATTCATTTGTTATGAATGGTGTTGGCATGTAATGCGAAGTATCCTCTCATGTACACGGACTCCCATAAATAATCGGACAGACTTTGCATTTCACTATGGAGTGCTCTATAAAAGCAGGATAGATTATGAGTATCAATCTCAAGGTACTCCTTGTATTAAGCAAAGATCATTTACTATGAATATCCATTTTAGAGATTGAAAAGGTAGCTAAACTAAGAGCTTCCTCATTCAACATTGTTTACATCATGAGTTTACGACACAAAAAGAATCGGACATCACAAATGAAATGCAATACAAATGAGTAGGTGAAGTCTGTCAATAGACCAAACATCGTAGAAGCAGTACGTCAACTGTGCACCAAGGAGACGGTAAGAGGCAAAAGTACAGTTAGTGACAATTCACAGGTATAAGTATGAAGAAAGAATTTAATCTCGAGCAAAGCCAGGGCGACCAAAACTTCTTACCGATAGGTAGGAGTCTTGTATTTTGCGGAAGGTAAAACGGAATCCGCGTATAAGTGCTCCGGTGATTTGTGCTGAGATTCAAGAAGAACTAGGACTGACAGTTTGCACTGAAACGTTCAGAAGGACCATGTGAAAACAAGATTTTAATGGTCACGTATCCAGAAAAAAGTCATACATTTCCAGCAAGAATGAAAGGAAGCGACTACAATTTGCCAAAGACTTTGTTAACAAGACAACCGATTGGTGGGAGCAAGTTATTTTTTATGAGGAAAGCAAATACAACCTTGCTGGTTCCGATGGCAGGATGGTTGTGTGGAGGAAACCAAACACGGAGCTGGAAGAGTGCAATTTACAAGGCACAGTCAAACACGGCGGAGGGAGTGTAATGCTATGGGGCTGTATTTCCTCTACGGGAGTGGGAAAGCTGGTGTTCATAGACACAGCCATGAACAAGGAAGTCTATCTTAGACTATTACAGCAAAATTTAAAACAAAGTGCAGAAATGATGGGTATTTTGGAAAGCTTCTCATTTCATCAGGATAATGATAATACGTTCCATATTGTGCAGCTATGGTCACTTTACAACTGTCGTCATGTACTGCATCCACCACCTCAGTCCCCGGATCTTAATCCCATAGAAGCAGTATATGATAAACTGGAGAAGGCCGAGCGGAAGGCCCCCCCATCAGCCCCAAGCAGCACTTAAAGGAGAGGTTGCAAGAGGAACGGAGGTAACTACCTGAAAAACCAGGTTCACAGCATGCCAAATAGGTTGCGAGGAGTAGTGAACAGAAGAGCGAGAGTCAAAAGTACTAAGTCATATTTTGTATCACTCAAGTTGTTATGTACGATTACTTTTGAGGGCAAAAAATGTCATATCTCTTTTTAATTGTTAAAAAAAAGCACGCATTATATAACTTTCATGTGAAATAACATTTATTTTCTTACAAGAACGAACTATGTTAACTGTCGATTATTATCATTAATTTCAATAAAATAGCACATCAAATACTGACTTTCACTTTCAAAACTTAGTACTCTGCTTTGTCCGATTATTTATGGGAGTCTCTGTAAATTTGGTGTCTTGCATGCCCTGCAGAATGGAGGCAGTAATAGAAGCAGAGAGTTTACACACCCAATACTAGTAATTTCTATTTTTATTTGATTTTACATATAGAAATAAAACATTTATTTCAGTTAGCTTAAAAACAAAATAGAGTGTTTCAGCTTTTATGTTGAGCATCAACGTCATAAAATGAAGTAAACCATAACAACTGGAATTAAATTACAATGTGTGTAATACACAGTTTGTATTTCTACCATAAAAATCAATGATGTCTGGGATTCGAACCTTTGTATGTCTAGCTCCTACATGCTTGGCTATCAGAACACGTTTAGTAACTGAGACTCAATGCACAAAAAGCAAGGATTCCCTATGCGAATATGCACGAAACATCTGAAACAATACACAATGTTGAACATTCTCATTATCATCAATTTATTATTATTATTATTATTATTATTATTATTATTATTATTATTATTATTATTATTATTATTATTATTATTATTATTATTATTATTATTATTATTATTATTATTATTATTATTATTATTATTATTATTATTATTATTATTATTATTATTATTATTATTATTATTATTATTATTATTATTATTATTATTATTATTATTATTATTATTATTATTATTATTATTATTATTATTATTATTATTATTATTATTATTATTATTATTATTATTATTATTATTATTATTATTAAAACTAAAGAGATGCGTTCCGTTACACCATTGTAAACCGATCGTGGAAACGATGTGAACTTAGAAAAATGTGCACTTCCAGAATATGCTCTTTTTTTTTTGTCAAAGAGTGTATGTTTTGGAAACCCCTGAATCTAAAAATAACGTTGGGGGGGGGGCGGGATGTCCACGTGAATGGCATAACCCATGAGCAAAAAGTACGTTAAACACTAGACTTGTTAATTTGAAAAGCAATTGGAATTAACACTGTGAAGAATTATACGAGTCGAGTGAAACACTCTGTACTTAATTACTAGACTTGATACTTAAGTTTAGCAATTTCCAAGGATGTAAATAAAGATTTTCAAGAAAATCACCCGATGCCAGACTACCCTTTATGTTGTGACTGCGGGGATTACGTAGCATCAAAAATCTGGTTTGCAGAAATTTAGAACGCTCTTTATTGCAGTAAAAAGACGTGAAATTGACAATCAGCTGTCTTCAAGGTCGACTCGTGCTCCGCTGCACGTAAACAAATGAAAGAAATCACTGCGGTACACTTCAAACGTCCATTGTCGCAATAACCATCAAACACTGCTGCTTCTAACACTTGCCGGTACTTATACCTCCAGTCATTGTTTCTAGAATGCGTATATCTTCCGAGAACACTCGCGGCACCAAGCGAAAGACAGAAAATTCCGGAGCATCTCTCTGTCTCTTGGCAAGCGTTCAGCTCTCCTGCCCACGCGCCCGGCTCCCGCTTGTCGCGGCCGTATAACAATGCCATCGGTGACAATATGGAACATTTTTAGACAGTTCTAATTTCTGAAAACTGGCTCTAACAATTTTGAATAAAATACCATATGTTAAAGATATTTTAATGACAAATGAAACATATATTTTGAATTTTATGGGTATGTCCTCAGAAGTTGTATTGCTACTGGATGTTTTTGCATAACTCGTAAACCATAAGAGACATACAAAATCTTACTACATAATAAATGTAGACCTTACATTCAAGATATTCGTCGCAAGTAAAGTTTCAAGTCTTATTTTAATGTAGACTAGTTAAAATATAGAATTTATTTCCAGTTTAGTTTTTTTGGACTTCTTTGAAGATATGACTATTGCATAAATCTACTATACTCCTATACTCTCCTTACACCTACAAGAAAATTCACAATAACCTAATGAAAATGTTTGTTTCATTTAACATAAAGCAAACAGAGGAATATCTAAGGTTTGTAAGAATAGTTTGTATAAGAGTAGAAAAACATGTGAGTACAACACCTTTATTTCTGGTTCATGCTAATTGAGATAAATGGAGAAACGGCTTCATTGAATACTTCATTGCAGAGATAAGAGAGATAAATTAGGTTGAAACAATACAACCATAACAAAAACCATGTCATAATTAAACTGTGCAAAAGGTACAGCTTTTCAAAATTCAGTATCTTGAAAGAACCATCCTCTTTAAGGAGTACTATGGTAAAATTACCAATTCATCTGCTTTTAAACATACAATAGCAAACTTTTTACCAGAGGTATATCTATCTATATGACTATAGCACACCAACAAATTGTCTCATCTTTAAGCTGTTTTTATTTTATCAACATTTGAATGGCTAGGCCCGCTGGATGCTATATTTTGCTGGCTTTGGATGGTAAGATCCCAGGTTAAATAAATCGGTGGTACATCTCATTGGTATACTGTACTTCCTTATGAGAATCGTTGGACATTCATGAAGTCTTTCCATCAGACCCTATTTCTTGCCTAATGCTTTACTTCAATCTATGTATTTTTCTTTCTTTTAGGAATTACTTTGCTTAACTATTCTTTTTGCATGTTTCTTAGTCTTGTTCTACTATCTTAGGGACTCCAATTGAAAGCCATTCTTTCACTGCTTTATGTTCTTTTCTTAGTGTGTGTCCCAGTCAAATCCACTTTTCTGTTTTATTTGTATTTTTTGATTTGTAATTTTTCATAATTCTAAATTTGGTCATCTTATTTTCATAATTTTTCTTAATCATCTACTAATATAATTATTTGCTTTGAATGGTTTCACTTGTTTTCCACATTTCCCAACCATATAAAACTGATTTTACATGACTATTAACATGTTTAATTTTAGTAAGTCTTTATCTAACATTAAGATTTCTAAAATGTATATAATGTATGTTTGCAGTAAGCAAGTCACACTCCGTATATATTACAGATAGCTATATGTATAATACCAGATTGCTAAATAATTACTGTAGAGATAATATTAGTAGAGCCACAGAAAAGGATCCCCTTACTATGGGCAGAATGCTCTATAACAAGTTACCAAGTGATATTAAAGCTCTAAGAGGCAATGAATTTCAAAAAAGACTAAAAATGTACCTAATACAGAAGTGCTTATATAGAATAGATGAAATGTAAATATTTTATGATTCTTGACGATGCTTGAAACTTGTATAAGTCTATAAGCAAATAAAGATGATGATGATGATTATTATTATATTATTATTATTATTATTATTATTATTATTATTATTATTATTATTATTATTATTATTATTATTATTATTATTATTATTATTATTATGTGACAAAGGCAATATTTATATTTTTTACTCTATTCTTAATTCCTTCCAAGGATCTCCCATGCTGTCAATTATTATACCTAGATATTAAAATTCATGAACAGCATCAATAGTTTCATTATCTATTGTAATCTATTTCTTTTCTTATTAATCTGTCTTATTTCTTTAGTTCTTTTTATACTAATTTTCATGTGAGTCTTCTTTATTACTTCTTGTGTTAGAATATTCACTTTACTTCATGTATCATAAAAATTATGGCAGAACAAGCTAACAAGGCTAAGTCTTCCAAGGTATCCTTTGATTTCATTTTACACCTCTTCCAATACTGCCTGCCAACCTTTCCATAGTTGTTCATAATAATAAAACATATAATTGGAGAGAGAATACAACCAAGTTTCCTTGCAAGTAAATTTCTCATAGGTATTTGAGTTTGATTTATGAGTCACTATGTTTACACTCAAACTTCACTCACTTGTTGTTGTATAATTGAAACGTTTTCAAGATCATTCAATCTCATCCTCAGCTGTTTGGTGACTAAATGAACATTCCTCTTCTTCCACTACTACGGAGCTCCGATCACTCTGCCATCTGGTGTTTGGGGCACTAAGTTTTAATACTTCATTTAATGCTGGGATTTCAAAATTTATAACTTTATCACGGTTTTTGTTTATGAATATTTTTTCCCAAATATCCAATTTTATGGGAAATTCTATTTGGGAAAAAATATTCATAAACAAAAAACCGTGATAAGTTATAAATTTTGAAATCCCGGCGTTAAATGAAGTATTAAAACTTAGTGCCCCTAACAACAGATGGCAGAGTAATCGGAGCTCTGTAGTAGTGAAAGAAGAGGAATGTTCATTTAGTCACCAAACAGCTGAGGATGAGATCGAATGATCTTGAAAACGTTTCAATTATACAACAAGTAAGTGAAGTTTGAGTGTAAACATAGTGACTCATAAATCAAACTCAAATATGAAGAATACTTCACTGTTAATAATGCTTCTGCTTTTAATATTTATTCTCATAGGTAGTTTAATTTACAAATTTCAGTGTACCAAAATTTGCTAATGTTCTCCACATGTAGGCTCAATTTAGTGAAAAAGCTATTTGTAGTTGATTTTTAAACCTCTGCAACTTACGTTTTTATTTTTAGAGGGACTAGCTTCGGATCTCTTGCTTCCATTTTCAACCTCAAAGGTTTGATCATCATCTGTTGCTATTGTTTGCTGTCTTCTGTCTGGCAGAGAAACTATAAACTTTTGTATCAAATTATTGACTGGTGGGATTTCAAAGTTCATTACTCGTTCTCCAATGTTCTCAACTTGTTTTGGTTTATCACCCCCTTTTAATAATTTTGGATTTGTGTCAAGGTCATGGCTTTTGTTCCAAAACTGAATTGCTACTGCTGACATATCTTCTTGTTTCAATTTAGTGAACTGATTTTCCAAAATTGATAAACAAAAGATATAAAGTATTTCTCCATTTATTGTGCTGCTCACAAATTATTTTTAAACTATTTATTTGATCTCTGTATGACCTATTTATTCAAATTCTACTATTCCTTTCCTTATCAATTTATTTGCTTTTTGCACAATTCTGTTAACATATGAACCTTGAGAGAATTTACTCCTTGAGGAGTTTTAGGACATTTACGTGACTACTAAAATGTATATCTTGAACTTTCTGAAATAGCATGTCATGCTTAAAAGCTGGATGACTACCACACTTGGTATTTAACATCTTCCAAAAATGTGACACAAAAGATTTTCAAGAAAATCCCCAGGCCCAAACCACCCTTTCTATTGAACATTTTTACACATGGTTGATATTTCTAAAAACACCTCTAACAATTTTGATTAAAATATCATATTAACATAATTTTGAATTAAACTATTACTCCATGCTCTGTATATTGCTAGTGTTTACCTAGAACACAGTTCATTAGGATCTTACTAACATCCTCAGCTAATGTTGACAGCTAAATTTCGATTTGGTAAACTCCTTGGAGGCAAAAACAATTAAAACATATAACCTGAATAGTCTGAGAATAGTATACAAAGTTCTCTTTATTTGAAACAAACTTTGTATAATCTTGTATGACTGGCAAATTTTATATGACAGACAAACAATGTAAAACTTTTTAAAACGAATAGTTTATTTAATGCCCAAGACATTTTTTCAAGTATCTATTATTATTCATTCAAATATTCACATTTGTAAAATATTTATAACGAAATGAATAATGTATCTATTTCTGTAAACAATTATCTCAATTAAAATGTAGTAGACATCCACAAATAAATGATAGAAAGTACAGGAAGTGCTGTGAAACTAATAAGTAAAATGTTTTATGTTACTTTCTCACTTCTTACATAGTAAGTAGAATAAATATTGCCCTTCATCCAAAAATTTGTTATAGAGCTTTCACTGGAAATGTTAGTTTCGAGATCTCCTGAACACCCAATCCACAAAACAACTTTTAGAAAAATTGTGTGCGTGTACATGTGCACGCTCGCGTGTGTGTGCGTGCGCGTGCGTGTGCGTGTGTGTATGTGTGTGTTTTTTTCCAATTCTTTATTCTGCATGCTCCATTACATTCTGTAACACTACATGCGCTATAGTTCTTATACAGGCTATTGCATATACATTTTTAACAGTTTACAATTTGATGTACTAGTAGTTATTATATACATAACTTTTTGAAATCAATCTTATTAAAAACTAGTTGAAATTTTTTAGCATATTTTTTCATTATTTCTTGATTGTTCGGAGGCCAGTGCCTTCCTGTTTTTATCACACTGTTCCGGAAGGGCTGTCTTTCTGCTTGCAAGATGTGACACTCCCACAATATGTGGTTTACTGTTTGTACACTTTCGCACACACATAATGGATCTTCTTTGATTTTAAACCTTTGTAGATAAGTACCAAAATGTTTGTGTCCGGTGATAACTGCTGTTATGTTGTGAGTTAGGGTCAATTTAGTGTCAATTCTGCTTTTCACCGTAGGGAAGAAAATCTTAGTTTGTGCTCCATTCTCTGTTGTTTGCCACTCCTTCCACAGCTTCATACTCTCTTCTCTTAGGTCACTTTTCACTGTACTCTTTGGTATAAGCTTGCATGCCAATACCAGATCTGTGCTTGATGCCGCCTCTTTGGCTAAGCAATCTGCAAGTTCATTTCCCTGGATTCCAACATGGGCCTTAAACCCATATGAAATGCACCGTCCACTGCTGTTGTCATAGGCTATGAAATAATTCATGGATCTGATGTACGCGTTTGCTATGGTTGGTGTTGTATCTTGTAGGTGCACACCAACTCCTGCTTCACTTTTGCTGCCATCTGTATAGACGAGAGAGTGTGTGCATGTGTGCGTGCGCGCGCGCGCGCGTGTGCGTGTGCGTGTGCGTGTGCGTGTGCGTGTGCGTGTGTGTGTGTGTGTGTGTGTCCATAAACAGCAAAATGGAAAGCTCTGTTTAATTCCAAACTTCAACATCCTCCAAGTATATGCAACATGATTTTCAAGAAATAATTTTTTATGGAAAATATTTATTTCTGTGCCCCTTCTCAAAACTGGCTGTAATGATTTTGATTAAAATACCATATTTTCAAAATACAGGAGAAGCCTGAAATAGTGCGATTGTTAGGGGAAATTCTTTACCCCTATGTCATAACCTTGCCATGCAACACTAGGAGGAACAAAAATCAGTCCCACCCAGTTGGAGGAGGGAAATATGCATGTAATAATAAATTACAATAAAGCATTAAACTCTTGTATATTAGATAAAGATATTACAATACTTTCACACCAGTTATGCTGGGAGATGTATTCCACCCCGTAACTAATCTTGATTTATATTATACTGTACATATTTTGCAACAATATGATTTTGTTTTGTTTAAAACAATCAATAAGTTTTGTTTGATGCATGGATGCATTGTGTTGTCTTTCTGCATACAATACGCGCAAGATAAGAAGAGCACTGGATTTACAGGGTGGTGCAGGCAGAGGGGAAGATGCGAGAGCTAATGCTCTTTTGTTTCTGCAGTGTGGACAACCTTGAAAAACACAGTTCAGGAAAATAGCGTGTAAGATAAGCGAGGAATTGCGTTGCAAGTGTGAGATCGGTGGACAAACGTTAAATTGAACTTGATCCGATAAGCTATATATATATATATATACTATTTATGAAACACATAAAAATATTAAACATATATTATGACAGCTATAAATATTCACTCATTCGCTTTGTGATTCTTCTATTTCTGAGTCCACTGCATCTGTTTCATCGCTAGTATCCTCTGATCTGTTGATGATAATTTCATCAATCGCATTTTCTATTACACCATCATTTTTCCAATATTTCATTTCCATATCTTGGACCTTCTTGCAGTATCTTTCCCAATCCTTCGCAGTTACAGAAGAGAATGCTTCTATAGCAAGTTTCTGCAGATTTGTGGCTGACATATCACCAGTAACGTTGTGTCCTCTGAAAACGTTCTTTATTTTTGCCCACACTAGTTCAATTGCAGTCAGATCACAGTTATACAGAGATAAACGAATAATAGTGTGTCCCCTTTCGAGAGCCATAACATCCACAACATAAGTCTTGCTCCTAGGTGGCCTCTATTAAACTGTAGAGTGTAGTTTTCGTCATTTCATAATTACAGGCAATACCCCTTCTTTCCAATCAACATATCTTTTTTGCTTTCAGGTCATATCTTGTCAGAGTTTTGTCCAACTGTCAAGAGTGATACGGTGCATTATCAATGACCAAAATTGATAACGGTGGAAGGTTAGGGAGAACCTGTAAGCTAAACCATTTTTCAAAATTATGCGAATTCATTTGTCCGTGATAATCCCCTTGTGTGGACCTGGCCGCAAATATTAATTGCGCCTCTTTAATAAATCCTCTTCTGGATCCAACACTGTCAACAATTAGTCTTTTAGAGGCACTTCCCCAAGCAGTGACACCCAAAACGTCTTTCTCCTTTTGCCTACATTTCCCAACCATCATATTATTATCTATCCAAGATTCGTCCAAATAAAATACTTTCCTGTTAATTTCTCTTGCATTCTTTATCTGTACAAGGAAACAAGCACGCGAGTCAATGATGTCTGCTCTCTCCAGCAATAATACATGTTTATTTTGCACTTTCTTCCACACAAAGCCCATCGATTTAATATGTTGCGAAGAGAAGTCGCGCTCCATCTCCACTGTATTTTTTCTCCCAAGACTGGAATTAATTTATTTATTGTAGGAACCACTTTCTGCACTGTGTAGAAATCCTCAATTGTATCTCGAATCACTCGCTTGTCAAATTCATCAATCTGTGGTTTTCCTTGAACTCTGGTCCTAAAGAAAAGAGGAAAAAATACCGGTGTAGCTTTGGTAATGGAGGGAAATAGAAAGCTATGTAGATATATACAAAGGGCTCAGAGCAAGAGAAAAAGAAAGATAAAAGAGCAAGATATAAGGAAAAGGAGGAAGCCAAAAAGGAAAGGATTGAAGGGAAAAGAAGAAAGAAAGAAAACATTACTATTAGTTATTACCATACACAGATCACAGCCTTACCTGCTTTTTCCTGGTGTTTTTGGAGATTCATTAGGATGAGATGCACAAAACGATTTAATACGCCTGACAGTGCTGACGCTTTTTCCTGTGTAGGCAGCAGCTCGTTCTATTGATTTGCTGAGGGGGAACATTAACTGGTTGTTATTCTTTTCTATATCGCAACTTTCTGCAACTTTCGGCACAACTGTACGTGTATGTTTCCAAGACGGAGTTTGTTGCTTGGAAGGTACACATGATGATGAGTTTGGTGTGCCCTCAGCCATAATTACAAACGGTTAAGCTATAGTAATTAACCTCAAACTTGCACAAAACGAATGCACACAGAAAACAAAAATCATGCATAAAAGCTTAGCATATTAGTCACTAGATGTCAGAGTGTACTAGTGTAGTGTACTAGTATAGCGCATTTCATGTTTCCAAGTTGTCATCTGTATTTACGGAGTTAGCCGAAAACTACTAAATGAGGACTTGGAGCCCAATCGCTCAAGATATCTTGCGCATACTGTATTGTGGCAAGCTGGAACAGATGAATGTTGTTTGATTAATTTTTCCTGTCCATCTACAGAATCACATTGTTTAAATGAGCTATCACTTCACTAACATTCAGAATGTTTCTTCCACCTCCACATCATTTTCACCACTATCATCTTCACCATCATCTTGTTCTTCATCATTCTTGTTGTGTCAGCTTCATATGCTATGCAGGTTAGAAAAGAGTTACAATCATTGCAGAAAACTGTCCACATAATTTATCTGGCTGAATTAGTTGTGCAAATCTATTTGTGTTAATGCAATCATAATTGCAGATATTGTAGATAAAATTATTCATGTTGTTCTCTTCTATAAGCATTTTCTCTTTGTTTTTAGTGTTTCTTCATTTAAAAATCAGTTCCCTCACTATTCTGTTTAAGGATGACTTATGACACTGAATATTACTGCTTTCTCTTAAGGTAATAAGTAATTTAGCTAGTGTTGGAGCAACTTTTTCCTGAACATAAAAACTTTGAATCCTTCTTCTAATGACACATTTGTTGAAGTTATCTAGATCTATTTCTCATGCTGAAGTTCCAAAGATGTGCTTTGATTTTCATTTTGTTTGCATTCTTTAACAATTCGCTTTACTATTCTTTCTGATATTCCTATGTCATCTGAAATACACTTTAGTTTTTAGAATCTTTTTGAAAAAAATCTTCTGATGTAACCAGTTCTTTGCTTTTAGCTTGTTTCTCCATCTATGCTAATACATTTGAAAAATTTGCTTGACTCTTGACTGTCTAATGTTTTGGATCCTAATTTGTAAAGTACATTGATGACATTTATGCAACTATCAATGTCTGACAAATTTGCTATACTCCTTATCGCAAAACTCTAATTATGTCTTCAATAGCATGCTGCACAAAAGAAGCACTGTGAATTAGCAAGTACTGTGCCTAAGATGCAGACGACATCACTGCAGTTCCACTTCCCACCGTAGTGAGTGATTTCATTCAGCAAAATTACATGAGCTGATGAAAAAGACAAGACCAAGAACAATGGTATCATTCATTACTTTTCTGGAATGCAGTGGCCAATGTGAACAAACATGGGTGGAGGTAAAAATTATACTGCAGAACCTCTGTTTGCTGAATATTTTTATTTCAATTTTCCAGGGGGGAAGGGAGGGGTAGGGGGAGGGGGGGATTACAATATTTTTTAATGGAGACATATGTTTATCCACGTTAAATCAAATCTGCAGTATTTCGGGCTTCTATTTTGGGCTATTCTGGGCTTCTACTGATTTGCATGGAATGGACTAGGAAGTAAATTGGTACACTGTGAGTGACAGACCAAATCTTACTACACAAGAAAGCAAAATACAATTTTGATGGCATTAATTATTTCCAAGATATTCTTTGTTATTGATTTCAATTTTTAAATAGTCATACTTACTTATGTGTAACAAAAACTTACATTTATTAACAAGAAGTAGAACAAGAACATATGCTTATGTAGAAACATTTAGAGTGAGTAAAGAGTGTTGTATGAATGCAATACATCAGACTATCCCCATACATCTTGTGCAACCTAAGAATGGAATTTAAAAGTCATTATATAACGATCTGCGTTTTAAACATTTGATTATAATTATTGTTGTAGTCTATTGCTTTCCCTTGTGCCTATAATGAAATATGTAATAAATGCATTTCTGTAAATATGTATCTTGATTAACCCTCCCATGGTATAAGATCTGGAAAAACATATATATCTGGAGTCTTTTTTCACCCCAAAGTGATTCTAACAACTATATCACACTAAAATGTAAAATATTTCCACAAAAATAATGACTTTATTTTGAGATCAAAGCACATCTTTTGAATTAAAACTCCACTATTGTAAGCTATATAAGTTCCATGTCTGAAATTTGAAAACATATCTATGTTTTAGTTTCAAAAAAATATATGCTATTTTAACACAAAATGTTCATTTACCTCACACTATATAGCAATACTGTAATTTTTTTATTATGATGTGCATTATCACTTTATAAACAACCTGCTATAAATAAACTTACTCATTTTCCACTTGAAATGATAAACACTCTTTGCAGAACACTTTTACTCTTGCATGTTCTTTGCATATAAATTTGTGACATTCATCACATTATTAAATTTTAGATGAGTCGCATTTCTTACACATCTGCTTCACTTTCGTTAATTGCCTTTTTTGATTTTAAGGTCTAAAAAAGGTAGAGTACAGTCCTCTTCAGTTTCTACTGTGAATTGTATGCTGGGTTCTTGCAGGTTGAGTAGTTTCAAAGCATCATCTATTAGTTTGTAGGGCACTATTGCAAAGATGTCGTCTACGTATCTGTACCATGTTTTAAACATATGAGGGAAGGCTTTAGTAATATGTGTTTCGAAAAAGCTCATGTATAGATTGGCCAAAAATGGTGATAGCGGGCTTCCCATAGCTAGTCCTGAAATTTGTTTATAATATTTTCCATCGAAGACAAAATAATTTTGATGTATACATAATTCAGTCATTGCCAAATATTCTTCTATTGCATTGGCATCCAGGTTTATAGAATTTAGCCATTTTTCCAGTTGAATCAAAAGTTTGTCTAATGGAATGCTAGGGAAGAGGGAGCGGACATCAAAGGATACTAAAGTGTCATGAGGTTTTAGTTTAAGATTTTGAATTTTTTCTACCAGGTCTAAAGAGTTTTTTATACTCAGAGTATGGAATTGTGGAAAGGACTGAAATTTTTTGGTTAGCCATTTTGCCAGAAGGTAAGTAGGAGTGTTTATATTATTTACAATGGGTCTCATGGGTATGTTGGGTTTGTGTATTTTAGGCAAACCATATATTCTTGCAAGGGTAGGGTTGTCTGGTTTGATAGTTTTTTGTTCTGTAGTTGTTAAAATTTTACTATTAATGATGGTTTTTTGTACATCTTTTATGCATCGGTTGAGTGGATTAGAATCTATTTCCTGGAATTCTTTTTGTTGTAGTAACTCTAACATTTTTTCTTTGTATGTAGCTGTATCTAAGATTACTATTTTGTTCCCTTTATCAGCCCTTGAGAAGATTACATCCTTTTTCCTTAAAGATTTAATTATCTGAATTTGTTTCAAATGTTTTATTGGCTTTTTATTTATTAAGTTTTCCAATATAGGAGCTGATTTTTTCCTAATTATATTTTTGTCCATGGTTTCCAAGCCTTCTACTGCTAATTCTATGTCTGCAATGAATTCATCCGGGTTGCTGGAGTATGTTATACATGTTTTTAGGCCTTGGTTAAGTACATCTATTTCTTCATTGTTAAAATTTTGCTTTGAGGGATTAATTACACTATCTAGGGATGTGTTCTTTGCTGAAATTTTGTTATGTTTTGGTTGCCAATGATTATGATTACGTTTTAGTTTCTTATTTTGACGATAAATTTTCTCTTTGACTTTATAGTTGATATGTTCAAATGATTTGGCTTCTAAGTGGTCCCATGCTGTGTTTCCTAGTAATTTTACAAGTTTCAGATGTAGGTTATACAAAGAGAGGTCTATATTAGTTATTTTTCTGTAGTGATTTGTTTTTTCGGATTTTAACACGGCTTTTTCAGCAGCTAATTGTTCTATACTGTTGTTGTTAAATTTTACTATTTTTCTTACAAATTTCGGAGAAATGTTACGTTTTAGGCAATTGTTGATAAATTTTATGTCCGCTGATATTAACCTTCTTTTTGTCTTTAGTTTCAAATATTGTTTTATTTCTTTCTTGTTGCCGAAATGTTCGTTGAAATATTCAAATGTGAACGATCTTACCTCCATGTTGTCCGGTTTTTAAAGTTGTGAAGCATATGTGTAAGAAATACGACTCATCTAAAATTTAATAATTTTTCGCTTCACTGTGGTGTTCCAATACAGTTAAATCTCGATTCATCACATTGTTTCTTCACTTTCTTGTCCTTTGACCTTGGGCAGAAATCACATCTTTCTCGTTTCAGATTTGGAACATCTGCATCTTGGTCTTGTTGGCTGCCATTTAGAAGATCCTTGAAATCAGCTTAAATTATTGCTGAACGAATGAGTTGTGTTCTGCACTGGGGGTAAAGAATTTGTCTCTCAATATGAGGTCTGACTAGCTATTTTCCCAGTTCTGAGAGGAATTCCCTTCTAGAATTTTTACCTCTCTTATGAGGTAAAATTTTACAGTACAGGACATAAGCATTGAGCATACTAAGTCAAATATATCAAGAAATAGAGCAAGTGGCCACCTTGTTCCATGTTTCACTGAATAGTGCCTAGCCATCTTATCAACAGTATCAACACCTGACCTTGATGAGCTGCAGAACATTATCACTTCAGGTTTGTTTATTTTTTCACGTCTAACTTCCACAAAATGCAATTGCTAACCCTGTTTGTATTTTATAATAATTTGTTACAACAGTGCATATGTATGTACTATCTACGAATTTGTAACAACAATGGACATAGAAATGAAGGTTCAGAAGGTGCATTGTTGCCAAGTTTTAATTACTGTAGTAAATTTGTAAAATAACATGGAAAATCACATATTGCATACCTAGGGTATTTTCTGACCCTGTTACAAAAAATTCAAAATTATGTGCTACCGACCGTCATATTACCATAAATATTTTGACCATTTATAATAAAAAGTACAAAGCATGTCTGGAAGATGAGAAATCTACATTCACATTAAAACAGTTTCTACATAGTGAAAGCAGCGTTGGGGTCTATAAAGACCCAAGACACTAAGCAAGGGTTAACAAGAATATGTATTATAAAAACATTTTGCAGAAGATTTGGTAGAGAAAGGGTTGGGACTGTAATACATATTTATTTTCTTCTACTGGCGGAATGCTAACATGAGTAAACATTTGAATGCTGTTTTTGCATGTCACACAAGTCTGTAATTAAATGCTTATTGTATAATTTCAAATTATTCCTAAGCAAAAATAATCATGTATAAATGTGGTTAAACGAATAACTTTTAATATGAAAAAGCTTTTTTGGAAATAGGTCTCCAAGATGTATGTGTGCATCCATGGAGTCTGTGAGCAGCATAGCTCAAAAATGTAAAATTGGTATTTCAGTTCAGTATCTACAAAGGATGCAACACTTAAAATTTTCAAAGAATCCCCAATCCCAAACTAACCTTTATGTGGGAGTATTTGAAAAGTTTTGATTTTCTAGGAAAAAATTAGCTCTAATAATTTTCATTAAAACACCATATGTTTAAGATGTTTTCATGACAAATGAAATGTATATCTTGAATTTTATTAATGACTTTTGTATGACTTGCAAATTGTAACAGATAAAGAAAATCTTACCACACCAAATGTAAAATTTTTTTTGAGACACCATTATCAAGATATTTGTTATTGGTTTTAAGTTCTAAATGCTTATACTTTTCATAAACAGAAAGTTGTAATTCATTTTTTTTGTCCTAGCTAGCAAATAGAGTGGAATGTTAAAGCTATCACATAGCAATCAAGTATAAAACAAGATTTTAATATTATTCTTAAACCTACTGTACTCTACTATGTCCGTTATATGAACAAGGATTTATGTAACAAATTGATTAACAATTATGTAACAATTGATTATATAGATAGAAGAATAAGATTTCATAAGAGGTTTGTTAAAGAATAGGTAGAGAAAGTAATGTGAATCTAACAGTTTTTAAGTAAATTAATATTTCCGTTTAAGGACTATGATACAATGAAGCACAAAATTAATACAATTTTGAGTCGAACTAATACTCAATGCTCCATTTATTGCTAGTATTTACCTAGAACGCATTTCGTTAGGATCTTCCTAACATCATCAGCTGTTGTCGATGTTGTACTATATATAGATAGAAGAATAAGATTTCATGGAAGATCCTAACGAAATGCGTTCTAGGTAAATACTAGCAATAAATGGAGCATTGAGTATCAGTTCGACTCAAAATTGTATTAAATTAATATTTGTATGTTTTCCTGTTTTTGGACAGACACTTGCTTCTGCAGAAGAATGTGGATGCAAATTTCTGCCATGTGCAATTATATCTCAATTTTAAAGGATCATTGGAATGAATAATGGAAGGTTTGAGTTCTCTTGGTAGATACTAGACCTGCAAAAGCAATGATACTGATCTTATAAACATCAAACTATTTTTATTTGTCGTCTGATAAATCTAGGTGCCATTAAGCTATACACAAAACGTTTTCTTTTACATAGATACATGGAAAGTAGCTATTTACATTATTATTTAACATACAATATAAAAATCTTACACTAAGTTGGTAGTAGGTGAAGGCTTCGAGAACATTCATATTATCTGTACAGGGAAATATTTCTCTTGTATCTGTTTAAAAATACAAGGGTTGTTTATAAGTAATATAAAACCAATTTCAGTCACAAGTGAGTGTATGCAAATGAAAAGAAATTGGTGATATCTACCCACCTGTTGTTTAAGTGACTTCATATTTTAATTTAGGGGAAATTATTATCTGACTCTAAACTATTATCTTTCCAACTATCACGTTTCTAGCTTCAACATCTTGTTAAACTTACAAACTTCTCAACAGGTGCTATAAAACAAAATTTATCTTTGAACTTAATACATACAATAAAGTAATTACCTCTCAGTTAATGTTTTAAGTTATCTATATACATCAAGTTTAAAGTTCTATAATTAACAATTATCTAACAGAGGAAAGAATGTAGTACAAGCAGTCCCAAAGATGATAATGTTTAAATCAACAAGGGATGCCTTCAGGTCTGAACACTCAAAAACAGATATAAGTTGACTCAATATACCAACTTCACGAGGCAGAGCACTGAAGAGATAAGGCTCTTTCACAAAACTCAAATATTAGCATTATAATGTGACAAGAAGCATACTAGAACA
This sequence comes from Mantis religiosa, assembly GCA_030765055.1. Classification (NCBI taxonomy): domain Eukaryota; kingdom Metazoa; phylum Arthropoda; class Insecta; order Mantodea; family Mantidae; genus Mantis; species Mantis religiosa. Next base: position 98,017,269 of record CM060952.1, read on the forward strand.
GTCTAGGAACAGAAACAGAAGTTTTGATCAAGTTCTAGCTTCAAGAGCTTTTTCTAACTCTAAGATTAGAAAGCAAATAACTGAAAAATGAATAGAATAGCAGATGTTATTATAAAAGACATTGGATTATATTTTTTGAAAAGAATTAGAATGATGTGGCTTTTAGAAAATGTTTATTGCATCAACTTTTGTTTATAAATAATGTAAAGCTTACCAGAGCCTGCGTACGGAGACTTTGGACAAATTTTAATTTTTATATATCGAGATTCAACTGTATTGGAACACCACAGTGAAGCGAAAAATTATTAAATTTTAGATGAGTCGCGTTTTTTACACATCTGCTTCACTTTCGTACCTATTTTGAGGACATGTTTCGCAAATCTTCGCTTGCATCTACGGCTCTTGTGCGACTGACGCTAGATCCAGCGGTGTGGGTAATTCTGGGGTTGTTGCTGCCATCTGTTGATTTAGTGATGAACTGAAATGTGGGATTCTCTTCTAGCGGGATTTCAAAGTTCATTAGTTGGTTTTTATGTTTTTCTATGTATATCCTCTCCCATATGACGAGTTCACTATGTTTTTGTACGTATTTTAGTAATTTTGTGCTATCTTCAATTTCATGATTTTCAGACCAGAAGTGAGCTGCTATTGCGGACTTATCAATATTTTTGTATCTTAAGTGCCTGAAGTGTTCTTTCTTTCTAGTGCCTATGTTCCTTTTTGTCCTTCCTATGTAAATTTTTTCACAGTCTTTACACTTAATTTTGTAAATGCCTGACTTTATGGGAGAGGATATACATAGAAAAACATAAAAACCAACTAATGAACTTTGAAATCCCGCTAGAAGAGAATCCCACATTTCAGTTCATCACTAAATCAACAGATGGCAGCAACAACCCCAGAATTACCCACACCGCTGGATCTAGCGTCAGTCGCACAAGAGCCGTAGATGCAAGCGAAGATTTGCGAAACATGTCCTCAAAATAGGTACGAAAGTGAAGCAGATGTGTAAAAAACGCGACTCATCTAAAATTTAATTTTTATGTTCCTGGGAATGACATATTGGATAAATAGATCAACAGATCTAATGATATTCACCAATTCTGTTTCACATAACCAAGTTATTATAGTAATTTATTTTTCTTTTTTTTTTTTGTTCCATTTAATACCCTTTAACTGCAATGGTTATATTAGCGGCTGTTCTCCTCTGGAACATATCGCCTATTAGCAACGGAGTTAACTCGTAAATGTTGGGTTGCAGGTACTTTTTGGATTTTTAATCATTAGATCACACACACATTTGCACTCTCATTCATACTTTCAGACTCTGGGGAAGATGGGATATCATCTTGGTTGGAGAAAAATCCCCACCTCCAGCCAGGAATCGAATCCAAGACCTCTTGCACGGCAGGCAATTGCTCTGCCGACTGAGTTAGGGAGCCAGCCTAACTTCTTTTTGTAGCTCCTATTTTCAGTCAGTGTTTGCTATGTTTGCCATGGCCTCTACAAATGGCAGACATGTTGGAATATGAACAAATACATAAATATTTTATTTGTTAATGATGCTGTCAATTGCCAGATTCATTCTGCAGGAGTTCTTTACATGCCAGTATATCTACTAATATAGGGCTGTTGTTTTTAAGCACATTTAAAAAAAGAAACATGGTACTAAAACATTGGATTTGAACCCAAGATCTTGTGATCATTGAAGCATCAAGATTACAAAGATTAACTGTCATGGAGCTGATAAACAAGCCTAAAAACATTGGCATTGTAAGAAGCAGGGAGTTTGCAATTCGTCCTGCATCACTGGTACAGAAGGAATCTATGACCTGAAGTAATCGTACACACATATAAATGTGACAGCTGTGAAATAGTCATTCAAGAAGTAATCGGGAATATTAGGAGGAAAATAAAGAAACATATAAATGCACATCTGCATTAGTTTACCAAGAAGAAATGGGTGCATTTTTGGAACAGGATGAACTTACCACAGGAGAAAACAATTCTCTGCAATATTAATAGATATAAAAACAAAGACACACCCTTCTTTTTATGCACATAGGCAGATGTGGAGGTAAGATGATTTTACATGACATTCACTAACAATCACATGACTCAAGCTCTCGAAGTCCAAGCAAGTTTATCACAACTGCATGGTCAAAATGTTACATCCAGTAACAAGTGTAATACATTGTCAAGGTACCTTAAAACATGAGTAGTTTCTTCATGGTAAAAATGATTTAAGTAGCTTGTGGACTTAGGAGTCTTGTTGTGATTCTACCTTTTAATATATGTCATTTATCACAAACATAACATATTTATTGCATTAATTTGGCTCTTGGTTAACCTCATTATGTTGGTTGAAACACACAGATAACATCTCAAGGCACATAATCATATATCTACACTACACTTAATAAGCAATCTGTTTCTGTTCCTGGCACTTTGTGAATCATTCTTGTTCTGTTTCTTATTCTCATTTGAGTGTGAAGCAGCTCTATTGTTTCTCTGAATTTGTTAAATTTAGATTTCGCTGCAACCTATGTTCTTGAACCAGCATCTCAACAACACCTACTAACAAAGTCAGCATCTGGTTTTAACTGTTACTGAATGTTCAGATCTGAAGGCATCCACTTTAAGGAGGGAATAACAACTCCAGGCATTTAAAAATATACATTATTAGTCAGTAAACTACTGATATGGTATCAAAAATATCTGAAAACATATGTGATTGCAACACATTTGGGGATATGAAGACATCTCTGTCAAATAACGGCCGAGTTCATTCTGCCTTCTAGGCATTAAAATGCACCTACATTAATTACATCCTTATTACTAGTTTCTCATATCACAAGCACATACATTTAAAACTGTGTTCTCCTTGACACAGATATTTGCACATAATATATGTTTTAAAATAACTCTATTCATTTAGAATACTAAAAGCATTAAAATATTTATAATTTTACTTTGAACTATTTTAACTAATTTTGATTCTGCAGTAGTCATCAATAACATGATATTCATTGTATCAAAGCAGTGCAACATAATCTTACAACAAATTAAAATTCATTTAGTAATAACTTGTTCAAAAATTAGTACTGCATAAACTCTTTTAACAGCAAGATTTTAAAAATAACATACTACAAAATATATCAACAAAAAGTGATGCAAAGTTTCATATTATACACAGACCATTAATGGTGTAACAAAGTACTGCAGTCAAAATGGACAAATAACTAAAAAAGATAAAGGTGGAACAACACCTCACTGTATATGTACCCTTAAATTGTTACGATAGTAGAGATTTCGCTTTCTTTTCAAAGATTTCTCAAGAGCACTTCTTGTATTGATAACAAACTGTTTTTGAAACCACATTTTCATAAATACTTTTTATAACATTATTACTGCATATCCTTGAAGCTTTTGATTAAACAAAAAAGCTTGTTTCATCTTGCACCATGTGCACATCAACTTCATTATACTTACATTATTCTCGTACAAGTAAAAATACTTTAAAAAAATGCCCACCCATATGGAGCATAAATAACCAACACCCCCCTCCATAAACTGATATGCATCTTATTAACAATGTCATAGATCCCCTATAGCACTTGGAATACTTCCTCCCTGGCAGAAATTAAATATCACAATATTGTTCTCACCACACTGCATTGTTTTACAAGCACCATTCTTGAAATCTTGTCACCACACACTTTTTAATTACCGTTATTATTATTGTTGTTATTGTTTGGACCTGTTGGATTGCCCAGATTGTCAATTTCTCTCTGAGCACGAGAGATTTTAACTTTGTCTCTTGGTGTTCCATCCTCACCTGTTTCCATGGCAAACATTTTCATTTTTTCTTTGAAACTCAGTTTTTCTGGTAGAGGACCAGAGCGCGTTGACATTAGTTTCTGGTGCTGCTGAGCTGCAAGTAGCCGAGCCCGTGGATCTCTGAGGAATACACATTTATATTAGAAAACAATGACATCAAATGTCAAAATACAAAATGCATACATAATGACTATTAAGTTTAGCTGCTTATAACAATAGAAGTGAGATATTTTGAAAAATGTTGTCCATATCCGGGAAGGATTATAAAATTGTTGATAATTTTTGGTATACCAAGTGGACCAGTTGGTCCTAATTATTTTTTAGTATGTACACTCTCATAAACAGCATCTTGGGATCTGTCTTTATTGCCCACTAACAGCTCATTTACATCTTTACATAAACAAAGGTTCAACAATGCCAAAGGTTCACAATGAAACTTAAGCATAAAAGTACACATAAAATCTTGCATCATATTATCTTAATACATGCTTAGTAACATGGTCATAAACTTATAACATAGAATTTAAGTTAATTGATGGAAATTATTCATTTCTTCACACTAGCCATATACAGGTTAAGGTATTGGACTGATAGATTGGTAAGAGCGACTGGACAGAAACCAGTAGATCCGTGGTTCAAATCCCGGCCGTGGTATTGAATTTTTCATGTCGATTCTATCAATCTTATAACACAGAAGTTTGCAAACCCCAAGCTTTCATGTTTATGTGTACACCAAGCATAAAAAGCTAGCCAATCAGAGAGCAACTCTCCATATACCTCATTATGTGATCATTCTGCCATCTCACATCAGATTCTCCCTTACCATGTTAGTTAATTCACTAACTGCCTTTCTATATAAGATTAGTGCCACAAATCATTAGAATATCTTAAAAAACGCTGAAAATTGAATTATGATGATGCATAATGTTTTAACACTCTTTAACAGGGTAATTTATCTTCGGTTCGTTTTTTATGTACATAACCACTGGACCAAGGCTTAGGCCGTGCCGTGGCTCAGTGGTTAGACTGCTTGGCTCTCACCAAGGCGGCCCGGGTTCGATCCCAGGCGACCACAAAGTGAGATTTGTGGCGGACAACACGGCGCTGGGGCGGGTTTTCTCCGGGACCTCCAGTTTCCCCCGCCATCTCATTCCACCGGTGCTCCATCTTCATCTCATGTATCATCAGTGTCACCGCCTGCGGTGCCGTATGTAGTAAAAGCGGGCGTTAAACGCTACACATTTCTTAAAGCCCTGCATTTACATTTTATTATATAACTTGTATTGTTTGTCTTCAGTAATGGTTACCTTGCAATATTACTTCAACTGTTTCTGTTCTCTTGGGATTGGCTACTGTTTATTTTTCCATTTGTCATTGAATGACAAAAATTGTCATAAGTTTATGCTCATGATCTATATTGTTACATTAATTAATTTTCATTATAAATGGTTCTGTACTCTGGACTGAAATTTGTTTCAAAAGCTTACTAGTCTTATAATGAGAGCCACACCAATTAATTACCAGCATATTTTACAAGATTTTAATATACAATATACACGGACGACATGGTGATTGGAGCAGCAGAGAAGGAGGATGTGCAAAGGGAAGTAGACAGACTGAGACCTGGCCTACAGATAAACAAAGAAAAGAAAGTACACATGACCTTCAGAAAAGGGGGGAAGTCAACTCCCAAAGACAATATAACATTACACAAGAAGCCACTGCAAAAAGTAGGAAATTATAAATATCTGGGAATAACACTAAGACTTCAGTGGCATCCTTTGGTATACACATTCAAGAAAGAGCAGCAGCAGCAATCAGGGCCTCGTACAACATTCCAAACATAGCAAACTTATCAACTTGCATGGCGACAACATTTTTCAAGATGACAGTAGTGCCAATGTATAACATATGGAACTGAGATCGTATGGGAAAAGCTGAAGATTGGAGACCTGATCAGAACAGAAAGAATAAAAGCAATGTTCATGAAGAGGATTACCAGAGTTGAAAAAACAGTACCATCCCGGATGGTATACAAAATGAGGGAGACATACTTCATAGAAGACATACGATCACAATTCTACCTACAATCAACAGAAGCAAGCAGGGCCGTAGTAAACATCAAGGAAAGAAAGAAAAGTGAAATTGACCTTGACTAATACATCTCACCAGTGATGATGGACAACAGTTGGACTAGAGAGTGCAACACATAGCGCAATGTCAAATGACTTTCCATACACTAATTTCACCACAAGATATGTGTAAACAAGAAGTTTCAAGAGACAGACGAAAACTGCAAGTGTATATTGTGTGGGCAGAGGTGTAGTACATATCACATCATAAAGTGCATGAAAAGAACCAGGACAATTAATGACTATAGCAAAGACTGAAATGTGAAATTAATCTAATGCACAAACTTGTCTGTACATTTCTCTATAATAATATACTGGGTAGAAGCGGTATAAGAGGTGATTCTATGTACCAAAATAAAACATCATATAATTCAAATATGGAACATTTGAAGTTAAGGTTTACTTAAATACATAATAGAACATCAACTGAACTACATTCTCTTTTAATACCTTATTTTGCTACAATTTAACATTTTATATTTGTTTCAAAAGCATACTACCCTTATGGTGAGAGCTACACATATAAATTACTTTTATTATGCACTATAAAGAAAGAAAGAGCTAAGGTTCTTATCAAAAATGTGTACCTAACTTCGCTGTCCAAAATATTATATTTTCTTGACTGGAGTTTTATATTTGCAAAGATTTTAACAGCCACCTTAACCTCTGTTATACAGAATTAAAGTTATTTGAATTCACCAAAAGCCAAAAATGACATGTATTTCCCCCATTATAGTGCTCTCTGGTTATTTTTGGTGACATTCTATTTGTTCAGATGACACCAGTAGCAAGAACTGCTCCTAAAATATACACTTCATAAAGATTTGGCTGTAGTTAGATTATTACATTAATGTTTTAGCCATTATCTTGTAGGACATCAACGGTTGGGTTTGAAGCAAATAATGATAGGTTGTTCCATGTTTGCTTTTATCTGAAAAGGTTTTAATACTTTCATAAGTCCTCCAGACCTTTTAATTGTTTTTTTAATACCATTTTCGATTATATACAATGCAGAACTCTATAAATGAAGCAAGAGAACTTCAAAGGCCAGTTTAACCAACCAATGTTCAAAATATTTTAACAATACTTTAATGCAAACAATATCACCAACCATTAAATGAAAAGTGCCAGTAGCATAAAATCTCAAGAGTTATTAACACTTACAGCATAGTAGAAAAAGGTATGTTTCTATTGGTAGCATTCTAATCTCTCGTAGTTTCTATAAAACCATGTTCATGACCATTTAGACATTTTCGTACCACTTTAAAAATTCCTACTTTTGCAGGTTTTCAAATGTATTATGACATACAGCTCTTCTTTGGTTAGGAGTAGCATTGAAAAAGGTCAAATGCAACAAAATTTAAATCAGCAGGTAGGATTACAGCACCCATTTTACAACTCTTATTAACTCCATAAACAATGATACAGAGATTAATTTAACACTGAGTTTCAAGAATTATTTGATATTTGTAGTCGTTTTTTTGATACTTCGCCACTTACATTTTTATATTATTCAAGGACTAGTTTCAGAAGTTGTTGCATCCATTTTCAACCTCTATCCTCTATGGACGTGATGGCTTCCAAAATCAGTATCTCAATAATATAAAATTGTAAGTGACAAAGTGTCAAAAAGCTGACTATAAATAGTTTTTTTTTCAATTAATTTTGATATCACTGTTACTAAATTCCTCAAAACCCATATAATTTAAACAGAATGTCACAACTAACTGTCTGTGATGAAGCAGAATTTACATTAACATTGTATTAAAATTTAATATTGGTTGGAAAAATAAGTGCATTTGTCTCGACAATTCTTCTGATATAACCATGTAATGAAATTAGATTAAATCAGCATTATTTTGGTATTATCATAACACCTGACTGGAAGGATCTTGGCGAATTAGAAAGCTAAGGTGGTTTGACATGTGGCTTACAAATCATAGAAATAAAAAGTGTAGGACCAAGAAGATGGGGTGAAAGCCTCCCAGCAAACATCTCTATTGCTATAATTCCAACATGCCACGGTAAGCTATTGTTATTCATAAGATTTATAATTATTATTAATACATAATTATTTAATAATTAATTATTATTAATAATTCATAATTTTTTTTGTTTCATGTATACTCCGCCTTTAACTGCAATGGTCATATCGGCGGGTGTTCTCCTTTGGAACATATTGAAGGTGTTAACTTGCATTCTTTGGGTTTTAATCATTAGATCAGCACACATTCACACTCTCATTCATACTTCCAGACTCTGGGATAGATGAGGAATTAACTTGGTCGGAGAAAAATCCCCACCCCCACTACCGAACCCAGGACCCCTAGCACGGCAGGTAGGTGCTCTACTGACTGAGCTACGGGGCCAGCCTCATAATTATTATTAAAAGATACTCTGGGCTAATTGCTGTGTTTGTCTCTATTGTGTAGGAGGAGCTTCTGCATCAGAATGTCACCTGGCAGGATTTTGAATTTGTTTTTTCACATGTGCATATTTTAATTCTGTTCTGCTGTGCTTATTTCATACAAGCATATTTCATATTTGAATTTTTCTTTATTACAAAAAAGGCAATTTGGGGGTGCGGGAAGGTTTCTATGTTTCTCTCACTATTTGTTCCTCCAACTGTTCCATCACCACCTTTCCTTACATCACTTTCACCTTCATTTCACATCTTCCACACTTGACAAGGCCGTTCCCCCCATTCCTAGTTCTCTGTTCATCACTCCACTTTAACCACACTCTTTGCGCAGGAGAGATTCAGGATGCTATACACTCTACTGTTCTTCTCCCACTCACAATGTCTGTTGTGGCTGAGGTAGGGGATGTTGTGGTTGGGCCCTCCATGGGTAGGTACATCATAAAGTTTAATTTTAAATCATCTGTCTTTGAAATAAGGGAATGTTTAAATAACTTAGTACTGTGGTTTTATAACTGTAAACTCCTGCAAAGAGGGGATGGTGCACAAAAGATCTGGGACCTTTTATGGCAGTATCTCAGAATTATCAAGACAACTAACAAGTATGGTTCATCTTAAGAAATGGAATAAACAAACCAAAAGATTTCATTTTGTATCCAGGTAATAAGAATAGTAAATAGTGTTGTTGGCTGTATTATGGGCTATAACACTCTGTGTAAACATCTGCACCTAAAGGAACTTAACTATGCAGGGTTTGTGCCATGCATAGATGCATATCCCAAGATTCCTTTTACTTGGGATCATTGGTTTTGATTGAAAGGCCCAGTTTAACAAGCTCAGAAGACTTTAAAAGCCTACATACTGGCTTCAAAGAGGCCACATATTTCTTAACATCATAAGCTTAGGCATTATATGAAATTAAGAGCACTTCAATGAGTAACCATCACTCAATCTCTTGTGTTTGAAATGCTTCTCAATGAACCCATCTAGGTTGAGGACATTGTGACCAACTCTCAGTTCTCATTTATTTACATCAATGACCAGAATTGAGGAATTCATGAGAAACACGTCACAACTTCCAATTTAAGATAATTCAGCATTTGAAAGTATGAGGTATGCTTTTTCAAGTATCGTTTTGAAATTTAGCCACTGCAGCATTGCACCTGCAACCAATCTGCACATGAACTTTGAGTACTTACATCTGTTAGTTATCCACAAATGCATTTCCAGAAGAATTCAACTGTGTTTATGTCTCTCTCCCATAGGGGAGGGGATCCGTCCCCTTCAGCTGCTTTAGTGTGAGCGTTGCAGACCTTAAGCACTCATGGTACCTCTGACGTTACTAGAGGAACCTCAGGCCAAACATTCGAGCCCCTCCCTGAATGGGAGTTTTTTTTTTGATTGGGTTGTACTCGAGGGGGCTGTACTGTGTTCCCGTAATCCGCCGGAAATCGGGTACCTCTGGCCAGGCTTCAGCCACCTGGAGGAGGCAGGGGGTTGCCTAAAAAGTCCCGGCTACTAGCCTGCAGAGTTAGTAGATGTGCTAGATCACCAGGCGGCCCCACCGAGGTTATCGGTAGTCTTCCCTGTGGGGTTGATGTGCATAAGTGGTGTATCCACTTCCACCCGTCTTGACGTTGTTGTTGATGGGGGGCCGTTTTAGACTCCAGGTATTGTCCCAAGGAAAGACCCCCGGAGTTTTCCATTACTCCCGGGTAACAGAGGCCTTTGGACTTTCGGGAAGACCTCACTGAACTTTGTGTTTATGTCTCTAAACATGGGTTGACATGCATAAGTGACAATCCACTTCCACCCTGTAATGGGGACAGGCGGTTTTGTAACCTAGGTACCGTCTGACTGGGAAACCCTGCAGAGTTCCATGTGGTTCCCCAGTTTTAAGGGGGGTACCTCAGTCCTCAGGTAGACCCTGACCCTACGTATGTTTATGTCTGTTTGCAAGTAAGTTAAAATTCCTTAGTCAATTGAAAATTCCATCAACTTGACACATGCTCTCTAATTTGTTTTCTTAACACTATAGATGTGAAAGCAGCTGAAATTCATTGGCAGATTAGTACTGTATACGGAGAAAACAATATCATCAATGTAATGGTAAGAAAATGGGTTAGAGTATTTAAAGATCACTACATGAATATGCCTGATGAAGAACAAAGTGTACAACCTTCTGTGATTACAGATCTGGTGTAGAAACTTCATGTAAAAGTTCACAGAACAACTTTTTGATTTTATATTTATCTAGGAGTAATTGAGATTCCTGAAGTTTCAAACAGTGTTCTTTATGAAATTGACAACAGAACACTTAAATAATAAGTTGTGCTCATGATGAGAATCAAGTTAACTTGATGCACAGGACCAAATGTTTAGCCAGTTCATTGACTTTTCTTGAGCAACACAGTGATGTTGTGAACATCTTTTAAGCCAAATTGTTACAGGTGATGAAATGTGGGTGGGTGGCTTATGTTATATTAGAATCTAAACAACAATCCACGGAATGATAGCATTCAACACCACCCAAGAAAGTGAAGTTCATGCAACAATTTCAGCCTGAAAAATTACATATATTATGCTTTGTGATAGGAAATATACAATCACAAGTGGATTTTTTGTCCTATGGTGACAGTAAATTCTGAGACCTAATGTGAGATTTTAACTAGACTGAGCAGTGCAATCCAAAACAAAAGACATAGCATGCTAAACAAGAGGATTGTTTTGCTTCATAACAATGCACCTCCACAAGTGGCTAATTGTTTCCAAGATCTCATAACATCATTTGGCTGAAAACAACATGATCAACCTCTACATATAAACCACCATAACTTAAAATGTAGCTTGGAGGATACTGTTTTGAGGACTTCTGCTATCTGCTGCAACAGATGGCAGCAGCAACTCCAGAACTACCCACACCACAGGATCAAGCTTTAGTCGCATAAGAGCAGACAATGCGAACGATGGTTCGCAAAACATGTCCTCAAATTAGGTACGTAAGTGAAGCTGATGTGTAATAAATATGATTCATCTATAATTTAATAATTATTTCACTTCACTGTGGTGTTCCAATACAGTTAAATTTCGATACAGTTCATTGCTGACAGCCATCTGAAATGGTCAGAGCAATAGCTGTGATTGAAAATGGAATACACAGAGTTTCGTGATGTTATTAAACATTTTCATTTGAAGGACTGGACTGCCACACAAGTCAAAACTAAATTGGATGATTATTAATTTTTAGATGAGTCGTATTTATTACACATCTGCTTCACTTTCGTACCTACTTTGAGGACATGTTTCGCAAATCATCGTTTGCATCTACGGCTCTTATGCGACTAAAGCTTGATCCAGCGGTGTGGGTAATTCTGGGGTTGCTGCTGCCATCTGTTGATTTAGTGATGAACTTAAATGTGGGATTCTCTTCTGGCGGGATTTCAAAGTTCATTAGTTGGTTTTTATGTTTTTCTACGTATATCCTCTCCCATATGACGAGTTCACTATGTTTTTGTACGTATTTTAGTAATTCTGTGCTATCTTCAGTTTCATGATTTTCAGACCAGAAATGAGCTGCTATTGCGGACTTATCAATATTTTTGTATCTTAAGTGCCTGAAGTGTTCTTTCTTTCTAGTGCCTATGTTTCTTTTTGTCCTCCCTATGTAAATTTTTTCACAGTCTTTACACTTAATCTTGTAAATGCCTGACTTTTCCTCTGGTTGTATCTATTACTGTGAAGTAGGTTTTTAATGTTGTAATTGTTTTCTGGTGCCAATGTTATATTGTATTTCTTGAACATTTTTTGGAACTTTTTTGTGGCTCAGGGGTGGTAAGTATATTTAGCAAATCTAATTTCTTGTTTTATTGGTGTGAGAGCTGTGATCTGTTTTAATCTCTTTTGAAGTTTGAATGATTTTAGTTTTTTATCTACAAGGTTTTTTCCATATCCATTTTTAATTGCAGTTTTTAAGATTTGATGGTATTCGTTTTGATATTCTTGCTGGCTGAGAGGTAGATTTCCTAATCTGTGTGTGAGACTGTTGATGGTTGCATGTTTGTGTGGAATTGGGTTGAAACTATTTGCTTTGATGTAATTATCTGTGTGTGTTGGTTTTCTATGGATGCCAAATTCTAGTTTTTCATTGCTTTTTTTGATTTTAAGGTCTAAAAAAGGTAGAGTACAGTCCTCTTCAGTTTCCACTGTGAATTGTATGCTGGGTTCTTGCAGGTTGAGTAGTTTCAAAGCATCATCTATTTGTTTGTAGGGCACTATTGCAAAGATGTCGTCTACGTATCTGTACCATGTTTTAAACATATGAGGGAAGGCTTTAGTTATATGTGTTTCGAAAAAGCTCATGTATAGATTGGCCAAAAATGGTGATAGAGGGCTTCCCATAGCTAGTCCTGAAATTTGTTTATAATATTTTCCATCGAAGACAAAATAATTTTGATGTATACATATTTCAGTCATTGCCAAATATTCTTCTATTGCGTTGGCATCTAGGTTTATAGAATTCAGCCATTTTTTCAGTTGAATCAAAAGTTTGTCTAATGGAATGCTAGGGAAGAGGGAGCGGACATCAAAGGATACTAAAGTGTCATGAGGTTTTAGTTTAAGATTTTGAATTTTTTCTACCAGGTCTAAAGAGTTTTTTATGCCCAGAGTATGGAATTGTGGAAAGGACTGAAATTTTTTGTATAGCCATTTTGCCAGAAGGTAAGTAGGAGTGTTTATATTATTTACAATGGGTCTCATGGGTATGTTGGGTTTGTGTATTTGTTCGGTTTGATAGATTTTTGTTCTGTAGTTGTTAAAATTTTACTATTAATGATGGTTTTTTGTACATCTTTTGTGCATCGGTTGAGTGGATTAGAATCTATTTCCTGGAATTCTTTTTGTTGTAGTAACTCTAACATTTTTTCTTTGTATGTAGCTGTATCTAAGATTACTATTTTGTTCCCTTTATCAGCCCTTGAGAAGTTTACATCCTTTTTTCTTAAAGATTTAATTATCTGAATTTGTTTCAAATGTTTTCCTGGCTTTTTATTCATTAAGTTTTCCAATATAGGAGCTGATTTTTTCCTAATTATATTTTTGTCCATGGTTTCCAAGCCTTCTACTGCTAATTCTATATCTGCAATGAATTCATCCGGGTTGCTGGAGTATGTTATACATGTTTTTAGGCCTTGGTTAAGCACATCTATTTCTTCATTGTTAAAATTTTGCTTTGAGAGATTAAACCAAATCATTTGAACATATAAATTATAAAGTCAAAGAGAAAGATTATCGTCAAAAGAAGAAACTAAAACATAATCATAATCATTGGCAACCAAAACATAACAAAATTTCAGCAAAGAACACATCCCTAGACAATGTAATTAATCTCTCAAAGCAAAATTTTAACAATGAAGAAATAGATGTGCTTAACCAAGGCCTAAAAACATGTATAACATACTCCAGCAACCCGGATGAATTCATTGCAGACATAGAATTAGCAGTAGAAGGCTTGGACACCATGGACAAAAATATAATTAGGAAAAAATCAGCTCCTATATTGGAAAACTTAATAAATAAAAAGCCAGGAATAATGAAAGTGTACAAATTATCAATTTGAACAAACATTGCATAGAAAAGGATTTTGAAATTACTGGGGTTAGAATTAATACTGATGGGGATAATATATTACTCTTTGGAATTTATAGATCACCAAGTGGACAAATTTCAAATTTTTTCGATGGTTTAGAGGCTGTGTTGTCGAAATATTCAGTATATAATAACAAAATTGTGATGATAGGGGATATCAACATTAACTCAAACACGGAAAACATTACATATACAAAACTTACAGAAGTGCTAAATATGTTTGGTATTAAGATGTATATTACTGTCCCAACTCGAGTAACACTGACATCTGCTACCTCTATTGACCAAGTTGCCACTAATATTGATTGTAGAAGTATACAAGTAAGAGTTTTCGATAGCTATGTATCAGATCATAAAGGTCAGGTCGTGAAAATTATGAATTGCAATATTAAAAAAGATGGTATAGTAAAGACAAGGGCAAGAAAAATAAATTCTTATAGTATAAATGCTTTCAAAAGATTGCTTCAGCAGGAATCATGGGATAAGATATATAGTACAGATTGTGTAAATGATAAATGGGAATTTTTTTATAGTATATTTAATAAACATTTTGATACTGCATGTCCAAAACGGGTAATGTATAAGCACAAAACAAATTGTAATAAACTAACCCTTCCAATCAGTGTAATTAAATTAAGGGAATCAATGAAGGATATGTACATCTTTTATAGGCAATATGGTAACAGATTATATTATGATAGATTTAAAGAGTACAAGAAAGAGTATGAAGCAGCTCTTAAACTTTTGAGATCAGAAAGCATTAAGTATAAGGTAGCAAGTGCAAAAAATACAAGTAAAGCTTTATGGGATGTTGTAAATGCTAGAAAAGAAAAATGTAAAAAAACAGAAAATATTGTACTTAAACATGATAACAAAAATGTTGCTAATCCAGTTAGCATTAGTAACATATTTAATGAATATTTTCTAAATGTAGCTGTACCAAAGGGTAACAATACAGTTAATATGGACACATCCAGTGGAATAAAATGTATCAGTAGCACAATATTTTTAAAACCTGTTACAAAGTTGGAACTGATTAACATTATTACACAGTTAAAACCTAAGAATTCTAGTGGGTGGGATGAAGTTTCATCTAAAACTTTGAAACAATGCAAGGAAGAATTGGCCGATGTCCTACTGCATTTGATAAATGCCTGTTTATCTGTAGGTGTTTTTCCCGAATGTCTAAAAAAGGGTGTTATTAAACCATTACATAAAAAGGGTGATGTTACCAATGTGAGCAATTATAGGCCAATCACGCTGACTTCAACTTTCGCTAAACTCATTGAAAAAATTATATTAAAAAGAATAATGAGCTTCTTGGACAAACATAATATACTATCTAAATCTCAGCATGGTTTTCGAAAGGGCTTCTCTACAGTCACAGCTGCCGTAGAATTTATAGATGAACTAGTTACTAAAATGGAAAATGACAATCAGGTTATGGGGATTTTTTTGGATTTATCTAAGGCCTTTGATAGCGTTGATCATCAATTGTTAATTAAAAAATTGGACAAATATGGTATAAGGGGGGCGGCTGGCCAGTTAATTAAGACATATTTAGAAGGACGGGTACAAAGTACAGAAATAACATGTAAATTGAATCAAACAGAAACAAAATATGAATCCACCTTAGCAACTGTAAAATGTGGTGTCCCACAAGGGTCGGTGCTTGGACCACTATTATTCACCTTGTATACAAATGACTTACCTGCTCCTAATAATGTTAAAGCTGTGTCATATGCTGATGACACATCAATTATTTGTTGGGGTAAAACTGAAGATAACTTAATTTCTAATATACATTCAGGCACAGATAAAATATTCAAATTTCTGGTTAGCAACAACCTGGTTAATAATCTAGATAAGACAAGCATAATATATTTTAAAATCAGTAAACTCCTCTCTAGTAATATAAGAATTAAAATTGAAAATGAAGAATTAGAAACATCAGACAATCACTTATTCCTTGGACTACATATGGACAAAAATTTATCTTGGACAAATCATGTAAACTCTGTATGTAATAAAATTAGTAAGGGTATTTATTTGCTAAATTATATGGCACATTATCTGGATAAAACTCATTTAAAATGGATTTACTTTGGAATTATACACTCTCATTTAAATTATGGTATTGAATTATGGGGTACAACGTATAAAGATAATTTAAAGCGGCTACTTGTATTACAGAAAAGGTGTGTAAGAACCATATGCTCACTAAATTCCAGGGACTCCTGTAAGGAAGTATTTAAAAGTGAAAGAATATTAACTGTGGTGTCATTATACATTTATAGGGTTATTCTTTTAGTCAGACAAAAATCAGATATAAAGATTAATAGCAATGTACACACATACGATACTAGAACCAAAAGCAATATGTATAGGGAAGGGAAAGGAAAGAAGTTTTTTGACAAAAATCCCTTTGTGATTGGAAAAGTATTATACAATAAATTACCATTCAATATTAAACAAACATCAGGTCCAGAGTTTACTAAACAGTTAAAAAATTATTTAATCAATAGTGCTTTCTATGATATAGATGAATATTTGTATATATGCTAAATAAAAAACCTGTAATGTATATGTGACATAGGCTATATGACATAACACTAATCCGAATTTGTAAATTGCTTGTTACATACGTTTGAGACTACATGCTGATACAACAAGGAAGATGACGTGGACGCCTGGACCTGCCTCACCCTGTGGATTTTACGACTTAAGATGATGTGTATTAGCTTTCAAACCTTTATTAATATCACACTAACTGTTAAAAGGACTAATGTTTATAGAATTATCATGTATACTGTGTAGTTAAATATTTTTACAACTGTATATATTTAAATTATTTATATTATTTTGACAAAGCCCAAAATTCTGTAAGAATCTCCTGGTGAATAAATATGAATATGAATATGAATATGAATATGAATATTTGAAACAAATTCAGATAGTTAAATCTTTAAGAAAAAAGGATGTAATCTTCTCAAGGGCTGATAAAGGGAACAAAATAGTAATCTTAGATACAGCTACATACAAAGAAAAAATGTTAAGAGTTACTACAACAAAAAGAATTCCAGGAAATAGATTCTAATCCACTCAACCGATGCATAAAAGATGTACAAAAAACCATCATTAATAGTAAAATTTTAACAACTACAGAACAAAAATCTATCAAACCGAACAAATACACAAACCCAACATACCCATGAGACCCATTGTAAATAATATAAACACTCCTACTTACCTTCTGGCAAAATGGCTATACAAAAAATTTCAGTCCTTTCCACAATTCCATACTCTGAGCATAAAAAACTCTTTAGACCTGGTAGAAAAAATTCAAAATCTTAAACTAAAACCTCATGACACTTTAGTATCCTTTGATGTCCGCTCCCTCTTCCCTAGCATTCCATTAGACAAACTTTTGATTCAACTGAAAAAATGGCTGAATTCTATAAACCTAGATGCCAATGCAATAGAAGAATATTTGGCAATGACTGAAATATGTATACATCAAAATTATTTTGTCTTCGATGGAAAATATTATAAACAAATTTCAGGACTAGCTATGGGAAGCCCGCTATCACCATTTTTGGCCAATCTATACATGAGCTTTTTCGAAACACATATAACTAAAGCCTTCCCTCATATGTTTAAAACATGGTACAGATACGTAGACGACATCTTTGCAATAGTGCCCTACAAACAAATAGATGATGCTTTGAAACTACTCAACCTGCAGGAACCCAGCATACAATTCACAGTGGAAACTGAAGAGGACTGTACTCTACCTTTTTTAGACCTTAAAATCAAAAAAAGCAATGAAAAACTAGAATTTGGCATCCATAGAAAACCAACACACACAGATAATTACATCAAAGCAAATAGTTTCAACCCAATTCCACACAAACATGCAACCATCAACAGTCTCACACACAGATTAGGAAATCTACCTCTCAGCCAGCAAGAATATCAAAACGAATACCATCAAATCTTAAAAACTGCAATTAAAAATGGATATGGAAAAAACCTTGTAGATAAAAAACTAAAATCATTCAAACTTCAAAAGAGATTAAAACAGATCACAGCTCTCACACCAATAAAACAAGAAATTAGATTTGCTAAATTTACTTACCACCCCTGAGCCACAAAAAAGTTCCAAAAAATATTCAAGAAATACAATATAACATTGGCACCAGAAAACAATTACAACATTAAAAACCTACTTCACAGTAATAGATACAACCAGAGGAAAAGTCAGGCATTTACAAGATTTAGTGTAAAGACTGTGAAAAAATTTACATAGGGAGGACAAAAAGAAACATAGGCACTAGAAAGAAAGAACACTTCAGGCACTTAAGATACAAAAATATTGATAAGTCCGCAATAGCAGCTCATTTCTGGTCTGAAAATCATGAAACTGAAGATAGCACAGAATTACTAAAATACGTACAAAAACATAGTGAACTCGTCATATGGGAGAGGATATACGTAGGAAAACATAAAAACCAACTAATGAACTTTGAAATCCCGCCAGAAGAGAATCCCACATTTAAGTTCATCACTAAATCAACAGATGGCAGCAGCAACCCCAGAATTACCCACACCGCTGGATCAAGCTTTAGTCGCATAAGAGCCGTAGATGCAAACGATGATTTGCGAAACATGTCCTCAAAATAGGTACGAAAGTGAAGCAGATGTGTAATAAATACGACTCATCTAAAAATTAATAATTTTTCGCTTCTCTGTGGTGTTCCAATACAGTTAAATCTCGATAAATTGGATGAATTCATGCAGACTCTGCATGATCATTCAAGACAATTTACTTTTGGATCAATGAATTTAAATGTGGTCACAGAAGCACTGAAGATGAATCACACTCTGGTCACCCAATAGAGGTCACCACACATGACACCATTGAAAAAAAATATCCATGATCTGGTTATAAAGGACTGCTGAATCAAAATTTGTGAGATTGCTGAGGCTGTAGGCATCTCAAATGAGTAAGTGCACAACATCCTGTATGAAAAATTGGCAACGAAAAACTGTGTGCAAGATGGGTGCCACGATTGCTCACAGTCGAGCAAAAGTGCATCCGGAAGAACACAGTGTCTGGTGATGTTTAATTGTAATCCAAAGACTTTTTGCACTGATTTGTGATCATTGATGAACTTGGATCCATCATTAAACACCTGAGTCAAAACAGCAGTCAAAACAATGGACAAAGGTTGGTGAAAGTGCACCAAAGAAGGCAAGGACCATTTTATCAGCTGGTAAGGTGATGGCCATCGTTTTTTGGAATTCTCAAGGAATAATACTCATACACTACTTGGAAAAAAGTAGAATCTTAACTGGAGCCTATTATGCTTCATTGCTGGATCATTTACAACATGAGTTGACTGAAAAGAGACCGAGATTGAAATGCAAAAAGTGCTCTTTCACCAGGATAATGCACCATCGCACACATCAGCAATCACAATGGCGAAAGTGCAAGAGTTGGGCTTTGAATTGGTTCCTCATTCACCTTATTCCCCGAACTTAGCTCCAAGTGAGTACTTCCCGTTCCCAAATTTGAAAATTTAGCTTGGTGGTAAAAAAGTTTCATCAAATGAAGAAGTGATAGTCACTGTCAACAAGTATTTTGCAGACCTTGACAGAACCTATTTTTCTGACGGGTTGAAAAAGCTGGAACATCACTGGACCAAGTGTATAGCCAGCAATGAAGACTGCCGAGAAATAAGGTGAGATGTTCATGACAAACAAAATTATTTTTGTTTTTTTAAACCTATTTATCTTATCTTATAATTTGAAATCATTTGGCAACGCATTAAACATTTTTACGGCAGCATGAAGTTGTCCATTTTCCAATAGTTTTGTATTAGCTGATAGTGTGGGCACATTTTTTAAGATTCTGGTATTATGGCTGTGTATTTGTTCATTTAACAAAAAGTGTGAGCTATTCCTTTTGCAAATAATAATACGTAGTTCCAATATATAGATACAGACTTATGATAAAATCGTTTATTGTTTGAAAAGAGGTCTGCACGAAACTCTTCTCTTTATTCCTGACATTGCTCTAATTATTCTTTTTTGAATAACAAATATTTGTTTTGCTGATGGTGAATTTCCCCAGAATATAATACCATAACGTAACAGAGAATATACATTTGCAAAATATGCTGTTCTGATAGTCTTATTGTTAATATATTTGGTGAGAGTTCCTATCACACATATATTTGAATTTAAGTTTTTTGCTAGGTAATTTATATGCGTTTCCCACTTTAGGTTATTTTGAATCCATATACCTAAAAACTTAGCCTCATCCTTAAAATGCAACTTGGTGTTATTTAGCTTTAACAAGAGGTGATGTGGATTATTTGTCTGTTTATTTTGAAATGTTACACAAACTTTTTTCCCTGCATTTATTCATAAATTATTTTCGCTGGTCCAGCAGTATAACTCTTGGAGAATTTTATTTACTGATAATTGAAGTTTCTCATTTGTTTTTTTCTTTAATTATCTAGTATACTAGTATCATCTGCAGACAGGATGTTCCATTAGTCTTAACATGTGAGTTTATGTCATTTACATATAAGGTAAATAGAATATATGTTATGTTTACTAAAAAGAAGACTGGCGGTACTTCATTGGTTATTTTATATAGTGGATAAATTCACAACAGTACCCAAAAAAGCTAGAATTTTTTATCTGATGCTTGCTTTGATTATTCTGTATTTCACATCAGATCCCATGTTGCAAAAACTTAGCACTGCTTGCAGAATATTAACATGAGTTTCTTCAACACAGCTGTCAAACAATAAACTGTGGAGATAGAATTTCTAACCCCCAGGATACAATTATACTTTCTCTTGAATGTTGTAGAAAGAGAATGCATACTCAAACTATTTGACAAAAGAATGAATAGTCTAACAATCTTGCAATTTGAATATTCCAGCAGCTCCTCCATTTGTGAATACCACCTCTAATAATGTACATTAATGTCTTTTGAAATGACCAATAGCATTTAGAACAGACCATCATTTCTGTACATCATTACATCTGCTCTGCAGAAAAATACTATATTAACAGAGTACAAAAACACTATGATACACTCACTACAGCATTATACTACATGTTACATTTTTTACAAAATATGCATTTTCTGCAGATACGTCTACACTATAATTGTCTATTAAATTTACTTTCCAAGATAAATAAAACCTAATTTTCTAAATGCTACAATAAACTATGCATAATTTAAGATAGAACTGAGGATGGTGAGTGCACAAGATTTTAATGTACAGGTGTAAAGTTAAAATTAAACTTTTCTTTTCTTTGGATTAAATATTCCACCATAAAGCTTTGTGCACAATTGGCTGGGCCTGGGAACAGAAAGCAGAACCAGAATGGGAAGCAGCAATCATAACCTTAATTTCACAACACAGTTTCTAAGGTTATTTTATAATGAATCAGAAATGGAAAGCAGAGACATAGAAGGGAAACTTAAAATTTGAGCATTTACGATTTTGCTTTAAGAGACTGATCAGCAATTTAGTGCTTTACAAGTATTTGTTCATTAAGAATTGGTGATTTGCTATGTTTAGCCATTAAGGATACTCAAACAATTCACAAGGTAATTAATTTCCTAATATTTAATTTCTTGAAGTATAAAAGATGTGATTGAAGAGTATTGCCATTAAGAGTCATCTATATCTTCTGAATCAGAGATTCAAGTCTTGTGGTAGTTTACTTTTGAAGCATGTTAGATGACATGTCCAAACGATGATAGCATATCTTACAGTAGCTGAAACTTCTCTTTTATGTGACAAGAACTGATGAGTAAGTTTACAGATATGCTGATCTATGGGAAGAACTAGTTCACAATGCACTTGGTGGTTGTTTACAGTCATGAGGAATTGGTGGCTTTCCATAGGATTTTGTTTCAAAGTGCTTGTAGTTGATGGATTAGAAAGCCAGAAGCACACCTCCACACAGGAGATAAACCATCAGTGAATAGTAAAGTAGTAAAGAACTTCTAAGCTAATTAAATCATATCAATTAAGAAGAGGGTAAGTTTGGAAACCTAGCAAAAGGCTGAGTAGTAATGCAGTTTAATATTAGAGTGCCAGGAAAGTTTTGTGTCAAGTAACTTTCGGGTAATATCAGTAGTCAAGAAATAAGTTTAACATAAAAAGTTATTTGGCCCACCAGCTGAGGATGGAGAGGATATTTTTCTATCTGCTTGATTATAAATAGAGCAATAAGTGTTTTTAAATGCTGACAACTGTTTCAAAAAGATTTCTTAACAAGTTCATCACTGATTTGCAATGGAAGAACATTATGAAATAGATGTAATGTATTGATTTTTTCCTCAGTCTTATGGGTAAGACTATATTACATGTAGCTTGCTTGCCACTGATTAAGCTAACTGAAAGAAGTTTCAATGTCACCTATTGCCAAGTTAAGATCTGAATGAGACCAAAAAAATTCTTCTGAATATCAGCTTACAACAGTGGCAGACAGGTAGGTTCTAATTGGACAGTCCTGAGTATAAATATTAAGTAATAATGGAATTATGTAATATCAATCCAGGAGGGAGTCCTGTGGTTAGCTTGTTAGTATTATCCATCCAGTTGGTGAAATGCAGATCTCTGAAAAAGCTGTGAAGAAATTTTTAATTCACAGCAAAATGAACTAGCATATCAACTAGTATATTGATAACAACATAGACAACTAATTTTATGTATTTGGGTATCATTTACCAGAACTAAATCTGAATGCAGGCTTGCCAACTTTGAAATTCAATAAGTAAAGATTATTGAAAGCAACTTTGTACCATTTGTGATTCTTAAAAGTTAAATTATCAACAACATGAACAGAGACATGCACAGCTGCAGGAAGTCATCCCAGTTTTGTTTTACCAAGCCTACTACTACAGAGAGCTCTAGCGACAGTATGGGGGCCTCCTTCATTATCTTCTACAATGAAGTCAGATATACTCAATAAGCATAAGTGTACTATATGACGGGAAACATGAAACTTGACCAACCTTCCCGTTAGTGCTCTCGTACTCTGGAAAGCTTCCTGTTGGTTGTAAATGCTTGCATTTGAAAATTAATGTTTTATCTTTTTTCCCATTCTGGTTCCTGTTTCCGAGTAATTGTGCACTGGGCTTAACACTGTTGTAACCTCTGTGGAAATAGAATGTGCACTGTCATGCAGTATGGCATAGCATAATTTTAAACATTAATTCTTTCTACTTTTGTATTTCTGCAATTTCTAAACAAATGTATTAAAATAAATTTGAATAATAAGTTTACAACTATATACAAGCAATGGAACAAACACATAATTTACCACCATTTTAACATACATTAGCTAAGAAGAATCTATTTGTGAATCTTCACTGTTGTTTTTACGACTATTCAACATCTTAAAATATAGGGATATATTTGAAGAATCCTCTTTTAGGTTAGGACCTCAAACAACTTGCAATTAATTTTATAAGATGGTAAAACTTTGATTTTAGTATCAATCATGATTGAATCTATTTTCTGCAAACGTAAGTTGTTTTGGATCTGATATGTACATATCCAACATCTTGAATATATGCAACAACTAATCCCCAAAATGGTTTATGATATGATTAGCAATTACTCTTAGCAATTTACTATTTTTATGTACACTAAACTGTTTGTTTCCACTACTTATGTGTCACTAGCTTTTATATAACCCACGTCTGTCACCCAAATTGTACTAAAATGAATGTTGTTCACAAGTATCTAGACATGCATAAGAGAAATTCAGAAATGGATACTAGCTTGACAAAATATTCTAAGATAACAGAAATGTATAATACAGACACTCTTTGTGCCATCCTATGAGAATATTCTGTATCTAGTCGTGCACACAGCACGTTCCCATTAATTCTGAACAATCAGAAAACTACAAAGGCATGCTGAACATACCCTGATTTTATTTATTGGCATTTCAAGTCATAGTCTCATAACAGACTATGCTTGAAAAGTAAGTATATTACCACTTCTTAACTGCTATGTTCATCATTGTTTCTGGAAGTTCAAGAGAGAAATTATTATTACACTTCAGTAGCTGATCAACATAACATTAAATCAAGCTTTAGCTTGGGAAAAACTATAACCCAAATTAACTTTTTTATTCATAATACCTGTAATAATGTGAAGAAATTAATACTTGACAAATACTAAATATAATGTAGCCCATGATACAGTGCTATGCAGAGGAAATCATTTATGAGAAGGATGAAATAGTTTTTAAAGAAAGTAATTTATTCAAACATGTCAAATGCGAGATACTTTTTTACAGAATCAATTTAATAAAATATAATAAAAATAAATAATTACATAAACAAACAATAATACATTACTTAAATTCCAATGCGTAAGGACTATGATACAATAAAGCACAAAATTAATATAATTTTGAGTCGAACTAGTACTCAATGCTCCATTTATTGCCAGTATTCACCTAGAATGCATTTTGTTAGGATCTTCCTAACATCAACAGCTGTTATTACATCAGCTCTGTCAGTATCTTGATAAACTTGAACGCCCCTATCACCTCCAAGGAGTTCACCAAACCAACATCCATTAATCTCAGAAACTATTTGTAGTTGGTTTATTAATACTCGTCACTTACTTGTTTATATTTATGAGAGACTAGTTTCAAAGGCATTCACCTCCATTTTCATACTAAATTCCTCCAAACACATATAACATACAACATCCATTAGTCGACAACAGCTGATGATGTTAGGAAGATCCTAACGAAACATGTTCTAGGCAAATACTAGCAATAAATGGAGCATTGAATACTAGTTCGACTCAAAATTATATTACATTACTTAAATGTTATATAATGAAATTTAAAATAGCTTCCACATGGAGTTTGCAGAAACTGATATGATGGATGATATACTGGCTCAGGATAAGTTGAAACAATCTAAGAACAGAAATGGAAAGCAGAATAGCATAAAATATTTTAGTTCACGACATCCAGGGAATAAGAACATTAGTCCATATTGATGACCATGTTGACAAAGTGGAAAGTTGATTTTCTCATTGGAGCATTGTTTGTAGCTGATCAATGATATTTTCATGGTTTGTAATCTTAAACATAAATAAACATTTAATGCTTTGTTATATCAGAGGTGAAAATCTGCAACATTTTGAATGTGCCCTCAAAGCCACAAAAATCCTGCCTTTGCTGCAGTCATTGAAATTCCTCTGCTTTTGTACATTTTACGAGAAAACCATGAAACAAGGCAAGTATGTCTAATTCAGCAAACATGTTCCTAACAGTTAATTTTGTTCTGCAGTTGGGTGCTGTCAATTGGGCATCTAGCTATTTCTCTGTGACAGCCACAGCTATTAATTTGGATGTTGGCGTTACGCCATCAGCAGAGTTGACCACTTATTCAATATGGGAAGTTGATATTATCCCCATTACACTTCCCTCAGCTGGTATCTGATTTTGTATTACTGGCATTACACTTATAAAGGGAAGTTTACGTATATTTCTAAATTTATAGTACTTTCTTCTACTTATTACATGGAAATTAGTGGCTCTTAATGAGTGTTATCTGCAGTGGCAAAGTTGTGATTTAAAATGTGGATGATAATATTTGTATACTTCATCATACACATTAACACATATTTCTACAATTAGCTTATGTGATAAATATTTTTAAGCCTTTTAAATCCTGATGCTGAATTTATACTCACTTGTATACTTCCTGTGCACCTATAACTCCTGGAGTGCTGCCAGAAAAGGGTCCTGCATCTGGACTCTTTGGAGATGCCAATAATGTTTCAGCTTCATTAATAAAGTGCTGGAAAATAAAAGCAAAAGTTACTTTTCATATTCTTTTATTCTTTGCATGTTAATTTTCATTTTTATAATGAATTATGAAATCATTATAGTATTGAGAAATGTGTCCTCAACCCTTTTGTACAGCTTGTGTGAAATGTCTGTAACTCCATATTGTCGCGGCAACAGGCATAAAATTTTCAGCCCAAATAGATAACAGACGGATAGTGTTTCACAGTAATAAAGAGCTTGCATAAGCAGTTAAAGATAGCGTGAGATAAAGGTCTGCTGAAACAAACAAACTGAGATAAATGGACATTTCTGGTGACATCTTGATTGATAGAGATTTTTCGGTTTCTTTATTGTTCCAGAAATATCTAGAATTTATCAATGAGGTATTTAAGAAGGGGACGACTCACCAAGAGTCAGTTGTGAAGTCGGAAGCAGTAAACAGCTGTAGAGTGTTGTAACGAGAGTTGATCAGAACGCTGTTTGTTATTGTCATCGACCTTGGTAGATTCTTTTGTGTATGTGACGTATTGTTGTTACGTGAGAATTGAACAGTATATTTCTACGGATATAAAGAATATTTGGAATATCTGCAACTCGGACTTTTAACTCTACGAATATACAAAGTCACAACTGGTGTTAGAAGTAGGGTATTTGACCATGGAAGCGGCATTGGAAAAGATTTTACAGAAAATGGAAGAAATGAAGACCGAGTTAACAATGAAGACGGAAACGGCAAACAACAAACTAGCAGCGGAACTGAAAGAAATTAAGACGGCTAACGATAACCTCACCGCCGAGCTGAAGGAAATAATGACGGCTAATGACAACCTTGCTGCGAAGACAGAAGCTGCAAACAACTTGGCCACGACAATGACTGCGAAGATGACCGAATTGACCATGGAAATGAAAGCGGCAAATGAGGCCCTCGCCGCAAAGTTTGAGGAGCAGTTGGCTGGCGTAAAGGAGGACGTCACAGAGTTGGGCGAGCGCGTCGAAGACCTGGCGAGCCGCGTTAACGAGCTGGAGGGAAAGGCCCACAGCAACACAAAGTCCCTGAACGCCATGGTGGAGGACGTCGTCGGCAGGAGGTTAAAGGATTTAAAGATCGACGCGCCGGGACGCAACGCAACACAACATCTACGCGCGTCAAACCTCCTAAATACGACGGCGCGACAACTTTCGAAGTCTTCCGCCACCAATTCGACGCAGTGGCCAAGCAGAACAAATGGTCACCAGAGGAAGAGGCCACACAGGTAACAGCCAGCCTCCAGGGACGGGCCGCAGAAGTCCTAAACGCAGTCCAGACAGCGGCGGCGCCCAAGGACATCTGGGAGGTCCTGGAGAACCGCTTTGGAAACCACCACTTAGCTGCAGCGTATCGAAGGCAGCTGAAATCAAGGTTGCAGCAGCCAGGGGAGACACTACAGGAGTTCGCCCTGGCAATTGAGCAGCTGACCAGCAAAGCCCTAGTCGACCTCCCACCAGAGTTTGTATCCCAAGAGGCTGCTTACACTTTTGTCGACGGGGTACGAGACACGGAAATTCGTCAGCGCCTAATGCTCGGCGATTACGAAACCATCCATGAGGCGCTAATGGCATCATTAAGGATGGAGGCGGCCAAGGTGACGGCTACCCCGACGTCGTGAACCAGGAGTATCCGCTACACGGGAAACCGAAGACCAGTCTAGGGACGCTGGCGAAGACCTAGTGGCTGTGCTGCGGGTGCGGACAGCCGGAATACCTGGAGAGAGACAGCCGACACCAGGAGCAGCCGGAAGAACGAGTAAGGCCTGGCGTGGCGAGGGGCACGTCGGCGCCATCACCACCATACCCTCCAGTGAAACTGCGCGCCGTCAGCCGACGTATGGATGACAGCCTCATCGCGGATGGTTGGGTGAGAGGGAAGCCGTGCCGGGTACTGGTGGACACCGGGGCAGCCGTGACCATCATCAGACTTGACGTGGAGAAGGGTTTGCCGACGAGAAAGCCGAGTCGACCATACCGGCTTGTGACGGCATCGGGCGACCCCTTGCCTATGGAGAAGGAGGCCCTGTTGAAACTGAACGCGAAGAAGTGCCAGCTCTTCCGCAAGGAAGTTAACTATTTGGGCCCCATAGTCTCACCAACCAGAGTGGCCACAGACCCGGAGAAGACCCAGGCTGTGAGAGATTGGCCTCGCTCAAAGGATAAGCGAGAGTTGCGCAGTTTCCTGGGGCTGTGGAATTATTACCACCGTTTCATAAAGGGGTTCTCCAACATCACCAAGCCCCTCACCCGCCTCGCAGAGGAACACCGACCTTACTTGTGGACGGAGGACGCCGAAGGCGTTTTCCAGCCCCTGAAGAAGACCCTGTGCAGTGCTCCAATTTTGGGATTTCCACAACCAGGCTGCACCTTCATTGTGGGCACCGACGCCAGCGACCATTGCATTGGAGGAGTCCTATCGCAAATCCAGGACGGCCCTGAGCGGGTAATAGCCTACTACAGCAAGACGCTATCCAAGGCAGAGAAGAACTACTGCTTCACCCGGCGAGAGCTACTGGCGGTAGTAAAGACATTGGAGCACTTCCACAAGTACCTGTATGGTCAGCCATTCCACCTAAGGACTGACCACTCCGCCGTAACCTGGCTACTGAGCTTTAGAAACCTGGAAGGCCAGACAGCAGGTACAGAGACTGCAGGAGTACGACTTCACCTCTGAACATCGTAGAGGGAAGAGTCACGGCAACGCAGACGCCATGTACCGAAGACCCTGCCCAGAAGAGTGTGGCCAGTGCACAAGAGTGGAAGAGAAGGAGGGTGCCGCAGCTGTCAGGGTGGTCACGGCAGTGCGTGTGGATGGCTGGGATAGCCCAGACCTGAGGAGAGAGAAGTGGAGGCAGGGACAAGATCACACCGAAGAGCGCCACATACAAGTCATACTGGACCCAATGGGACTCACTGAAGACAAGAGATGGCGTGCTGTTCCGGGTTTAGCCCAGAGGTTCTACTCCCATTACTCCTGAACCCGTAGGAACTGGACCCAGGCCTCCTTCAACCAGGGAGTATCCGAGCTGTCCCAAAGGGCGCTCGGCGTCCTCCGTGGGGCTTTCCATAGGGCAAGACCTAGAGACTAACAAGCCCCCCCATCTGGTCCTATGGACTCAAGACGGGATGGAAGTGGATACGCCACTTACGTGCGTCAACACTCAAGGTGAAGACTACCGAAAAACCTCGGTGGGGCCGCCTGGTGATCTAGCACACCTTCTACTAGCTTTGCAGGCTAGTACCCGGGAGAATTAATGGCTTCCCTCAACCCCGTCCGAAGACGTACCCGATTCCCACGGGTATCGGGAACACACTGCCTCCTCGAGTCCATCCCAATCCGAACAACTCCCGAAGGAGGGGCCTGGCTGTTCGGCCCGAGGTTCCTCTAGTAACGACAGAGGTACCACGAGTGCTAAGGGTCCGCAGCGCCCGCACTTTGGCAGCTGAAGGGGACGGATCCCCTCCCCTACGGGAGCTGTTCCGGGTTTAGCCCAGAGGTTCTACTCCCATTAGTCCTGAACCCGCAGGAACTGGACCCGGGCTTCCTTCGACCAGGGAGTTATCCGAGCTGTCCCAAAGGGCGCTCGGCGTCCTCCGTGGGGCTTTCCATGGGACAAGACCTAGAGACTAACAAGCCCCCCCATCTGGTCCTATGGACTCAAGACGGGATGGAAGTGGATACGCCACTTACACGCGTCAACACTCAAGGTGAAGACTACCGAAAAACCTCGGTGGGGCCACCTGGTGATCTAGCACACCTTCTACTAGCTTTGCAGGCTAGTACCCGGGAGAATTAATGGCTTCCCTCAACCCCGTCCGAAGACGTACCCGATTCCCACGGGTTTCGGGAACACACTGCCCCCTCGAGTCCATCCCAATCCAAACAACTCCCGAAGGAGGGGCTCAGCTGTTCGGCCCGAGGTTCCTCTAGTAACGTCAGAGGTACCACGAGTGCTAAGGGTTCGCAGCGCCCGCACTATGGCAGCTGAAAGGGACGGATCCCTTCCCCTACGGGGGCTGTTCCGGGTATGGGAATCACCTGATGGGAAGACGCAAAGAGAAAAGTTGGTACTTCCCCGAAGTAAGATCTCGGAAGTCTTGGAGCAAGTGCACGCCGGTACTTCAGGAGGACATCTGGAAGCAAACCGGACGATCGACAAACTTCGGCAGTGCTACTACTGGCTGAGGCTCTGAGCAGATGCTGAGAGATGGTGCCGTCAATGTCACGTGTGCGCGGCGAGTCGCGGCCCCCAGACTAGGAGCCGGGGTCGCATGCAGCAGCAACGTCAGAGCGCCATTCGAAAGGATCGCCGTCGACATAGCTGGACCATTCCCAGTGTCCAACCGAGGCAACAAGTACCTGATGGTGGTCGTGGACTACTTCACCAAGTGACCGGAGGTGTATGCCATCCCGAACCAAGAGGCGAAGACAATCACAGACTGCCTGTGGAGCAAGTGTTCTGCCGATTTGGGGTGCCGTTAGAGCTCCACAGCGACCAGGGCACCAATTTTGAATCCAACCTGATGCAGGAGGCACTAGAAAGACTTGGGGTTAACAAAACCCGCACAACACCCCTACACCCGCAGTCGGACGGCATGGTGGAAAGATACATCAAGACCTTAGAAGAGCACCTGAGGAAGGTCGTGGCCAGCCATCAGCGAGACTGGGACGACAAGGTGCCACTGTTCTTGCTGGCCTACCGCTCGTCAACACACTGGGATGACGCCAGCCTGCTTAATGTTCGGCCGAGAGTTACATCTCCCCTGGGTTTTGGAAGCCCCCCGGACGCAAAACAGCCAGCTACTGATTATGTGGAGAACCTGGTGGACCAACTCCAGGACATGCATGAGATGGCTCGTCAGAACACCCAGAAAGTGAGCGACCGCATGAAGACCCAATACGACAGGCAAGCCAACAGCCAAGGGTTCCAGCAGGGTGACCTAGTGTGGTTGTACCGCCCTATCTGGACCAAGGGACACTGCCCGAAACTTAAACAGCCGTGGCAAGGACCGTACTGGGTTGTGAAGAGGATTAACGACATGGTCTACCGCATTCAGAAGGTGCCCGAGGGAAGATGGTGGTACACCTGGATCATCTGGCCCGCAACGATGGGTTCGGGACGACCAGCCTTGAGGTGGGAGCAGTGACGCGGCAACGGGCATAAAAGTTTCGGCGCAAGAAATAGATAACAGATGGATAGTGTTTTACGGTAATAAAGAGCTTGCATAAGCAGTTAACGATGGCGTGAGGTAAAGGTCTGCCGAAACAGAGATAAGTAGAAATTTCTGGTGACATCTTGATTGGTAGAGATTTTTTGGTTTCTTTATTGTTCCGGAAATATATAGAATTTATCAATGAGGTATTTAAGAAGGCGACGACTTGCCAAGAGTCAGTTGCGAAGAGTCCGAAGCAGTAAACAGCTGTAGAGTGTTGTTGTAATGAGAGCTGATCAGAACGCTGTTTGTTATTGTCATCGAGCTTGGTAGATTCTTTTGTGTATGTGACATACTGTTGCTACGTGAGAATTGAACAGTGTATTTCTACGGAAACGAAGAACATTTAGAATATCTGCAACTCGGAGTTTTAATTCTACGAACCCACAAAGTCACAATATGCACAAGAAAGAAGAAATGAGAAGCAGTAAGAGTGATGGGGAAAGAAGGAAAATATCAGAACTCAGAGGCAGTCATCTCAGCTGAGGATGAGATCGAATGATCTTGAAAATGTTTCAATTATACAACAAGTAAGTGAAGTTTGAGTGTAAACATAGTGACTCATAAATCAAACTCAAAAATGTATATAATTGTTTATCTTGACGTATCCGACAACATGTAAGTGTTATTATGGTTGAAATAAATTGATTTGATTTGGAAGCAAAATAACATACATTTTGGTACACAATATCCTGGCAATGCATATCAAAAGAGCAAAGTGTAAAGTTAATTTTATGCATTGGGGCATAATTTGTTTGCAGTTGACCAATAGTTTTTCACCTGCTTCCAATTCAGCTAAAATAATACAAGTTAGTCAAGGCAAAAACTTGAAAGAATAAACATTTTCTAAAACAAATCTGATGATTTGGTTGCACTTCTTCTGGTTTCAATTTCTTAACTTGAGACTAGGAAGAGCTCTAGTCACTTATTCATTTCAGGGTCACCTTAAATAATTTCTATCGTGAAAGATCCAATATGGATCTAATATGCCATCCTTTGAAATAACAAAATTAAAATTTGACCAAGTATTTTCTCCTGTTCCCGGGGAAGTTTCCTATTAATTGTGTATACTCACACTGTAGCCATGTATTTTAATTTTATTATTTTCAATTATGGAGAAACAGTTTTTACTGGTCTGAGGTCCACTATTCTTACAAGTAGTTCACTGCAGAAGTGAAATACTGCAAATTCAACATTATGCACATGTATAACTTACATGAAAAACATACACTTTCAACTTAGCTGTAATATATAATTACAATAACATTAGTTTATATACATATGCGCACACTAAACCTAATGCTAATCTCAGATTAAATCTCGAACATGGTACTCCTTGGTTTCACTGCAGCTTGTTATAGTCTAATGGCCTACTCTTGCTTTCTATCTGTTTTTCATGCTCATATTATGTTGAATTTGCAGTGAAGGTTCATTCCTGCAGTAAGAAGTTTGTCTTGTACTGAAAAATTTAAATTCTAAGCAGTCTTGCTCCACAGTCTGTGCTTACCATGTCTCCCTGTATTTTTTAAGGTTGCATGTTTAAACCTGCTGGAGGGCAACAGATCTTTCTTAGGCATAAAAATCCATTTTATGGCTTTTTTCATAAATGAAGTAAAGCCACAGATTTAACATTTTAATGATGAAAATAATATTACTGACAGACACTAAATCTAGAATAAAAGAATTTTCATGCTGTACTTACATTTGGATCTTCTCTTATCTGCTCCATTGCTGGAGGCTGCGATACTGGCTGTTGTGGAGACTGGTTAGCATTGGGATCATGGAATGAAACCCTTTTTGTGGTAGTTGTGGTTGACACTTGTGTATTCTCTGAGCTCCTATTAAGGACACCAGTCTTTCCCTCTAGACCCCCTATGCTTGTTGAAGAGTTCCTCAACACTCCCTGTGTCTGGGACATTACCGTGAAAGAAGATCCTCTTTCCGGAGGTTGAGGAGGACTACTGCTTGACTGCTGACTGCCACTCATTGAAAGAAGTGTGTCCAACCTCTGGGCTCCACTAGGTGATGCTGAATTCGTGGCAGGCTTCACATTAGAAACATCCTGATAATAACCCGCATCTGACTTCTGCGTTGGACCATGTGATGATTTACTGAGATCGTGATGGTAATAGCTGTTTGATGTTGTTGGACTGTTGCTGTTAGCTTGTGGTGAAATGTAGCCGTTGTACTGTTGATGTTGGTTTGTGGGTTGGTAATTACTATAATGCATTTGGGGCGGAGAAGAAGGTCCATTAATTACTAGATTGTCCAACCGAAGATGACTGGGGTTCAATGATTTTGATGATGGTGGCACATACTGGTTATTGTTTGGTGTCGTAGGCATCCTCGACTGGGATGCCAGTGTTTGATGATTCTGCTGCTGTTGTCGAAGTTCCTCCTCCTGAAATAAAAACAGCACATTTTTTAGTTTGTGTCTTTAAACCTAGATTGTGGAAACATACACAAGAATAATATTTATTCTGCCCTCATAAATCCAGAATTATAGTTTATTTAGATTGATGTTTGCTTACTTGTTCATATCAAAAATATGAGTGTCCTTTGATAAATGTATACGATTATAATTTTGATACGGCAAATAATAATAATATAAGATAGCAGGCTTCAAGCTACACAATACAAAATGTTAAGTGTGAGAGTTGCTGTTGCATTAGTTTTCATGACAGTTTGGTTAGGATCACAGTTTTTCCGCTGGATTTTCCCTACCTGCTGATGACAAGTATTTTGATCTCCGATAAAAATCATGATGGTTTAACTGCAAATGCAAATAGTTGATCTACCTATAGTCATCTTGGTTCAAAGAAAACAAACATGTATTAACAGGGAAAAAGGTCTAGCACTGAGTTTTCAACATAACATTAATAAAAAAGAAAATTTCGTGAAAGTCACACTAGATGGAGAAGAGATGAAATTCTTAATGAGAACGGATTATGATACAATGAAGCACAAAATACTCAAATAAAACAAAATTCCTTGATTAATGAAAAGACTCAGCCAGATATGTTATCAAATTAATTGAAAAAACTATTTGTAGATGGTTGTTAACATCTCATCACTTATATTTTTATATTATTGAGGGAAAAGTTTTATAAGCTGTTGCCTCCATTTTCAACCTCAGTCCAACTATACCTTGTTTCACATAAGCTTGCCCAGTATCTCTTAACGGTCACGTGACCTAATCACCTCTCATTGGTTGCTGTTGTGGTAATGACTGTCGTGCGGTAAAAATTAGTTCGTTATTTAACATGGTGATATATCATTATATGTTGGAAGAGAATTGTCAAATTTATATTTTCGTAACTGTTTTAATTAAATATATTACGCAACAGAGTTGATTTATCTGAAATGCATGTTAATTCTTAAACGAAGTAAAGAGGAGGTTCCTTTGCTCTCAAGCACATGGCACGATAGCACGTAATTTAGCGGTAGTGGTGACATTTGTTTATATAACTTTTATCACTGACCTTGTTTTGAACTGGATCAGTCATGCATCGCCATTCGAGAGTGCGGGAGCTAAATTATTTTATTGATCGTTTATTGCACATGTACTTATTATATGTATAATGGCAGAGTCTACCGCCAGTTTTTCGCTGAAGTATCGCAAGGATAATTATTTACAAACAGGCGACAAAAAAATTGTGTTGCATGTGTTTAATGCACTCACAGAGAAGAATCCGTCTTTGTCAGTGAGAGAAGTCGAACAGCTGTGCTCTGAAGTTACAGGTGTGAGTGTTAGATCCATAGGAACATCGCGACATGAAATTGAGGAAACAGGAAAACTTACCACTCCAGGCAAAAGCAGGAATAAACAAAAGTGCGTGCTCGGAGAAAATACGTGAAAAGTGTTGTGCGTCGTCATGTGTGTAGTTTTTCTTTAGAAATGAACTCCCTAACATAAGTAACATTTCGTCTGCTGTAAATGAGGATGCAGATTTACCAAATTTCAGCAGATTGCTTATACAGCTGGGATTTGTGAATGAAAAAAGAGGCAAGAAAAATGTGCTAAAAGACAGAGGCGATATTGCTGTGTGGTGAAGACGCTATTTAAGGACAACCACACTGCACCGAGATACAAATCGCTAAATATACACGAAGAACACACGAAAAGTAAAGTATGGTGTGACACGACTTTTAAGACTGAAAGACAAGCATTTTTGAAAGGTGTGTGTGCTGGTTTAAAAATCCCAGTGGAAAAGGCCAAAGGCCTTTCATTATAAACTCTTTCAGTTTCATTGCTCAGTCATTCTGTTTCAATTTGCTCAGTTCATTATAAACTTGTAATTTTGCATGCCTTCATATCCTTATTTGTATGATTTTATTTATCCTCCCGGCAATTATTACGACATTTACTGCAGGTTTTAATGTGACGGGAAGGCACCACCTATGGCCTATGACGCGAAAGCATTAGCCAATTAGGGCGAGGCGGATGGTTGTTGAATGCGGAGTGATACATTTCAGCGGGGCAAGGTTATATGAAACAGAGATTATGTCTGTTGTTGTCGTCTGCTGTCTTCTCTCTGGTGTGGAACTATGAACTTCTTTATCAAATTATCGACTAGTGGGATTTCATAGTTCATTACCCTGTCCTTAGTTTTCCATATGAATATGTTCTCCCATGTTGTCAGTTTGTTTTGGTTAATCACACCTTTTAGTAATTTTGGATTTGGGTCATTATCACAGTTCTTTTTCTAAAAACGTTGTGGAAGAAGATATTCATAAGAAAAATAGGGACAGAATATTGAACTTTGAAATCCCACCAGTCGATAATTTGAAAAAACAAGTTCATAGTTCCACCACCAGAGAGAAGAGAGCACAACAACGGATGATAGTTGGACTGAGGTTGAAAGTGGACATATCTTCCGAAACTAGTCCCCTCACTTACATAAAAAATGTAAGTGATGAGGTGTTAAAAACCGACTACAAATAGTTTTTTCAATTAATTTTGATGTCACTGTTACTAAATTTCCCCAATTATACACAATGTTATGAAATATTTACACAAAAACCTTAATGTTTAGACATTAAAAATGTTTTATTTTGCAGAAGTTTATTCACTTATAGCCTATAGAATACTCTTATAGGAAATGGCAGTGAAATGATAGAAATATTCCACACGCAGACGAAAATCATCAGAATTATGTTTAATCTACTTGATACTACTAGTTGTAAGACATATTTTAAATGTTTAAACATATTACTGTTACCTATGTGTACTTATATGACACTATTGTACAAAGAGAAACATGCATAAAAACTTTTAGTACAAATTCCGAAATACATAGCCATGATATAAGAGGTAAATATAAATTACATTTAACCCTAGATCATAGTAAATGATTTGAAATTAGTTTTATTATCAAGGTATCAAATTCTACAATAATTTACATTTGGAAATACAAAATATACAATCTATAACAAATTTTAAAAAGCAATTTCATAAATTCTTACTTAATAAATGTTTTTATACAGTTGCATTTTTGAATGAGTTATGACAATATATGTATATAATTTTATGTTCTTGTTTATGTAAACTTCTCATTTATAAAGGAGTTTTACTACCACTACAACTACTTTTAAATATATTTGAAATTACTTTTATACAATTGATACTGCTTTTATTATGTAAATGTATATACAATCTTTGACAATTTCATGTGATTCATGTATCATTGTTCAAAATCAAAGTTTGTGATTGAAACTGTTATGATTAAAAGTGTTGTTAATATCAAATTTGTATTTATTTAACAGCTTGTTTTTGGCTTATCCAGATTACCATCAGTTCCACCAAGTCCAGGTATCCAAGGTTCTTGTGTATCTGTTTTTATTAAACATGTGTGTAAATCACCTATTTCTATACTAGCAGAACTCACAGCTCTACTCCTGTTGATGCACTAGATGCACATTCTTTGATCTCTCTCCCCTCCTTTTCCCTTCTTTCCTAGCATCCTATTCCTCTTTGCGTAATATACATATCAAGTAAAGCTTTAACATCCAGCAATAAAACTTTTTCCAGTGTCTTAATGAAAATTAAAGTATAAATAAAAGGTTTAACAGTACGCAAACTTCAGTCCCTTGCAATCAGAACTATGGTACTATTTCTTGTAATAACTGGTTTACAACATTGGTATAACATCCATTTATAAGGACAAGTGTAGTTTCTTTATTCATTCTGAAACAATTTAATTAAAACTTGCTGAACAATTATGTTTATGAAGTGTTTAAACATGTTGATGTGATATTTCAATTCTTGTTTCTTTTTTAACTTTCTGGCCTCCAGTATTCCACTTCTGAGGAAAGTAATTCAGTTCAGATTAGCCATTCTTATATGAAAAGGTCTTCTTTGCACCCCCCTCCCCAATCTCTTCCTATCTCCAACATGTAATTTTTGGCATGAGAACCTGTTATACATTTTAATATAAATTATTCCTCATAAAATTTAAAATGTAAAAAGATCTGTTACACAAACCATTTTGATTTAATGCTCAAAAGGATGTGTTTTGATTTAATTAACTCCTTTTAATGCCTAAATCAAGGCAAAAAAGTTCAGATTTATGGTTTAGCATTAAGAAAGAAGTAATGATTTAATTCAATGCTGAAATTGAAACCAACCAAAGTTGGATGTGAAAATAATTAACAATGTTAAAGTATAATTTCCTGGTCATGGGTTCACATGCAGCAGGGCAATGGATTTCTTTTTTTTTGGGGGGGGGGGGGAGGGGACAGGAGGAAGTAGTGTAAAATCTTTAGTGTGGCTTCCTTTGGAGGGGAAGTAAAACCACTGGTCCTATGTAATGCTTATTTGCACATAAAAGAATGTTACTATCATCGTTTCAAGGCCTGATTTTCTCCTGCTGGCTAACTAATTGGGCTAATTATATGGAACTGTGGCAGAACCCCAACCAATTACAGAAAACATTGCTAGGGTATTCCTATAAGCCAGTGATGTGAAAGGAAGCTAACTCTACAGGATACTGATGTTTGATGATGTTTGCTGAAGTCAAGCAGTGAAACATTTTAAATATGGGAAGATTTTTGCTTCAATGAAAAATCAAAGTAATCAATTACAACATTTTCTGAAACATAATGGAAGAAGATTGAACTGAACTGAATATTTATTCTCACTCTTAAAGCAACTTCAGAAATATATACCCCAGCAAAGCAGCACACACATTTTTCATAATTATAACTAATTATAACCTAAGCTTAGAATCTAACAAGTCTGACATCTATATAGCTCCATGGACCCTGGACACATTGGAGCATCATTTCACCCATTTCATTCAGTGTCCGATATGACTTAATGTTGGAGGACGTAAAATTAAAAAAAAAAAAAAGAGGCTTTGTTACACACAACCCAAGGTTATCTGTAAAATGAGGCCCATCAATAATGATAGCTACAACCCTACACCCCACAAACATGCAGTTTTGGACAGCATAGCATATAGACTAGTCAACACCCCATTGAAAAAGAATGAATGCATCAAAGAATATAACCACATGATTAACATAGCTGCAATTAATCGATACAGTAAACAATTAATAGATAAGAAAATTTGGAAATTCAAGAAACAGAAACACATATTGGATACCACAAAATTAACAGAATCAAAAAACCAGACACAGTTCAGGAAATTCATATATCATCCCAGAGTGCATCATAAATTCAACAAGATATTCAAGAAGTACAACATCACCCTAGCCCCAATAAATAAATTCAGTTTAAAAAACTTATTATGCAACAACCTGAAAGACCCAGTACCTGAAAACAAGAGATCAGGTATATACGAAATCAACTGCTCAGACTGCAATTAGTTCTACATAGGAAAAACCAAAAGAAGTTTACATATTAGATTACAGGAACATATGAGATGTGTGAAATACAAACAAATAGAAACATCAGCAATAGCCCACCGTTTCTGGTCTACCAATCATGAAATTGTACCAAATATAAAACTACTAAAGCCAGCCAGTATTGCAGCCGAACTCGATGTTTGGGAAAAGTTGCTAATTATAAAAAACAAACAGTATACTTTAAATTTTGAATTGCCGCCTGAAAACTCTCTTTGGAAGTTCATCTCACAGACAACAGATGCCACCACAGACAACCAGCTCACTTCAGGAAACCACGAATCCAACCAGTCGGATAACTGCTGACGATGGGGACAAACCGTTCTTCGAAACATGTCCAAGTAAGGATAATTTAAGTGATGTTTGTGTTTGAATTACCGACTCATAACTTTCAATTGTTACTAGATGCTTACACCATCAAAAATTGTCTTCATGATGGGTACTAAAAATGTTGACTGAGGAGCACAAAATCAAACATTTAGGCAGCACCTTCACTTTTCTTGAGCATTATGATGCTGAAGATGATTTTTTAAACCAAGTTGTCACAGATGGTTGAACATGGGTGGCCTATGTTAATCAGAAACAAAACAACAATCCATAGAGTGGCAACATTCAGCACTGCTCACATAAGTGAGGTTTTAGCAGACAATTTCAGCCTGTAAAATCATGTGTACTATATTTTGGAGCAGGAAGAGGATGTTGCTGGTCAAGTTTTTGCCTCATGGTGACATAATACATTCTGAAACAAGTTGTGAGACTTTACAAAAAGCTATGCAATGCAATTACAAAAAAAAAGGGCATGATATTGTGAGTGAACGGATTGTTTTACTGCATAACAATGCCCGTCCACATGGGGCCACTCAAAATCATGATCTTATCGCATCATTTGGCTGGGAAACATCTAATTACCCTCTTTAGAGCCCAGTAACTATCGTGTGTTTCTGCAACTAAAGAAGCATAATTATGATGGCAACCTCAAAATGGTCATGCTGAAGTGGCTGTTAAGCCAGGTGGCAAATTTCTATGATTAGGAATACAAAAACTTGTTGTAGGTTATGATAAAGTGCCCTAATCATGGTGGTAATCTCATGGAAAACAGATAAAAGTAGTATTTCATGTAAAAATAAAATTGTTACTAAAAGTTTAATTTTCTTTCACATATCAAAATGGCATTTACTTAAAAAACAGATGTCTCATATTCTATTAAACAATGAAATATTCTTTTAACCGCTTCACCGATGGCCATTTAAACCCTTCAGGGGCTGGAAACGGATATCCAATAAACAGAACAAGACATTTAAATTGTTAAATGCTGTAAAAATGTATCACAAATACAATTCCATATCTTCTGTATTTATTAAGTTATTTAAACAAAACAAAAACTGGTTTAAAACCCATTAAAGGCAGTATACATCTACAGTATACAAAAAGTAGAGACTACATTAACAAATTGTTGAAATTTCACTACTTTGTTTCACTGTAGCAAAAGCCATTCTTTGCGCCGAACGCACCTAATATTTGAATCATTTTGTTTTCTGTGTATACGAATGTATGTATGTATAGCTACACAAGCGACTTCTCCAGTTCAAGGTTTTAGTCTATAGATTATTTATGCTATACCAAGCGATAGTCATACAAGTATATATTGCGTTACACACACACGCTGGAAAGAAAACTCCCTGTCAGCATCTGTTACTACAGATCTGTTGTTACAAAGTTTCTGGTAGCCTTATGCAGCTATTTTCGCTCAGTATTTTAGTTATTTATACTCTCTCTGTATTCAGAGTGATTTCTGATAGCTATCAAGAGCTAAATGAATGGCACATTTGAAATTGTTAAATTTCAATGTTAACCATGGCTTATCCCAGTAATGTAGCAAATGAATTAGCTTGCATATGATGTATACAGACTTCTGATATTACTGTAGAAAATCTGGAAGATTTGTTGTGCGATTATGAAGGAGATGTTTAGGATATAGGTAGCAGTGACGTGTACTGGTCTACAAATGGCATGTTAGCTACTCCATTGTTTGGGGGAAGTGGCGGGTCAAATATGGGTGATGTGGATCAGCTATTACTAGCTCTCCCTCTTTACGAAAAACAGTTAAATGGTAAAAAAAGTATTTTTATACCACTGGATGTAACCATGCACAATTGTTTAGTAATTTTCAGAGCTGTAAATTCATGCAAGACATTCACCTACCTGTACTTGCGCATATAAATAGCTCGTAACCTAATTGAGTATTATAATACTCAGAGGCCTCTTTATACTCGGGGGTAAAAAATTCACCACGACATCACCCCTCATACTTGAGAGAAAATACTTTCCTAAAAAGATACCACCCACAACCAAAAAAGTCGCAACCATTTCAAAAATGTCTAGTGTGTTGCGAAAAAGAAATTTGCAAGGAAACCAATATTATTTGGTGAATCTGCAGATGTGCCCTTAAGTGTTTATCCAGGTTTGGAGGTGTACAATTAAAAGAGAAACCTTTAAGGGTACGTCTACATCCCTTATAGAACTAATTTAATTTTTTTGTAAAATAGGAAGATTAAAATAATTGACACTAAATGAGCATTAAATGCAAGTATGTGCAGGACGTCTATACACGTCCATATTGGTTTGGGGCATTTTAACTTGGATGTCATATGACGTCCATATCGGTAAAAGGGTTAAGCTTGCCATACATAATAGACCCTTTCCCATTTTCTCCTCTCAAACCCTTTGATCCTGATCCTGATCCTAACCATGCATATTCTTCCCTCCCAAGTTTATCTCAACAATCCACATATTTCTCCCTAACCCAATTTGCTTATATTATTTTCATGATTTTAAAGAACTTGTTTAAAGCCAATCCATATCTCTTGTCTATATCTTCAGTTTTTTTGCCTTCAAACTTTTCCCAAAACTCTACTCTACTTTGATCTCAAAATTTCCATGGTTCTCCAATTTCTTTAATTTCAAAATCCTGTGACAAAATTTTATAATTCTCTCCATTATTAAGCCCCTTCTACTTACCAACTAGAGAGGTTAGTATTCATTAAAAGAATAAATATGTAATTTAGAAACATCCATATTTTTCAATTCCTTTCTTGGAAGTGTTGAAAACTGTTGTTATGATAAATTAAATTTAAAGGGAGTCGATTAATGACACTAAACAAGTGTTGTTTAGTGTCATTAATCGACTCCCTTTAAATTTAATCCATATTTTTGCTACTCTCAAATTCCCTCTCCTCCCACTTTAAATAGTGACTGACAAATGTTTACCACTAATCACCATTTTAGCACTGCAGTAGATACATTTTTGACTAAACCGTTTATTAAGTATTACTTCTGCAATTGGTCATCTATGACCAAGAAATTAATTCTTTAACTCCTGAAGGTTATTCTACAAAATGAGGAAAATAAAGAATTCACCTACCCTTCTCTTTGAAGCTTCTTGTAACCTTTCCTCTTGTTCTCTTGCTGCGTCTTCTATCTGTTTCCTCTTTGCCTCTTCTAACTTCCTACTCTTATCTTCAGATGTGGACGAATGTAATCCTGAAGCAAGAGCTGATTTAGGCATAGGGGCAGGTGCACTGCGGCCATTCTGGTTCTGATGTAATTCTGGGAGCTGTGGCCTTCGTGCAGGTTGTTGCTGGTTTCGAGACTGATCGTTTTCTTCTTGCTGCTGTGTTGCCATACGGAGAAGGCCTTGCACTCTTTCAACACTTTCCTGAAAACAGAAGAGGGGCATTATTCTTAATTATTGCTAAATCCTTACAAGCAATTGGAATCAGTGACTCACTCTCATGTTTATGAAACAAAAGCATTAAGTAAGGATCTTCTTTTATCACATAGCTGCAGTAATTTAGATGATTATTTCTATTATTAGGAATTTTGAAAGTTAGATTAAAAACAGTACAGATTTATGTTTCGGTTAATTGATGGAAATTAATCATTTCTTCACACTAGCCATACATAGACTAAGATTTTTGATAGATAGAGTCAACATGAAAAATTCAATGCCATGGCCGGGATTTGAACCATGGATCTCCTGGTTTCCATCCAGTTGCTCTTACCCATTGAGCTACCTGCCCTCATGACATTATATTCACCATTTGACTCATATATTTCCCTGGTAAACCACTAGAGAGCCCTTAATGGTTTACCAGGGAAATATACGAGTAAAATGGAGAATTTAATATCATGATGGGAAGTTGGCAATGGTAGCTCAATGGGTAAGAGCGATTGGATGGAAACCAGGAGATCTGTGGTTCAAATCCTGGCCATGGCATTGAATTTTTCATGTTGACTCCATCTAACAGGCTATGTTTTTATATTTGTTTTATTAATGCTTAAATTTAACATCCTTTAACCAGATACCATATTGCACAATGAATGAAAATAGATAAAATGATACTCCAATAGCCCAAGGTCTATGGGGGTTAGAATTACCAACATTATCATTTCAAGCTACAGAAAAACCCTTGAGAAAAGGTTACATGGATAACCTACCTTAACT
This sequence comes from Mantis religiosa, assembly GCA_030765055.1. Taxonomy (NCBI): domain Eukaryota; kingdom Metazoa; phylum Arthropoda; class Insecta; order Mantodea; family Mantidae; genus Mantis; species Mantis religiosa. Next base: position 98,060,779 of record CM060952.1, read on the forward strand.
GAAATTTGAACTTGGGACCCCTTGAATGTGACGCAGACATCCTACCCTACTTCATGGAGGTAGGCATTTTATATTTATTGTAATTCACTGATACTGGTTCCTCCAAAGTGTTCTTATAACGTAAAAGTAAAGCTAAGAAGCTGTCATCAGTTTTCTCAACACCATTTTTAATATTTAAAGTAATTCAACTGAATCCTCCACCATATGAAAATAGAGAAAAGAAAACTGGAAAAGATATCCTCAAGGCAGACTACCAGTTTTTGTATTCAACACAGCACAAATCCTTTTACCCAAGCAAATAAAAATTGAACTACAGCCTGAATGCTTAAGATGGAATTTTCAAGATAAATTTCATAAAAAATTATTACGATCTCTTAGCTTACTTGGTCATCTTCTCCCTCTTCTTCTTCCTCTTGCCTGGCTGCCTCCTCAGCACGTCTCTGAAATTCTCGCTCCAATTTGAGAGCACGAAGCTGCTCTTCTTGTTGAGGTGTACGCTGAGGCAGGCTACTCAGCTCAGCTATTTGCTGGTCTCTCCAGGCTCTTGCTGCCTCACGTCTTCTTTGCTGTTCCTGTCCATGTCATGGGAACGAGCACAAAGCAGACAGTTTGCAAGAGTTACATTTAACCCACAACCATTATACACACACTTAACACCACACACATAGTAGTGGAAACAAAAGTATGACATCACAAAAAGCCCTTACTTCATCAAGCAAGAATAGCAAGAATCTGAATTATTAAACTGTTCAATGACCTTGAATTAATTTGACTCCAAAAAATATGAATTTCAGACCTTAAACTTTCACTCCTGATGCACTTCACTTACTGCAGCAAGAAACAACTTAGTCTCTATTTCCACATATTTTGGTAGTCATTTTAACAAGGCTTTTAATTTTAAAATAAATGGAATTTAAATACTTCCCCTCTTATCAGTGGAAGCATATGTTTCAAGGAACTTATGTCTCCACTTTTGGCCACTAGCTAACTAACCAGTGATTTTTCAATATTCTTCTTACCTGGGTACCAGATGCTTCTACAGATATACAGGAAAGAAGATCAGGGAATCACTGGTCAGCTAACCAACAGCTATAAATGTGGACAATAGATCTCCAAAACATGCTCTGGCAGTACTTTGTATTCTTAAACAACACAAATGCTTAACTGCATTCAATTTCATATTGATTTTTATTATATTTTAGTTTAAGATTCATAACAAGTGCTTCACTGGTGCCATTTAAGTCCCATTAACATAATATCTGGGCTAATTTATTTTATGTGGACCCAACCCATCTTTTATTGAAGATCTGAAAGTATCCAGCAAGGATTCGAATCTAGCTAACTTCTGACACTGAAATCCTGTACACAGAGTAATTTAACCAAATGAGCTACAAACTAAAAAATGTGTTAAGTAAGGACTAACTTATAACAACAGATGCTAAAACTTGTAATCATTAAGTGGTTTATAGATGTGCACTGGAAGAATGAAAGAGCACACATAAGAACTTCAGCTTTCCATGACCAACAAAGTCTGACTGATTAACTGTGTAGTACTGGGTTTTTCTTGAATTATGCAAATGACAGCTTGGCCAGTTGTTGATAATGCTATTGTTGGATAGGTTAGTAGGAATATGTCAGGTTATATTTTGTTATAAACTAATCAAACTATGTAAGACTTGAAGCTTTGGCAGCGAGTGTTATGGATTATGGCTTCACGGGTAATTAGCCGTGAAGCCACAATCCATAATCAAACTATGCTTTCCTGATACCGAAATTAAGGGATGCAATGAATAAAGAATTGTAATGGATTTCAAAGGAACATGGTATATTTGTTAAAATGCGAGCAGGTGCATTTAACAACTACTCACCTCAACTGCACCTGCTCGCATTTTAACAAAGTTATGAGAGAATGCGGGTTCTTAGCAGGGATTCTAAGTGGATAACACTTGACTCCGTTTGAAAAGGCATTGTTCGGACCCTTAATAATGGCATGACCGAGACTAATAATCACAATGGACAAAATAGTCACGAAAGGAATTTTGGTGTGAATAAAGACAGGCTTCAGGAGGTGAAAGTCACACACAGCTGCAGTGCCCTAGTGAAGACACACAACTGGCTGGTGGTCCATTAAGAAAGACAACTGGTTCGGTCTTCGGGGAAGGCAGACAAGAACTGAGAAGAAAAGGTATCTATCGGTTCCTACGTAAATAATGAATTACGTGTTATCACATAATATGCATTCTACATATGGTAACTCTGAACAGTGATATATTGGTAACCTTTGTTCGGCAACTTCACGATTGATGTGATGATACTGCTTCAAAATTTACAGCGTAAGAATAAGCTGCATCAAACTAGTGACCAATGCATGGAGCAACCTTTTCCAGTGTATAAGTAATTGATGTGAAAATAAGTCACATCACAATGATATTTTGTTAGTTGACGATACTGTCAACTGCCAGAATTATCTCAGAGCTACAGTGCCACAATTTTGTCCTGTAGGAGTATTTTTACATGTCCTAAATCTACTGGACTGCTGCTTTTACACACACGTAAAAACTATTGGTCTGAGCTGGGCTTGAACCCATAACTTTGAGGTCAGCAGGTCACTTTCTAAACAACTGAGTCACCCAGACCGACAGTTAATACATAATTAAACACTTGATGAATTTCTGAAGTTGAAATATTAAGAAACACGCTTCTAATTCATCGAGCATGTGCAGATTTGTTGTAAAAACTTTATTTCTAAGCATTCCCCGTAAATAATAACATGGATTTAGATCTTGAGAATGACCAGTCTAATTATCTCTGCATTTACAAGTGTTGATGGTTTGTGTTTCTTTTTGTTTATATTAGCTACAGTCTATTTGCATTTTCCTAACAATGTATAAATTGTGGAAATTTTGGGAACTTTTATATGAATTCAAACTGACAGTTGTGATCCACTTGGATCAAATTTAATGCAATAAAAGTGCATTGTCCTTTACTATAACTATGATAACTACACAACCTCAATGACACTATTTCCACAATACACAACGACAAACCGAATTGCAATTAAATAAATTTGTTGTTACCTTTGTAGGAATGTGAACTAGGATACCACAGAACAAGTTCATTTAATCCGATACCTGAGTCAGATGCATCAACCATCAATTGCTTTTTTCAAGACAAACCCGGTACTTCCAAGATGTTTACATATTAAATGTGAATTGTTATGTTTTAATATTAGATGACTTCTTGCTTACGTGCTTAGTATACACAACAGAAGCAGAATGAAGAAAGAAAAAAAGAAAACAAAAAATAGTTCCACTTTCAGAGAAATTTTCTTAAGACCACCAAAATGTCAACATATACCTTAACCAAAAAACATCACTGTAAGGTTTTAACTTCACAGAAAGGCTGTAGATATAATATGTGCAAAATAAATTAATAATAGCTGCCGTACCTTCTCTCTCTCTTCTCGCTCCCATGGGTTGGTAGCATTAAACTGATAGTGTCGTTGAGGTTGATTACCAGAACTGGTTGCTGGGTAATATGTGCCTCGAGGTGGCTCTACCATACTTGCTGTATACCTGCAAAAATGTCCATTTGTTAATGAAGATCATGTACTTTGATTAAGAAGTTCTGATTGTTAATGGGCAGGGAGGAGAAGAAGGTAAGAAGTATAGGCGAGTTCTTGAAGAAAGTAAAAGAAAAATGGGCCAGAAATGTAAAGAATATAAGAAAGGAAGATGAGGGGGAAGAATGGGACTAATTAAGTAACAAGGAGGCATGGAGGTTAAGAGCTACCTGGCAGAGCAGAAGACCAGGATGTCATGCAAGCTAAAGTAGCAGCAAGGTAAAGACAAATAAATGTAGCCAGAAGTTGTAAATTGTAAAATTTTGGAATATGCACAATAAAATCTAAATCTTAAAAAAAATAAAAAAATAAAAAAAAAAGTTCTGACATGTTTGGTCCTTCCAGACTGAACTCTTTTCCTATTCTTTTAATAAAGATATAATGTGTAGAACTCAACTTTTACAATTTAATCATGCTTCTTCACTAGCCGTGTAGGCTAAGATTTGAATAGATAGAGTCAGACTGAAAAATTCAACGCCATGGCCAGGATTTTAACCAAAGTTTTTCCCGATCTTCGTCCGGTCACTCTTAACCTTTGAGCTACCATGGCCAATGTGCCCTTATAATATTAAATTCTCCAACTGACTCATGTGTACTAGCCATGTGTAGGCTAAGATTTGCATAAATGGTCAAACTGAAAAATTCAATGTCATGGCCAGGCGTATGAGAATTAAAAGGATGGGAAGTTGTTGATGAGATGCATAAGATTTTTGCACTGGAATGCTTGGGCTACTATATAAATGACTATTAGGTAGGTAGCATATTTATAAATGGGCAGAGGGCAAGTAAGGGAAAGATCCTAAAGGATATTGAAATTTTGGTAAAGAATCTTAAACCTAGAATGAAGATTTTTTTGAAAATAGTGTCCAGATTATCAGGAGAGATGTTTTAAGAACCATATATGGATAAATCATCTTAGAAAAAAATTTGTAGAGTAATGAGATAGCTGACAAAGAGTTAATTAGTGTTCTGTAAACCAATGAGAGACACTTGGGAAAGGAAAAAGTAAATAGATATATGACAAATTAAAGGAGCAAGAAGATGCAGTATGGAGACTAAAAGGCCTAACAAAGGGAATCCCACAATATTGTCCTACAACATTTATATGTTAAGGAAATTAAATTTGGAGAAATGAGAACATAAATAAGAAATGGTTGATAGGTAACTAAAAAGCTTTATAAAGATAGTAAAAAAGTAGGACAATTTTTAAACAAAGAGACGAATGAATGGATATGGACAGTAAATAACCAAACGAAAGACTACCAATTAGAATTAAGGAATTAATTATACTGTAAATTATGAGTATGACTGGTAAAGAGCCAGATAAAGAACCAGCTTCATAGAAGAACCTTTTATTATAAGTCATAGTAAGAAGCTCTTGTGAAGTTAAACAAAATGCCATAGTTTAATGTGTTCCATATGATACACTTAAACTTGGGAAAATGCAAACTACAATGAATATTCTAAAAACACAGATTCAAAAATAACTATTTTACACAAGATTTTAATGAAACCTTTATACATAAAATAAAACATAATCTTTCACATACAGGATAGTGGGGAAGGGGGGCAAAAAGTACTGCACGCACGCGCACCCCCACCCCCACCCCCACACCCACCACCCACCCACCCACCACACACACACACACACACACACACACACACACACACACACACACACACACACACACACTACTTCTTTCTCGGGGAGAATAGGAAGCATGCAAATTTTATTCTCCATCATTTTTCAACAAAGAACATAAAGCCATACCAAATGCAATGTAAGTTTAGGTTTTATGTTCCAAGTCCGTTTATCACTCATTAATTTATGTAAAATGGATGGGAAAAGTTTTACTTAAGCGAACATAAATATATTCCTAGGACTTTCAAGAGTAGCTATATTCAAATTTATAATAAAACCAACCATGTCTTTGAACTCTCAAAGAGAAGCTTGAAAGGAAATATGTACAGCTTCCTTAATGCTTTTATTAAAAAAGAAAAGGAAAAGCAAAAGAAAAACATTAAAACTATATAATTTTGAATTTTATAACTGCTTGCACAATTTTTTTGGTGCTTTGCCTGGAAATGAGGGTGTGTACATTATTCCAGTGGTACAATTCCTTTTTCATTCTGCATAGAATGTGTACTCACTTACTATTCATCTTTTTCAAGTTGCAAGACAAACACTATTAACCGCTTCGCCGATGGCCATTTAAACCCTTCAGGGGCCGGAAACGGATACCCAATAAACAGAACAGGACATTTAAATTGTTAAATGCTGTAAAAATGCAACATAAATACAATTCCGTATCTTCCGTATTTATTAAGTTATTTAAACGAAACAAAAACTGGTTTAAAGCTCATTAAAGGCAGTATAAATCTACAGTAACAAGAAAGTAGAGACTACATTAATAAATTGTTGAAATTTCACTACTTTGTTTCACTATAGCAAAAGCCATTCTTTGCGCCGAACATGCCTAACAGTTGAATCATTTTGTTTTGTGTGTATACGAACGAATGTGTGTATGTATAGCTATGCAAGCGGCTTCTCCGATTCAAGTTTAGTTTATTTATGCTATACCAAGCGATAATATGACGAGAATATATTGTGTCACACACTCACACACTGGAAAGAAAACTCTCTGTCAGCATCTGTTATTACAGTGTTTCTCAACCAAGGTTTCTGGTAGCCTTATGCAGCTGTTTTCGCTCTGTATTTTAGTTATTTATAATCTCTTTGTGTTCAGAGTGATTTCTTATAGCTATCAAGAGCTAAATAAATGGCATATTTGAAATTGTTAAATTTCAATGTTAACCATGGCTTATCCCCGTAATGTAGCAAATACATTAGCTTGGGTATGATGTGTACAGGCTTCTGATATTACTATAGAAAATCTGGAAGATTTGTTGTACGATTATGAAGGAGATCTTTAGGACATACATAGCAGTGACGTGTGCTGGTCTACAGATGGCATGTTAGCTACTCCATTGTTTGGGGAAATGGCGGGTCAAATATGGGTGATGCGGATCAGCTATTACTAGCTATCCCTCTTTACGGAAAACAGTTAAATGGTGGAAAAAAAAAAAAAAGTATTTTTATGCCACTGTATGTAACTATGCACAGTTGTTTAGTAATTTTCAGAACTGTAAATTCATGCAAGACATTCATCCACCTGTACTTGCGCGTATAAATAGCTTGTAACCTAATTGAGTATTATAATACTCAGAGGCCTCTTTATACTAGAGGGTAGGAAATTCACCACGACATCACCCCTAATACTTGAGAGAAAACACTTTCCTAAAAAAATACCAGCCAAAACCAAAATAGTCGAAACCATTTCGAAAATGTGTAGTATGTTGTGAAATAGAAGTTCGCAAGGAAACCAATATTATTTGGTGTGGATCTGCAGATGTGCCCTTGGGTGTTTATCTAGTTTTGGAGGTGTACAATTCAAAAAGAAACCTTTAAGGGTACGTTTACATCCTTATAGAACTAATTTAAATTTATTGTAAAATAGCAAGATTAAAATAATTGGCGTTAAATGAGCATTAAATGCATGTATGCGCAGGACGTCTATACACGTCCATATCGGTTTGGGACATTTTAACTTGGACGTCATATGACGTCCATATCGGTGAAAGAGTTAACTAAAGAGTAAATGGTCACAGTTTCACAAGTTTGGCTGCTTTGCCAATCTCTCCCTTAAAATTAGGTAAATGTTACACCCCAAGATCATGTGTTTATCTGGTGAACATCCAAATTGGCGCCCGCCTCGGTAGCGTCGTGGCAGCATGTCTGCCTCACGTTGAAGAGGTCCCGAGTTCGAATCTTGGTAAGGGTGAGTTACCTGGATAAGGTATTTTCCAGGGTTTTCCCTTCTCCTGAAAGACGAATATTGGGTAACCCTAAGCTCTATGGACCCCGGACTCATGTGAGCATCATTTCACCCATTCCATTCATCGTCCAATATGACTTAACGTTGGAGGACGTAAATTATATATATAAAAAAGTCCAAATTGGAGAAACACAAAGCATATCACAAAGAATGAAAGCTGATGAGTTCCACTCAAATTACTCTCTCCTTGCAATTCCTTTCTTGGAAGTGTTGAAAACAGTGTTATGATAAATTAAATTTAAAGGGAGTCGATTAATGACACTAAACAACACTTAATTTTAAACTTTTCCGGAACATGTTTCAGAGACTTTGCCTCTATCCTCAGCCGGCCATCGACTGGTTCTCATTGGTGTAGTTGACGATATTTTGTCATAGGTCTCCTCTAGTGGTGGTTCAAGGAACTTATTGAACAAATCTTTCTGGGGGATGTCAAAACTGAATACTTTGTTCCTATTCTTTGAAATGAAGATTTGTTCCCATGTGGATAGTTCTTGTTTTCCTGATGTATGTTTCAGTAATTTTGGTTCTGGATTTATGTTGTGTTTTTTTTCCCCAAAAATGTGTGGCAACTGCTGATTTTCTAATTATTTATATTTTATGTTTCTAAAGTGTTCCTTTGCTCTTGTTTCTAAATGGACCAAAAGAAATTTAGAAACAAGAGCAAAGGAACACTTTAAAAACATAAAATATAAACAATTATAAAAATCAGCAGTTGCCACACATTTTTGAGGAAAAAAAAAAAAAAAAAAAAAAAAAAAAAAACACACACAACATAAATCCAGAACCAAAACTACTAAAACATACATCAGGAAAACAAGAACTATCCACATGGGAACAAATCTTCATTTCAAAAAATAGGAACAAAGTATTCAATTTCGACATCCCCCAGAAAGATTTGTTCAGCAAGCTCCTTGAACCGCCACCAGAGGAGACCTATGACAAAATATCGTCAAACTACACCAATGAGAACCAGTCGATGGTCAGCTGAGGATAGAGGCAAAGTCTCTGAAACATGTTGCGGAAAAATTTAAAAGTAAGTGTTGTTTAGTGTCATTAATCGACTCCCTTTAAATTTAATACTCTCTCCTTGCTCTTCAACAAATTATTTTCACAAAATCCTATTCTCCTGTCCACTTCTAGTTATTTGAAATAAATTTTCATTACAGGTTTATGCTTTTCATTGCAGATATTGCAAATACAGTACACTAAAGTGAGTCACACTTTTTAAAGCAGGTCAGTTTGTGATGGTTTTGTATAACCCAAGAAAAAAGAGTAGTAACTCATCATTTGAAAAAAAAGAAAATTCAAACCAGTAACAATTTTGGATATGGTTAACATCACAAAAAGTTTTAATTGACATAACTGTGTGTTCTAATAAGCTCTTCATATTTTGTGAAATAAGAGTTTGTCTAACTTTTACAGTTTACCAGTTATTGAAGGAAGAAGACCACATGCTACTCCCAAAAACTTCAAGAAATTTTATTGCTGAAACATGCTTTTAAGGAAATCACAATACCTGTAGTAGAAAGCATTACCTATTATCTGTAGATGAACCACTTTTCTGTGCACTATTTGTTGTTCCTGACTGATACAGTGGGTGTGTTGATGTTGGTGGAGGTGGAGGTGGTGGCGAATCCCTGTATGCTGCCTCTTCTACTGGCATACCAGGTCTTGCTGGTCCTTGTGCATCGCCACTGGTAGGTGGTCGTCCACCATGCATTTCCGCACTTCCAGTCTGATTGTAAGAATCAGGTTGGAATGGTGGCCGCATCTCCCCTGCTGCTGGTCCACCAAAACGAGCAGGTTTTGGAGCTGTAGGTGGAGGTCCATAACCTAAATGTGGGCGAGACCCACCGTAAGATGGAGATAGTGGGTGACTGCTTCCTGGCTGATGATGGCCATGTCCTGATGACTGGGAGTACATCCCAGGATTGTGAGAACCATGGGTACCATTAGGGTCCTGATTAGCATAAGGATAATTTGGATTCGGTACCCTTTGCTGAGGGTGACCAGGCAGCATCTGAAAAACAAGAGCCTAGCTTAACTTGGTGTAACAACTTTGACAACATATTTATAGGACTTCTTCAGATACTCCATTTGAAAACTCTTAAAATTTTAACTTTCCACAGATTTATCTCAGGAAGTTTAAATATTTTTAGGTAAATACATAGTAGTTTTTATGATTAATTAGGTGTGAATTAGACTGACTTATAACTAGATATCAAATTTGATACAAGTGCATATTTAGATTATATTTACTTGTTATATGTAATTAAATTTTTTAAATTGCTTTTGTTCTTCTGTGCTTGTATGTAAAACTTTCAATACAATTAGGTATTTTCAAATGTATGCTCTGTTTAGAACTAGGAAGGACGGAGAGAGAAAGAGAGAGCATGCATAAAAGTGTCTCTTCTGTGTATTTTTCAGACAAACCATAAAATCGATAAATGTTACTTTAAAATTACTTAATTCCTCCCTCATTAAAAACACATGGTTACTAAAAATATCTTACATGTGCCCTAGGGTGACCTGCAGGCTGCACCGGATAGTGCTGTGGAGATGTCATTCCCCGCATTTCTCTTCTTCGAACTTCTTCTTGCATCTCCTGCAGTTTAGCCTCTTGTCTTATAATGTCACGTGTTGACTGTGATCTTGGAGCCATACCCTACACATAAACAAAATAATTAAAGAAGAGGCAACAGTGTTTGACAAAGTGATAATGACATTTTAAATGTATTCATTAATAACTTTAGTTTCTTAGCCATGAATTTATAGAAAAACTAGTTTTGTGGTTTGGCCTTTTATATCAGAACGTTTAGATAAATGAATATGGGTGACAAGTTGTTAATGAACAGTTATTACCTAAAATTAATACCAAATGCTATATGTAATTGATGTTTTCTTCCAAATCATTAATCCTTTAAGTTATTAAATCAGATCTGCAATAGCTATTATTCAGTTTTACACTTCTGAATACTAAGAACTTTATATTCCAGAGAACAAATGAACTTATATCTTGATCAATAGTTGTAATTGTCATTCTTTTAACATGAATTGGGGCTCAACCAGTCAAAGATCCTTCTATCTTAACAGGATAAACTTTAATCAAAAAAACTATTTGTAGTCAGTTTATTGACACTTTGTTACTTACATTGACAATGTAAGTGACTGAGTGTCTATAAAGTGATTATAAATAGTTTCTTCAATTAATTTTGATGTCGCTGTTACTAAATTCCTCCAATCATGAATAGGATAAACTCACTGATTTACACTATCTATATTTTAACAATGTCAAAAGTAAATGTTTCAGCAGTCATATGTGGTAAAAGGATGATATTGGCAAAGGATTTCAATTATACAACAAAGAGGAAAGGAAAATGACAGCTTAGAAAGAAAGAGTATCTAGGTATGTGCTTATTACGAGGTCAATGAAAGAAGCAATTAAAAAGACTTTGCCTAAACACAAAAGAAATATGCGTGATTGGAGGAATTTAGTAACAGTGATGTCAAAATTAATTGAAAAACCTATTGAAGTCGGTTTTTCTCTCAACAAAAGAAATACTTTGGGTGTTAATGGAAGATAAGCCACTTCAAGACATCAAGTCGTTACATGGATAACTAATCCCAACTCCTGCACTTCAGTTTCATAATCCTAAATTTGTAAGCTGTTAGAATTTCAAAGAGTGACAATGCTTAGGAAACTGCGCACAGATTCAGATATCATAATAGTGGGATAGTTGATTGTTTAGTAGTTTAACAGGAAAGACATCACTGGTGTTTTATGCTAAGTTAAAATTTATATGAAAAAGAGAAAATTATATTGATAAAATAAATAAAGAGGAAAGCAAAGACAGCACATGGTTAAGAAAGAAGAATGGAATTTAAGAACTCAAAGAAATGAGATTATACACCATGATTATGAGGACCCATAATGTGGAGGCTTGGAACTTACGTTTAATTGTATTAAAAAAAAATATTGGAGATATTAATTATTAGTATGTAACTGTAAATTTATGCTAATGATAGTAGCCATGAACTAAATGAGTCTCCAAGGTGGAATTCCAGTGGACAATGTAATTTTAAATTTTCTTAGCAGTTTATAGAGAGAGGAGAATAGGTTATAAAATTATCAAAATGATAACTGAATGCTGAATAACCCAGAGAATTTAAAGAATTCTACAGATTAAACTAAGTAATTATTGTTTTGGGAGCAAATACTTATAAAGAATAGGCACTTTATAATGTAATTTCAAAATAACAAAAATTTATCAACAAATTCATTTTACTTTCAGTAAGCAACACTTGACTGCTGCTTGATTTCCGAAGTTAAGTGAGCACAAAATCCATGTCTCATTGCTCATGACAATCTGTTGAGTAACTCATCACTGTCATAATGATACTGCTGCAAAAATGTCAGTGCTGCTCCTAAGAATTTTGCTTTGAGTTCAGGCATCAGGCTCTTCGGCACCCATTTGGTTCACAATTTCTTGAACAGCAAGTTACTTAGTGACTATTTCTTGCAACAAGGACCATAATATCTGTGGAAAATGGCTGCTGAGCACCATAATCATGAAGCGACAGTTTTCAACAATATACTGCATGCAATGCATTGCAAAGAACAAGCTCAACAAGGTCGTCATCCTTGAGAGACGGTTACCTATTGTGCTCTTCATCATGGAGACTGACAAGCTTCGGTGAAGTACCTACACCAATCAATGTCATCTGTCTGCTTACAATTTTCAGTCTGTAGACCTGAGAGAGTTGACAATGAGTTTCAATCAACACTATGTTTTGTGCAGTAAGGAACTTTATTAATGATTGAATCTTGCAGGCAACAGCAGAACATACATGAGCTGCCACTGCAGCCCACTGCTGCCACACTATTGGCACTAGGCACAATCTGTCTGGTTGGCATATCATTCAAATGTACAGTGTTTAATGCTGTTTTTACTACATGCAGTACTATAGGCAGTGACTGACGATACATGAGATGAAGATGGAACACTGGTGGAATGAGATGGCGGAGGAAACCGGAGATCCTGGAGAAAACCAGCCCCAGCGCCGTGTTGTCCACCACAAATCACACTTTGCAGTCACCTGGGATCAAACCTGGGCCGCCTTGGTGACTGTCAAGCGGTCGACATATGATTCATACATCATAGAACTGTTACACATGCACAATTTCCCTGGCTAAATATGTTTATTTTGGGCTAAATATGTTTACTTTAAAAGAAACAAAATTGGGAAACTTACTTCCTAGATCTGTTCATACATAACCAAAGAAATATCATAAACATAAAATACAGAAGTTACATAACTACATTGATAACTATTGTCAATGAGAAAAAAACCATTTCGTTTAATTGAGAAAACTATTTGTAGTTGGTTTCTTTGACACTTCATCACTTACATTTTATATTTTTGAAGGACTAGTTTCAGAAGCCATTGCTTCCATTATCAAGCTCTTTCCAGACTAGTTTTGAAAGCCATTACCTCTTTTATCAACCTCTTTCCAAGAGTTGGAAAGAGGTTGATAATGGAGGCAATGGTTTCCGAAACTAGTCCCTCAAAAATATAAAATGTAAGTGATGAAGTGTCAAGAAAACCAACTACAAATAGTTTTTCAATTAATTTTGACCTCACTTTTACTGAATTACTGCAAGTTCATTTTCAGCATAAGCATGGAAAATTAAAGACAGAAATGCTTATTGATACTTCATCAAGGGAACTGCAGTTACGTACAAGAAAAATGTTAAAAGGCAGGCATTACTACAGATTTCCACTACAGAGAAAGACATATTCATTTGGCATCACTTATCAAAGGATATATGTAGAGAGAATAATTCTTAAAGATACTGTATTAAAAAATTGGTGTTATTTGTTTATTGTAAAATTATAAATATTGATATATTTTAAATGGAGTAATTATTTACAGCAAATTGCCTATTCATTACATAACCCTGCAGATTAAAAGAAACTCATGAATTATCAATTTATTTTGAAAACTGCCACACATGACACCTCAACATGGAGTTATTTGAAAGAAGATGTTTTAAAGGTGTTTGTATCTCTTGCATTGGAGGTCTTCAAAAATTAGACTAAAAGATAACCTTTGATGCATAACCTATAAATAGATGGAAAAATCAGCCACAGTACATTTCTGGAACAATCACTATAATTATCATCTTGAAAGTCAGTCTGCTAAGGAAATCAAAATATCCACCTTACAAAAAACAAGGATTGAATTATGAACTTTGAATTCCTGCCATCAGACCAGCTCAGCAAGTTCATACAATCACCAACATACACTTCCATCAATATAACATGAGCCAACACAACTACATAAACTAGTCGATTGGTTAGCTGAGGATGGGTGCAAACATTCCCAAAATATGTTCTGGTATTTCTAAGTAAGTGAGGTATTATAAACTTAACCAATGTATAAATAGTGTAACTATTATAATATAATAAAGCTGCTTTACTTAACTAGCTCAATATTTTATTTATTAAGTTTTTATAGGCAATCAGTGAAACTAGTTTATTAGTTACCTGTCCTTGCGGAGAGTTGCCATACTGATCTTTCTGTGGAATGTATGCTGATGCTGGACGATCACGCAAATTTCCTTGTAAATGCTCACCAGGTCGGTGTAAAGATGACTGCGACCCCCTTAAAGTTTTCTGTTGATGAGGCGGACTCCTAAGATGACAAAGTAACAGGAATATATAAAGCTTACACTGCCTTTATGCACTGAATAATTTATATTGGGTTTCTAGAAAATTAACACTTACTATGTGCTGATTTACTAATATTGAGCTGGGCTGCAAGAATACGTACTGTATATCTCTGTTCTATCATTATAATGTATCTATAAACTAAAGCAAATAATTACTCGTGCACTTAACATCTCATTAGCTGTCCAATGAACATAATATAACAGTTCTGTTAAAAATGCTGTACATCACTATAAAACCAATTGTCACCATGCTCATGAGGCTAATCACCTACCAAAACCAGACATTAGCAAATACTGGCCCAATCATCTGCTTGCATTAATGACTGGTTCTCTTGACCCAACAATAAGTATTAAACACAGTAACTTTTGTGTGCAGTTCTTCTGTACCACAACTTTCCTTTTGAGAACTTTCTACTCTGTGTACGGCCCATATATAAGTAGCCAGTTTGTACCCGGTGGAATTAAGAGGTAAAAAAATAGATCAGCCAGCCACTTGAGTTGATTATGTCTGTTGAGAGCAATAGTTATATGTTTGAAGTCTTCAGTTGTCTGATTTGACAGATCAGTTTTGTTTGGTTTTAGTGTGTGCAACAGTAACTTAGTGTAATGTAGTGTAGCAATTAAGAGAGAAAACAAATGTGATTAGTAGTAAGTTTAGAATATTTTACCTGCAGTTTTAAGTTATTTTAAAGAACACATTTGTTAACAGAATTGCTTAAAAGCAATACTATTGAGACTTGTTTTGCACTTACTCTATTTTTTTTTTTTTTTTTTTTTTTTGTACCACTATGGTTCACAGTTGCACAGCTTCACCTCTTTTCTCTTTCAGTTACTTGCTAACATGTCAAACTCAAGTTTCTCCTTTCCTGCAGACAACTTGCCTACTCACTGAGAAAATGATAGAATCATACACAACATCACGGGGCCAGCAATCAGCCTTCATGGTATATCTGAGAAGCAGCTTCCCAAAATTTAATGCTAGGCCAGGGGAGGAATTATCTGTGTTTTCACTGGCATCCTGATAAGGATTCATAAGTTGAGAGTACTGGCCTCTTTCTCTCTCCAATCAACCAGATGCCAGCTAGAGATGAGGGTATGCCCTGTCCAAGGTGAGACAAGTAATATAACACTGGTCAACAATGAAAATGTTAAATAAATAAATAATTTCTGCTGATTCTTACGTATTTGTATGTGCCAAATCAAAAAATCAAGTTACAAATGCTCCATTACCCACCAATTTTTTTGTAATGTTAAAAAAAGTATGATTATTAGCATAGAGCAGTAAATGTGCTGATTAAAAGAAAGTTGTTTTATCTTATTAGGTTAACTAATATGGCAACAAATGACATATTTGCTTTAGGGGATGCAAGGAATAGTGATGTGCATTACATAACCTCTCCTATCCAAATCCCAACCTCAACCTGCTCGTGGTGCAACCTGCTTTTACCAATGAGGCTCTGGGGACCGAGCATTAGCGGTATAATTACATCAAAAATAGAGGAAATGCTATCTCATCTCTTATGCTGGCCTGTCACAACGTACAAATGTTCCACAATTGGTACTTGTGAGAAAAGCCAATGAACTTTAAAACTCCTCCTGGCCAGGTCCGATGGACCCATTAACCAAAGACAGGTGTGGCCCTCCAGACATACTAGGGGTTAAAGTGAGTGTATGATGTAACCACCATTGCAAGCAGAAAAATTGGTGTCCACTTAAAAAACGGTTACATTTATGCTACTTAAAACTTTTCTAGAGGTAAAATAGTCCCCCATTCGGATATCCGGGTGGGGACATCTGCAGGACGTCAATTACAGGACACCTCAAAATTCTCCAATGGAATGCAGGAGGACTTTCATTTAGAGCTAATGGCTTCATTGCCAAAGCCTAGCATTTGAAAACAACAACAACAACATATTTGCTTTAGGTGATTGTTGTCTGCAACTTCAGGAATGACAATGTCCAACAATGAGCCTGTCCAAAACTATGCTTTTACCATCCAGGTGAATGTTTACTCCAACAGCAGACAAGGAAGGTTTGTTGCAGATACAAACTGTCCTTCATAGTTGCCAAAGGAGAAGCTAATAGAAGCTAATCCTGTGTATTCTCAGTTGTAAATTAACAAGTGTAGCGTTTCTAATAGTGTGTTCTCTTAAACATTGGGAATTAGGAGGATAAATGTCTTGCAAATGTGTAAATGATAAAAACAATTTTTGTTACATTTGTGTTACTTTAAAAGCAGAGGCGAAATTTGACTTCTTGAATTAAAAGAGCTTATGAGTGTTATTTTGATGATCAAATTGATGAGAATAAGTTTTGGGCTCCAGAAATCTGTTGTGCCAAATGTGTAACACTATTCACTGGCTGGTTAAAAGGGAACCGTCATATGCCTTTTGTAGTTCCTATGATATGGCGGGAACGTAAGGGTCATATAACAGACTGCTACTTCTGCTTGACAAATATATCTGGAATAAGTTCCAAATCCAAACACATGGTTAAATATCCATCTTTGGAATCAGCAATTCGACCAGTGTCTCATGGAGCAGGCCTTCCCATACCAACTCCACCAGACGGCAATGCGACTGAAGATTTTGAAAGGGTTGATGACAGTGAATTACAACAAAGTGACTCAGATTTTGTGGAAGGAGTTATCGTAAACGAGCCACACTTATTAACCAAGGAGGATCTAAATGATTTGGTTTGTGATCTCAGATTATCTAAAAATAAAGCCGAGTTACTTGCTTCAAGATTGAAAGGCTGGCATCTCCTACAGGATGGCACCAAAATAACTTCTTTTCGTTGACGCCAAAAGGAATTTGAGCACTTATTTTCTAAACAGCAGGACCTAGTGTTCTGTAATGATGTCAATTCTTTGATGGAGTCCCTGTGTGTTCAACATAAGCCTGAAGATTGGCTCTTGTTCATTGACTCTTCGAAAACAAGCTTGAAAGGAGTCTTGATACATAATGGAAACAAGTTTTCATCCATTCTTATAGCCCATGCAGGTGGTATGAAGGAGAGTTATGTGAACATGCAACTCTTGTTATGCAGTGTCCGATATGATGACTACTCATGGCAGATATGTGCAGATTTTAAAGTAATAGCTATCTTACTTGGATTACAACTTGGTTATACAAAATTTTGCTGTTACTTGTGCATGTGGAATAGTAGAGACAAAAGCAATCATTATGTTAAAAACAGTTAGCCAAAGAGAGAGCCATTCAACCCAGGACAGGTAAATGTTGTTCACCAATCATTTGTAAGTGCTGACAAAATCTTATTACCTCCATTACACATCAAACTAGGTTTGTTTAAGAGCTTTGTGAAAGCAACTGATAATGATGGGAGTTGATTTCTGTTCCTGAAAATTAAGTTTCCAAAGATCAGTGAAGCAAAAATAAAAGAGGGAATATTTGTTGGCCCTCAAATTAGACAACTTATGAACAATTCACAGTTTGAAAGCCTTTTAAATATGCAAGAATGAGCTGCATGGTTCTCTTTCAAGAACATTGTCATAAACTTTCTTGGAAACCACAGTATGAACATTACGCAGAACTTGTTAGTGAGCTGATTGAGACCTACAAGATCATGGGATGTAATATGTCCTTGAAAATACACATGTTGGACTCCCATCTTGACTTCTTTCCCGAGAATCTTGGCGCTGTCAGCGAAAATGGACTCCAAATATGTTGGTAGACTACTGCTGGACACTCAAGAGATGTTCCTCAAGCAAAGTACAGTCAAAAGTATAATTCACATACATTTTAGATATGTAAAAGGTACTCAAGCTAAGGTGTTACACATATTAACTGTATAATTAACATATTAACTGTATAATTACAAGAAATCTTGTTAATGCAATTACTAAAAAATTATGGGTGATGGAAAAGATCTGCAAAAAGATTTGTATCAGCACACAAAATTCAGTAAGAATCACCCTTTATACTTCATTCAACATTAAACAACTTAAATTTTCCCAAAGTATAAACTTGAAAGAAGCTTAGAGACAGTGAAGCAAAACTTAGCACAAAAGCGAATCGAGAAGATATTGACACACTGCTTCTCTCACACTGTTTTTTCACAGGACATGTTTCAAGAGATTTTGCTCTTATCATCAGCTGGAACTCGACTGGTGCAAATTGTAGTAGTTTCCTCTTTCTCTGTATCGTCGATAGATTGCATGATGTACTTGTCAAAGATGTTTGGTGGTGGAGTTTCAAAATTCATGACTCTATGACGATTTTTGTTAATGAAGATTTTTTCCCATACGGAAAGGTCTATGGGGTGATTAACATATTTGATTAAAGATGTTTCCAAGTTGAGGTCATGTCTAGTATTCAAAAAATGAAAAGCCACTGCTGATTTTTCTGTTTCACCATTTTTAAGAAACATTTTGTTGACCAGTGTAATTAGAGGCGACTGCTACACTATGGAGCCACTCAAAATAAAAATTTAGCTTTCATAAATCATAGGTATCAAATTTTACATATGCATCTCATGAATTTGGTTGCAGCCCAGTGAGGGAGGATAGACACACAGATAAACTGTGGCTTATTATACTACTGTAAAGCAGTACATTCAGTCTGTAATCTTAAGTTGCAACATAATGCAATAGAATTTAAGACTTTGTGTCATGTCTGTGCTAAAAATCTGTAACAACTGGGATTGGAAATGGATTACAAAGTCATAAAAATCCCCTTTTACTGTTAAGTTATAAAAAGAGCGCTCACAACCACAAAAGTTGATAACATATGCATTTGTTACATTCTTTAATGATAATGTATTGCAAAATGAATTAACGAATTGTTATACGTTTCTGGACCAATTTTTCAGCTTCAAGCCAATGGATACTGCAATATACCAATAGATTTATAGATTGTTCTTGCAGCCCAGAATCAGTACTTTAATTCTGTGCTCACTAGACTACTGAAATATTTAAGATTGTGCTAAAATTAACTAAGCTTTGCAGTGCACAAGCAAAATGCTGCATGCTGTTTGCTTCCAGGAGGTTAATTTCAAAATAAAATAATGTAAACATACCTGTCCTCATGAGCCTGAGGACTTGGCAACTTCCCTCGGTTAGGACTGGGTGGAGGATAACCATTGTGTAGCTCATGATTCCTGTAGATGCTCAAATTTTGGTAGAAGCGTTCCCCTTCACCCCCCTGCTGTTGATTTTGTTGGTTCATTTGATGCTGATTTACAGCATGTGGGTTTTGGGGTGGATGACTAAAATTATGGTGCTGGTTTAAGTGTACATTTTGTTGTGGGTACTGATTTGCATGTGATGGGTGTTGATTTACATGTGATGGATGCTGAGGAGGATGATGATTCTGTGGTGGATGCTGGCCAGGGTGTTGGTGTGCATGCGGGGAATGGTGCAGACTTGGGTTTGATGACTGGCGTGAGCCTAAACCTGTTGGGGGCAATGTTGATGTTGGTGTACGAGGATCATTTAGGTTCTGACTTGACCTGCAAGACAAATTCCACTGCATTATTTATAGCATGCAAACATTCCATTACAATTATACAAGGGCCAGCAAAAAGAGATTGAATATCTTTATTTTCTATGATACAGTGGGAGAACATTTATTTCTGTATATTTTTTTAAGTATTCACTTTTGTTCAGTGGTATCTGTATGTCAGAATATAAACAAATAAAATAGCACACAGAAAAATGCTTCATTAATCTGTAAAAAGTAAATATGAACATTCAAAAACAGAAAGGACAACCATTCTTTGTGCTGAATAAGGCAAAAACATTTAAAAATAATTAATTTTTACACTTGGATCACCCAAAAATTTAAGTACACAGAAACAACATTAAAAGAATTAAGTGTATGAGAAGTTACTATTGTCAAATTGAACAGAAATACATCTCTTAAAAACAGCAAATAGAACAATCGAGTTAAACACAGTGGAAAAGTTTTTCGCAAAACAACTAATGAACATTTAAACTAAAGAAAACAATCCACTAACATTCTGCCAGACACCAAATGAGAGAACATCAAAGACTGTACTAAAAATACAGGCATCCAACAAAAGGTTGACAATGCCAACAATGTGAAACAGGCCCAACTTAAATTGAAACATGAGTGTGGAGGAATACAGCATTAAAAGTTGTACTTGTTATTAAAATTTGTTAAAATTACATTAATCTCTTCATTTAGGTATATTCCTGGTCTATTACAGTACACCCTTAGCCAAGCTTAAACTTGATACTGCTTAATAGAGTCGACATGAAAAATTAATTGCTACGGCTGGGATTTGAACCACGGATCTACTGGTCTCCGTCCTGTTGCTCTTACCCATTGAGCTACCATGGCCAATTTGCCGTCAAGACATTAAATTCTCCAATTGACTCATATATTATTTGACTCATTATTATTTTGAATTGGCCATGGTAGCTCAATGGGTGAGAGCGAATGGACAGAATCCAGTAGATCCATGGTTCAAATCCCGGCCGTGGCATTCAATTTTTCATTTCGACTCTACCAATCCAATACCTTAGCCTGTATACAGCTAGTATATAGTATACGGCTAATTTCCATCAATTAAATTGATACTGCTTGTTGATGTTCCAGCCATATGAATACGAAATTCAATGACTTTCTTTTAAAATAAATTTGTAAATGGGTGTGACAATACAAATAATTTATACATTATACATTACAAATTATTTGTTTATTTTCTTGAAAAAATTCAATTAGATGCTGAGATGAATTCTGTTCTGGATTTGTGAAAGAGCATTAAGACAGCTTTAAGCCCTGCAGAAACTCAAGTAGTCCACATTATACTGAACAGAAAAGGAGATGTAAACAGAACTGAGTTGGGAAGTTTGGAAATGAGCACTGTTATCAGAGTTCTAAGACAGCAGTTTGGAAACCTGTGATGGTAATGTCAAATAATAAGGATAATTCTCTGGTGCTCTTCTTTGGATGGTATAATTTATAATTTCATGCATGTGTTTTAATTTGATTGGTTGCTATAATGCTACAAAATGAAGTTGAGATTTCTTCTGAAAATGGTTAAAATTGAAAGTTGTGGATAGATGAAATACTTAAAAGGTTTAACTACAACTGAAATAAAAAAGGAATAAGATTCCACTTTGGAAGGATGTTCAATGTAAATTTTTACATTACAAAAATGGGCTGTGCAGTTCGAAAGCAGCTTCTTCCATTATTAAGATAAACATCTGATATTATTACACAGAAAATGAAGCTATTTACAGTGGAGTAACAAACACTATACAAATAAAAATATTTAGTAAATATTCTCCACTTAACTTAAGAAGCCTATGACTACTTCTATTATGTTTTTGCGAAATTAATTTCATGGACATTTGCCCACATCTTCAGTCAACACATTCCTTGATAATGAATTGTGTTGACTGAAGATGTGGGCAGAATTGTGTTGACTGAAGATGTGGGCAAATGTCCATGAAATTAATTTCGCAAAAACATAATAGAAGTATTGTCATCGGCTTCTTAAGTTAAGTGGAGGATATTTACTAAATATTTTTATTTGTGTAGTATCTGATATTATGACAAAAATTTGTAAAAATCTAAATTAATTTGTTAAATACCAGATGAATTAAGGTACATGAGCTTGCTGACATATTATTAGAACATGCCTGGACCATTTTGCATGAGCTTTTGCACATGAGAAATTTTGCAGCATTATGGATGCTGTGTTTGTTAATTGTCACTCAGAAAAGCATTTGAATGAGCTTCTCAAATGAGGACTTGGACATCAAAATTGCAGCTTGACCAGCTTTCTGTGATGTTACAGCATTGTTGACAAAACATACATTCAATACCATGTATCAGAGACAAAGGGTGATCTAAACAAATGATGATAGAATGTGGAAGCATTCCAAAGAAGGCACAATTTTTTCCTGCAACAAGGTGATGGCCACAGTTTTCTTGTATGAGGTGTTGGTAAAGTACTTAGAAAAAGCTGTCAATAGAGAACATTATGTAGGTTTGCTGGAGCAGTGAAAGATGTTAGGAAGGCAAAATGTCTGCATTTGTTAAAGAAAAGAAAGTTATTTTCCATCAGATAAGTGCATTGGCGAACATTTGGTTGCCAATTACTTTTCTGTTGCCGAATCTGAAACAAAAGGCTTGCTCACAGGGATTTACCTCAAATGTAAATCACAAGTCACAAACTATTTTGCAGAGGTAGACAAGCATTCTGAAAAAGACAGGCATAGTGTTCAAAGATGGATTACTGCAAATCTTAAATGACTGAAAGACATATATTTCATATATAGTAAGTTGTCACAAACGGTGTATCTCGAATGTGAGAGCCCCTAGTGGTCTACGAGGGAAATATACGAGTCAAATGGAGAATTTAATGCCAGGACGGCACGTTGGCCATGGTAGCTCAAATGGTAAGAGTGACTGGACGGAAACCAGGAGATCCGTGGTTCAAATCCCGGCCATGGCACTGAATTTTTCATGTTGACTCTATCTATCAAAAACCTTAGCCTGTATACGGCTAGTGTGAAGAAATGATTAATTTCCATCAATTAACTAAAAAATAAGAGTTAAATGATGAAGCCTGGGACTCAAATACTTACGATAAGTCGGTGTATCTTGAATGTGAGAGCCCCTAGTGGTCTACCAGGGAAATATACGAGTCAAATGGAGAATTTAATGTCACGATGGCACGTTGGCCATGGTAGCTCAAATGGTAAGAGCGACTGGATGGAAACCAGGAGATCCGTGGTTCAAATCCCGGCCATGGCACTGGATTTTTCATGTTGACTCTATCTATCAAGAATATATCATTCTTATGGTTTTCCAGTTGAACAAAAATCATTCAGAAGAAATGAAATGTGTAGTGTTTAACGCCCGCTTTTACTACATACGGCACCGCAGGCGGTGACACTGATGATACATGTGATTAAGATGGAGCACCAGTGGAATGAGATGGCGGGGGAAACCGGAGATCCCGGAGAAAACCCGCCCCAGCACCGTGTTGTCCACCACGAATCTCACTTTGCGGTCGCCTGGGATCGAACCCAGGCCGCCTTGGTGAGAGCCAAGCGGTCTAACCACTGAGCCACGGCGCGGCCATTCAGAAGATATAAATGTTACTATCAATATTGCAAATATTATTAAACATGTGGTATTTTAATCAAAATCCTTACAGAGCCAGTACTTACTGCAGATAAACACAGAGAAAATAACAGCATATTCCAACTCTTTTTTGACTTTCCCTTGCATTTTCAAGTTTTACAGTGCAAGTTTGTGCATTGGTGAAATATATCTGCTCTTGCAAGAAGGGTATCTACATTGAACACATGCATATGATGTGAATAAAAATATATATTCCTACATATATGAAATATATACAATCAGAATTTGAAAATATAATCAACAACTTACTTTGATCGCAAACCTGATCCATTGGCCGGCTGTTGCTGCATTTGTGGAATGCTATTAGTTGAGGATGTTCGGCTATACCCAGAATTAAATGCTTCATGCTGTTTGCTTCCAGGAGTAGAACCCTGTCCTGAAGGTGTTGAATTTGGACCATGCACCAAATCATTGTTACCACCTGCAGAACAAAGATTCACTCTGCAAAGCACTGATATGTTGTATCCATATCTTTGATTAAAATGAAACGGATTCACAAATATATGAAGAGAGATTGAGATGCCAATTCATAAAACATCATGAGATGCAAACCATTTAGATTATTGTGGTTTAATGCTACCTTGTGCTGATACTTAAGCCAAAAGTAGCACATTTTTCTTTCTTTGTTTATAATCCTTGGAAGCAAATAATTTATCACTTCTTTATACTTACACATATTTGTATATAACTAAAATTGCAGTATTTTTTATTGAATTCAGCAAATAAAGCAAGAGAAATTCAAACACCACTTTGGCTCTGAATCTTGACAAACACTTTTTGTACTGCCATACAAAGCATCAGTTGAAGTCAGCAGTTACATTTCCACAGTAAAACACCCTGCTGCAGAAGGTGTTGCAAAGTCACAAGCTATGATGGTTTGGCAATTATAGCAGAAATATTTATTAAATGCACCGTATAAAATATTCGTTTTAGTTCCACTAGTCTTTTGTTATTGTGTTGAGTGGCTGAGTTCTCTTTATGCATTTCACTAGGTGCTACTTGGAGCATGCTTATCACATAGCTTGCATCTCCATGCCTCATTGGGGTCACAGCATGCTGCATTCTGTAAACCTTCCTGTAAAAACCATGCACGGGGAAGTGCAAATACATGTGGCAAAGTTAGAGGGTCAGACTTCTCCAAACATCAGTTTTCATTGCTGTTTCCATTATATAACTCGAGATTTCATTGGCTTTGTTTAGTCTCTCTTTGATGGCATCTTCATATATCTGGGTTCCTGTTAAGTTGAAGCAGAGTCTGAGGTGTTCATTGAAATATGATTCTTATGCTATTATAAGGGGTATCTGTTTCTTGTGTACTTAGAGAGTGATAAGGCTCTCGATGTATCTGCCTTTCACATTCTCCAGTTTCTTGAGGATTTTTGCTGTTAGATGATTCCATATTATCTGAATTTCAAATTAAAAAAAAAACAATTTGTACTCAGTTTTTTCAATGTATTTTGATGTTGCTGTTACTAAATTCTTCCAATAATGTAATTGGATATCAAATGTCGCTGCTGGTGCAACCCTGAGTTGGAACAGTGTCATCGCTCTTGGTAGGGACAGTCTCTGTAGTTTAGGGATGTTGCATATAATTTACTGCCATTGTGGCTCATGTGGTGTATGTGCAAAGTGAACATGGATCCTATGGTATGCAGGTCACTCCCAGGTATTTAAAATTGGGGAGAATTTCTAAGGCTGACTCATCATACAGGAAGTGGTACTTTGTTGATTCTCCCTCCCTTCTTGAACTTCATTGCTTTTGCCTTGGAGCTATTTATTTCTATGGAGTTTCTAGTGCCCAATTTCTCAAAGGCTTCTTGTAGATTTTCAGGTTCTTGGAGAGAATGGCCACTTCATCTGCATACATGAGCAGCTTTACATTTCTTGAGCTTATAGCTTGATGAATGTCTTATGTCATTACCTTAAATAGGACTGGGCTTATCAGGTCTGCTTGCAGGACTCTTCTTGTTTAGCAATAACTTTTGATAATACTGCCACATAGTTGGTAGTTGGTGCTCAGTATAAATTTTATTGTTTCCAGTCATCACTTGTCCTGCTGAGTATATTCTCCAGCTTCTGACAGAGTAACTTTCTGACTATGCAGCCAAACATTTTTAAATAATTTATAAATAGGGTGTACAAATGGGTATTGGGCTGTGCCATTTTTCTTGTTACCTTCTATAAGATTTCCTTGTATGCAGGGTTAATTGGGCTGGGGTAAATCCAAATTGATTTGTGAGGATGCGGTCTTTGTTCAATGCATTCTAGTTTGACAATTATGGCACACAGTTATGAAATCATGGGCAAATAATTTCTGGGGATAAGAAATCCAAAGGTAATTTTGGTGGAACTGTCTGCCCCAGATGTCTTATCATATTTTATGTAGGACACTTCTTACGCCAAAAGAGTCACCTTACAAACAGTATCTTTCCATTGACCATTACTACATTTAGTGGACCTTACTGGTTCACACCTTCCTTCTATTGTTACAAATTTTAGATTGCTATTAAACTCTTTAAATCTCTACATACATGCTGCTGTTGGCAGTTTCTCATTTTTATACAGAAAATATTCCAGAGGTCACAATGTTTTGCTGATTTGGGTGATATTTTCATGCAAAGTTTTCATGTTTTCTTGCATCATAAAAATTAAATCTTTTATGCAGCAGTAGGATCACCAGATTTTCTTCAGAGAAAAGCAAAATTTTTATCGTCTTTTATTAACCTATCCAAAAATCCAAATGGCTAAGCTATTTTATTTAATGTACATAGTATCACAAATTCTAATATACTGAAACATCTAATAACATAGAAACTGAACATCTAAAGTGTTTCACATAAATTATCTAATATGAGTTCTGTTCAAAAAGTTCCGGAACTTTGTCCACAAAATGTTTCTATGTTTACCTTTTACTTATTGTGCATGGTCTCCTTCAAAATAGTCCCCTTCACAATTGATGCACTGCTCACAATGCTATTTCCATTTCTGGAAGCAGTCTTGGTACCCTCTTTCTGGTTCGTACAAAGCGCCATTTACAAATTTTCTTTTATCTCATCTATTGTTGCAAATCTTCGTCCTTTCAATAGGGTTTTCAACTTTGGAAATAAAAAAGTCAGCAGGGGAAAATCTTGTCCTCATTTGCGTGATCCAAAAGCTCTTCACAGATTGCAAGGCAATGATCTTTCTGGTCTTTACTCATGAGGCATGAGACGAACATGGCGGTAACACAATGCATTCCAAGATGCTGTGTCAGGATTTCATGACATGATCGAACTGAAATGTTATATTCTTTTGCAATCTCTCCGACAGTCAGTCTTTGATCGGCATGCACAATTTTGTTGACATTCCTGACATGAGTGTCATCGATAGACATCGAAGGATGTCCTGAACGACGATCATCTTTAACTTCCGCCCGGCCAGTTTTAAACTGCATGAACCATTTGGTGTGTCTCAGTAAAGGTTTTCTTGAGTTTCATGCAAAATTTAATACAGACACGTTGCTCCTTTAACTCTGCCATCTCAAAATTTGCAAACAGTGCAACACAACGTTCTACTCAATACAGCACTGAACAATAACTAAGATATACAACAATGAAACTTTCAGCATTTATTTATTAGATACAGGTACATGCAGGGATGCCAACCACATTTTGCTCCAACATTCCATTGGCATGAAATTACAAATGTTCCAGAACTTTTTGAACAGACCTTGTACATGCAATGACACCCTTTTTTCCATCATATTTCCAGGGATTTTAGCATTCTGAGGAAATTACTAGCATAAAATGGAGAAGCTTTACATAAAGGTGTAGTTTTTACTTAGTTTAGCACTTATAAATTCCATCTGGAATTTTCACTTCCTGCAAATGACATTTTTTTAAATTTTTTTTTTTTTTTTTTTTTTTTTTTTTTTTTTTTTTTTTTTTTTTTTTGCCCTTTATCTCTACAAGGCTGTTTCTTGAGTCAAATTTTCCAAGCATTTCGTAATAGATATTAGTATGGCACTCTATTATTTGGGTTTAAGCACAAAAATTAAAGGGTTAGTATACTGCACAAAGTTATCAGTTTGGCATTACTTCTATTCTGTTTTCTGTTGAAGATTCAGACTGCGGATGTTGCCAATTTAATATATGAAATGAATGCACAAAACACTGATATGAATATGATATTAAACATAACCTCTATTTCTGTGATACAAAATAACTATGAAGTAAAACTGATTTTATTTATTACTCAATAAAATTGCATTAAACAACAAAGGTCACACAGTCTTCTTAGTAAAGATCACATGCAGTTAGCAGTCTAATGAAAACATCTTGAATAAATGCTCACTATTTAATGATGGAACTGATTTAGAACTTTGGATTGGTGCATGAGGCATCATGTTTCTTCTAGGATCTCCGTTCTGATTTTGTTCACTCAATAATCTTGATGGCAGATCTCTCTCACTCATGCGTCGTGGCCCTGAAATATTTTTAAAATCAATTCATTAACAAACCATCTGATAAAACTGTGAGACATTTAAGAGAAAAGCAATGTAAGAGTATTTTAGTTAATTGATGGAAATGAATAATTTCTTCATACTAGCTGTATATAAATGTAAGAGTATTTTCTTTATCTCAAAAGATTGTGTTAAACATTTATAAAATTGGAATTTTTGTATTTAAGGCATATTTAACATCCGACAAAAGAATTTGTTATGCCCTAAAATCTTGTAACTCACAAAAAACACAACTGTAAAGTTTTAATTTCATTAAATTTCAGTTTGTGGCAGAAATAATGCAAAAATTTGGTAAACATTATTAGCACAGATGTTCTGAGAAATAATAAAAAAATGCTAACTATTATGAGAAAAAAGAAGAAAAACAAAAGGAACCACACACCTTACATTTCTACTGGCCTCAATTGTATCCAGAAACTTTTTTAAAATTTTTAATTCCACTCTCAATTTTTAAATGTTACAATTAAATCTGAAATATGTTAAAAAAAATGCTCTAAAAATCTTAGATATAAGATTTCAACTCCATATGTGACACGTATGAGTGAAAATGTAAACATTTAAAGGGGATCTCCATTCATCACCCTTAAATCAAACAGACAGTGAGTAAAGAGCCTCTTCAATACTAAATAATGAAGCAACTGCAACAATGAACAACTATTACCCCTTTTACAAAGGCAATAATTGTGGATATTTGAAATAAGTACTTATTCAATTTAAATCAGTTTCAGATTTAATACTTTACAGAAGCACTCATAAATTTTGGAACTCACACATTTTGTAATATTTTGTAATATTTTAACACTTTAAATTATTCATCAGCTCTTGAATTAGATCGTTAAGATGTGTATATTTAGCAGTTCATGAACTTTTTATATAGATAAAATCAAAGTAGGAGCATATATAGGAGTTTGATTTATGAGTCACTATGTTTACACTCAAACTTCACTTACTTGTTGTATAATTGAAACGTTTTATATATATATATATATATATATATATATATATATAATGTTCAGCAACAGCAAAAATAAAATAGAAATAAAAAATAAAAAAAAAAAAAAGGTAGGGAGGTGATAAAATATTACTTCAATAAATATGCATTAAAAAACTAAAAGAAGTGAACTTTTAATACAATTCTATGAGAAGATTGTTACTTCAGTAATAAATTTTCAGAGTTTCTGTAGTAACATAAATTTTCCGATTTTAATGTTATGAGCTACTGTACTTGCACTTTTCAGAAAATAGGAAAGCACATGATTTTTGTTCTCTATTAGCATTACTATTTTACATACAACCACCTTAAAACCATTAAACTTTTAAGTATTTTACAAGGTTTTAAGCAATCTTATGTTTTATTTGCTCTTTTGAAAAAAATGTTAAATACAGTTTTAGAATAATTCTAAAACTTGCAAGATTCATTTTTTCATTTTCTTTTATGCAGACTGATTTTTGTACCAGATGCAGGCTAAGTATTGATTTTACCACAGGAGAAACATTAATATAAAGGAAAACAAAAAACTGAAAAATAATATTAAAGCATATTTGAATATTATTGACTTATGTCTTAAATGTTCAATATAAATTAAAAGCTATAATTTAACTTAACTACACACATTTTAACATCATGCAAACATGTGTAAGCTATAACACAGAAATGAACACAGTCCATTCAGTCACATAAACATCAGCAAGCAATCACATTAATAGTATAACAGATGTTCTGCTTAAAATAATATTTGATGTTAAAACTAATAGGACTATTTTCACCTACTCTCTTAATAGCACTGCACAGCTCTAAATGTTAGCTATTGAAATATGGGAGCAACATCTGCTGAAAATAACTTCTCTTTCAATTTAAATTTCAGAGTGATCAACCATTTGAAAAGATAATGTGTTTAAAGTAAAGAAAGTTATCCCAATAGAAGAAACATAAACCTACACAGTCAAAGGTTATTCTTGACTATAAAAGTTGCATTAAATACAAAGATCCAATGCAAACCAGCAATTTCCAGTTTAATTTGTTGTATTTCTTCAGCTCTGATTATGTTAAGATGACACGTACGTTTAATTCCACGAGACAGCTGAATTAACTGCAGATAATTTTCCTGCAATGAAACACTTTCTTTAGTTATGTGTCTGAACTATGTTTCTCTTGCATAACATGACTGGTAGATCATTGCTCCTGTAGAACAGTAACAGTGGGACCTGTTTTTCTTTAGATAATGCTAATGAGCATTATTTGTTATGCTTATCTTTAATTATGAAAAGTATTCAAAATGCTGTCCCTCCTGTTGGTTCCTGTTTAACAAATTATTGAAATACTTGATGAAGATCTGCAGTGAAAATATTGTGAGGTGCATGCTGAATACTATCTTCTAATTTGTCAAGCATAATTAGCTTTGTAAACTTTGTATTAAAGAGGAATAAGTTTGTCATATCTTTTTAATCTAATTTTACATTTCTCAGATGGACTTTCCAAAACTAAAATGGGATATCAACTTCAAATGTTTACTACATCTAATCTGTTCCTTGATTTATAATAAAAGAACGACTTTCATGAAGTTTTAATTGCTAGCTGAGATATAATTTTTATAATATATGTGTGTGTGTATGTACTAGTTGACCATGATATGAGTGCACTTGAAGGAGGGCGCCACAGTTTTGTTTACTACATGAAGCTTAGGGAACCACAAGGAGCATGGGGAAAGGCGATACTGGGAATGTACAATTGCACAATTAAAACAGTGCTCACATGCTGATGTTCACGTTAGTTCTCGGAAGTAGCAAGTTCGGGTATACTTGTTTCAGGTCCTTCATTTGCTACATCCATGTCACTGTTCCCTTTATCAGCTGTATCAGTGTCACTGCATCCTTTTACTTCAATATTCATACTCTCGAAATAACATTCATCACAATTGCAATCTTCATTGTCATCATCGCTGCTCTCTAGACCCACATTTATAATTATATCTTCAATCTCAGCACTTAAAATCTTAAGGTCGATGTCCGGATGAAGATAGAGGGAAGGCCTCAGAAACCGGTTCCGGGAAAATTTAAAAGTGAGTGTTGTTTTGTGTTATTAATCGACTCCCAATTAATTTAATTTAACTTAAAATCTTACTCAATTCTTTTCTCACATGTCTGTATGCTGCTACTCAAGTTTGTGTACTATGAGCTATGCAGCTTCTTGTCATAGCTTTCAGATTACTTAAAGTAATCGACGAAACTTCTTTGCTACAATCATTTGTATAATTAAATTCCAGATAGCTCTATAGAGTTAATGTCACACTGCTACGGAGGAACGCATAAGACTGTAAAACCCCTTTGTTCCTTTACTCTATCAAGCCAATAAACAGGCTTTTTTTTAAAAATTAATTTTCACTATCTCTAGAAGCTCATTTTTTGTCAGTTGCAGATACTTTATTTTCCAGTACGGTATGGCAAAACAATGTTTTCAAGTGGAATATTTGATACTAATTTCTCTTCTACTCACTTTTTATAATTTTGACTGTTCATGTCATCATGGTAATCTGCTGATTTGGACTTTAAATCCTAAACCAATTCAGTTCCCCCAATAAATCCCATGGGTCCCCCTGCATGTACAATTGCTTTTTGACCAGCACTAGTATTAGTCAAAACACCTGGTTCTTCCTCATTTTGCCAGCACTTCTTGACAATTTAGTGAGTATGGACCCAAGTTTCGTCGGTATAAACTACTAGTTTATGTGGCCCTTTATCATTTTCAATAATAGCCGTTAAGTACTCTGCAAGTTTTGTAACAATTTGTGGTTTCTCCAGTAGCACAGATCATTTGTTTTTGCATTTTTTATATTGAAATCCCATTTCTCTTAATATTTTTCTAAATGTTTCTTTGCCCCCTGAAAATTTATTTATTCTTTAGCGAAGTTCAGGAGTTTCCTCAAAGTAGGAATTTCCTTTTTCTGTTCATATTACTCCAAAAGTTTTCTACGCACAACGCACTTATCAAACTCATCAAGAGATATGACTGTGCGTGATTTTTTATTTTTCCTTGAAGTTGTAACCTTAACCCCAGTTGCTGAAGCATTTTCTGTTCATGATGGAATTTCTCATTATTTTTGCTGCCCTAACTGTTGCTTTTTCAAGGGGTACGAGTAACCTTTTCTCCTGCTTTTCTTGTCTACAGAACTGTATAACCTGATATATGATATGCTTTCCATCAGAATGGAATACTTTTCTTGTTGTTAACTCTGTAGGTGCTTCCGTAATTAAATTTTTCACAAGCACATGCCAATTTTATCACAACAGGGACTGCAACTGCCACTATACTATTAGAATTTTAACTGCAGAAGAAAAGGTTAGAAGAAGCACCGTGTTGAACTGCACATCACATTGGAAGCATCTCAGTATTGTTGATGTTTGCGTTATTCGTACTGTACCTGCATAGTCCGCCCACTTGTGATGTATCTGTTTAGTTACTCTTCTTGCTGAGTGCTTTCATATTGTGGTCGACTAGTATATATATATATATATATATATATATATATATATATATATATAGCAACTACGGCCTTCGGGGTAACCTCGCCCCACCATGTGATGACTGGATCCTTTTCTCAGGTGGAGGCACCCAGAGGGTGGTGTCCATTACCTCCGGTGGCAGGGTGATGGCGAAGATGACAGTGAGGTGAGTGGATCTACAGTTTTTACGGTGGACACTGAACCACACTGGGTACAGGGGACACTTCACATGAGCTAGACACAGGTGAAGGCGCAGATCGGGCTGACTTAAAATCAACAACCCCAGAGCCGGGAATCGAACTCGGATGCTCAGCACAAGAGTCGCAAACGAAACCACTGCACTACCCCGCCGACCCAAAAAATGGTGTTAAAGTTTACAATTGTTA
Organism: Mantis religiosa; assembly: GCA_030765055.1. Taxonomy (NCBI): domain Eukaryota; kingdom Metazoa; phylum Arthropoda; class Insecta; order Mantodea; family Mantidae; genus Mantis; species Mantis religiosa. The sequence goes on from CM060952.1 coordinate 98,093,561, forward strand.
TTGACCTGTTAGCATGTTCATTCCATTTGAGAAATTACTGAATTTGGAGCATTAAATATTCAAATTACATTTCATCTTTCACAAGTATTTATAACATTCTAGAGATGCAAGAATAATAAACATCTTAATTTTCATATTTTGATCCAATTTCATCTGCCTCATTCCCCTAATATATATTTTTTTTCTAAGTGCTTAAATAATCATACACCTTTAGATCTGGAGGCTGAGCAGCCCAGACAATTATTCTATCATCACAAATATATAATGCTAATCAGCAGAGCTAGGACTTTTAGGAACCCTGTGAGAGAACACAGTTAACTGCTATGCAACGTAATACAACTTACTACATCACGCGTCAAAATGCTCAGAGCCACACAATCACTGCATGCACGGACATTAGTAGCAGAATGGCAATATTTAGAGACAGTGATTTTTTTGCTGACAGTGAAGAACATAAATGTCAGAAGCACGTACATGCCCGATGGACGAAGAGTTAACAAGAGGTGATATTTTCACACAGAAGGGAGAAAATATCCAATGCAAGGTATGCTATGTGGAAATTAAGGGTATTAAACCCAAATGGCTGAGATAGCACTGCAACACTAAGAACCATCAAGCAAGCATTTTGGTAAGAACAGAGGTCGAGGAATAATCAGGGCCAAGTGCAACTTCACCGTCTCAGTCCAAATTCTTTCAGGACTTGTGTAAGATAGTGTGTGCAAAGAAAATACACATTTTACGCACTTCATACAAAAGTACATTAAACGAGATCCCCCTTCTCAAACAACTTTACTTAAATGAGAATTGCCGCAATGTTATAATGATGTCATATCGCAAATACGAAAAAGAATGGGCAAAAATAATAAAAAATGTGGATTTCTATTGATGAAACCGAACATGCTTAGCAGGCATGTTACAAATGTTGTTGCCCGCCTCGGTAGCATAGATGGTAGCATGTCTGCCTCACGTTCAAGAGGTCCCGAGTTGAAATCTTAGTCAAGGTGAGTTACCTGGATAAGGTTTTTCCAGGGTTTTCCCTTGTCCTGAAAGACAAATGTCAGGTAACTCTAAGCTTTATGGACCCTGGGCTCATATGAGCATCATTTCACCCATTCTACTCATCGTCTCATATGATCTAACGTTGAAGGACATAAATTTAAAAAAAAATTGTGGGAATGCTATTGCCAGACAAACCAGGAGAAACATTTTTATTAACATGAGAAATTAGTGCAAAGGTGAAACATGTAACTATTGCAGACATATTTAAAACAAACATGACACTATTGTATTCAGAAGGAATAAATGTAGATACTGTACTCCTTTTCATCACCGATGCTGCAAATTATAGGATAAAAGCAGGCAAGGAGCTTCAGAACATGTATCCTAACAGGCTTTATTTGACCTGTCTGGCTCACTGGCTCTACTGTGTAGCCGAGGAAATTTGCAGAAGTTACAGTGATGTAGACAGTTTCTTTGCAAATGTAAAAAAGATATAGATAGAGTCAACATGAAAAATTCAATGCCATGTTAGGGATTTGTACCACGGATCTCCTGGTTTCCGTCCAGTCGCTCTTACCCATTAAATTTTTCATGTTCACTCTATCTATGAAAAACCTTAGCCTATATATGGCTAGTGTGAAGAAATTTAATTTCCATCAATTAACTTAAATAATAAAGAGTTTAATGATGAAGCCTGGGATTCAAGTACTTACAATAGTAAGTTGCCACAAATGGTGTATCTCGGATACGACAGCCCCTAGTGGTTTACCGGGAAATATACATAAGTCAATTGGAGGACTTAATGTCAGGATGGCATGTTGGATGAAACCAGGAGATCCATGGTTCAAATCCCGGCCATGGCATTGAATTTTTCATGTTTACTCTTATCTATGAAAAACCTTAGCCTATATATGGCTAGTGTGAAGAAATGATTAATTTCCATCAATTAACTGAAGTAAAAACGATATTTTTGAAAGCTCCAAGAAGAAAACGTAATTTTAAAGAAATGGTGCCTAACATCACTTTACCTCCTCAGCCGGTTAAAACTCGCTGAGGCACCTGGCTAAATACTACTATGTATTATGCGGATCATTACGACATTGTTACTGAAATTCTTAGTGTGTTAGATAACGAACATATTTTTGCAGTACGAGACGCTCAGTTCCTAATTTCAAGCAAATTACATGAAGGTTTGCTCTCATCAGAAACAAAAACCATTGTTCAGCTAGAAAAGAGAGATAATAAAATGCCTCATGCCATAGGGCTCATAGAGGAACTAGCTCAACAGATAGACTCAGCAGCTGCTGGACTTGTCACGAATAAAATAAAAAAAAAGAGTGAAAACCATACTTGAGAAAAACCCAGGCTATTTTAAAATGGTAAACATTAAACGTAATTTGCATATTTGCCCATAAGGAAACAGCGCTTACAAGGCAATGTGATTTGCAGTATTTTATGTTTGCACCTGTTACATCATCTGATGTTGAGAAAACTTTTTCAACTACAAATATTGCTTGAGTGGCAGAAGGAAGAGATTTACCTTCAAAAAGTTTAAAATATATGTTGTTATACACTGTAATAAGTTGAACAATTGAAGAGTAGGCATTTATTTTGTATTGCAAAAGAAATTTATTTTACTTTATTATTCAAAATGTGTTTTGTTATATATCTACTTCTACTGAATGATTCTGAAAATGGTGACATAATTTACATATTGTTTTATTAAAACAGTTTGTTAGCACATTTGTATACCCCTAAGGCGGCTGGCCTTGTTTACTACTGGAGTTAAACCACGCCCCTCTTCCTATACTCCAACATGCACACACAACGAGTCCTAGAAGTCCTACCTCTATTAATCAGTGACTTTTCACAACACATATCTTTCTACTTTTTTCTCAGTGAGACCTCCTGGTTGCCATGTTTCTTTTAGTGTTAACTTATATCCAGCCTGTTTACATTTTTCTAATATCTATAAACTGTGAATTTGTTAGATGCAACATCAGAAAATTTCTGTATAAACTCAAGCTGACAGTCCACGTGTGACTTCGTTTATGTACAATTAACAAAAATCGAAAGAAATTTGTTTCAAGTGAAACATTTGTTAGACTGAAGTACAAATGCAGTTACCCCCTTTGGGTGTATGAGCTAGGTGACCACAGAGTGCGGCCATTTAATCTGACGCCTGCCATGATCTAGAAGCTGTCAGTCTGTTTATCATTAAGAACAAAATTAAAACTGATACAGAATAATAGGCACATTTAGGCATAGGAAAACAAGCAACAAGGCACTAACATTAATGAAATGTGCATGACAAACACTCTGCTGGTGTGAGCTGAAGAGATAGCCAATGTCAAATAATTTTCTCTGATCACTTTTTACTGTTTAATGTATGTTGTTTTCTTTTAAATAATGTATTCAGACATGGGGAAAATTAAATTAAATCTGCAACATTAGAGCGCTTTGATCATTGAAGATCAAAAAGAAGCAAAAAGACTGTTTTAGAAAGTGAATTCTGTGTCTGATGAAGTGGCCAGACTTCATCTTAGAAATTCATTTATAAGGTGCAGGAGCATGTTCTTTTGACCACATTGGACAGCAGGATTTATTTTATTTTTAATTTTTTTTTTAAATTTATGTCCTCCAACCTTAAGTCATATTGGACGATGAATGGAGTGGATGTAATTATGCTCAAATGATTCCGGAGTCCATAGAGCTTAGAGTTACCGAACATTCGTCTTTCAGGCTATGGGAAAACTCCGGAAAAAACCTTATCCAGGTAACTCACCCTGACCGAGTTTTGAACTCGGGACCTCTTGAATGTGAGGCAGACATGCTACCACCACGCTACCGAGGAGGGCACAGCAGGCTTTGTAAATATGGGCTTGCCTAACTGGTTTAACTTCTGTTTTTCTATCACTGAGTAATATGCACTAGGGACATGCACTTTGAACACATATTCTAAACAAGATATACTGCATGCTAACAAGAATAAGAAAACAAGCAAGATTGGTAATATCATAATAAAAATGTTTTCTCCTTAACTCACCCTGTGAATGGAAAAATGCTCCCTGCAGAGGTAATGGCTATTAAGGACAGATGTAGATCCAGTTTTACGAGCAACAATTATTAAAATCTACAAACAAAATGCTACTTTATTATAGCTTCTAATTTATTTAAGATCATACCAATCCACTCTAGAGCACAGTCCATATATTATTCCATAGCAGATCAGATTATACAGAATGTCTCTAGGTTGAACTTTGTGATTGGGTAGATAACAGCTTTGAAAACATTTGTTAGAATCCATTGGCTACCAGGTTTTATTGAAGTGAAAGAGTATAATAGTGATTAAAGTAACTGTCATTTAGGAAGACTAATGGCATCAGATATCTTCTAGTCTTAATAGTGTTGAGCTCCTGTGATAAGATTGTCGCTATTTTAAGTTATTGCTTTTATGCCTTCCTTTAAGAAGAGCTAGTTATGCAATAATTAACTAACACATTTATCACACAGAAAATGAAGCTAGTCACAGTGAAGCAACAAATATTACACAAATAAAAATATTTGTAAAAGAATCTCCACTTAACTTAAGAAGCTGATGTTAATACTTCCTTCTTCTTTATAAATTCGATTTCAAAAGCATATCGCTTCTATCATCAGTTACTTCTAAACTCTGTTGTTAAGGAAATCTTAACAATTTTAAGATGAAATGAAAGATGAAAAATTAAAAATTAAAGATTTCCTTAACAACAGAGTTTAGAAGTAACTGATGATGGAAGCAATATGCTTTTGAAATCGATTTTATAAAGAAGAAGGAAGTATTAACATCAACTTCTTAAGTTAAGTGGAGATTCTTTTACAAATATTTTTTATTTGTGTAACACATTTATGCTTGTCAATATCTTGAGATTGAAGCCTGAGAATATGCTCCCTGTCCAGAGAAGTGTTAATAATATGACATGAATAACAATAATAATAATAAGACATGAAATTTACAATCGTACATTTTAAAATGTAAAACATTCGGTGTAATAAGTGCCCAAAAACAAGTTCATATTAAACAGCAAAGAGCACCAATTCATAGGCTACACACTATGCCTTATAACATGAGCTATGAAAAAATTAATGTTTCAAAAGAAGGAAAACATATGCTGCAGTCATTTAAGATAACAAATATATGTATTCCATCAACTATTATGAGTGTTCATACATATTAACTAGAAGGCACAACTGTTGCAATCAAATTTTAAATCCCCAAACTACGCTTTTTGTTGCAGCCCAAGAAGGGGGGACCATAATCATGATGAAAGATAGCACACGGCAAGTTCAGACCTATTATAGCACTATATGCCAATTAGTACAGTAAATACAATCTGTAGTATTTTATACTATAATGCGATAGAATTTAATATTTTGTCAAGTCAGTGAAGAAATTCTATAACACCTAGAATCTGCCTCCTTTGCTGTAAATTCATAAAAAAAGGCCTTTGCTCCCATGCGTTTTATGGGAAAACTGTGAAAGTAAGTATGGATATGTATTATTTGTAAATTTGTATGGTATGCTTATGGGAAGATTGAGAGAAAGAGAAGGATGCACATAGCTACCCATTCTTCCTGCATGTCCGTTTGCCTTCCTAAAAGAAAACCAATCAGTACAGAAACCGCAATGAGAGAAATGTTTGGCACCTTTGAGAAGGTACAATACATTATGACCATTAATGAACACTTATTCTGGCACTCATTCAATGTGAATTTCAACAGTTGCTATAGTAATATGCAAGTGTGTTAATATTGATAATTTAACCAATATAATATATGCAAAATAGATAATTTATTAAACTGATTATTTATTATTTAATTTGCTTAAACATGTGTTGATGATTGCTCTTTCACACTAGCTTGTGTAGGAAGTATGAAAAGTTGACTGACTGAAGTCAATGGTATGCATGAATTAGAACTATGTACTATCTCGGCAGTGCAGATGGTAGCGTGTCTGCCTAACATTCAACAGGTCCGAGTTCAGATCTCGGTCAGGGTGAGTTATCTAGATAAGGCTTTCTTTTTTCTGGATCTTCCCTTATCCTGAAAGATAAATGTCTGGTAGCTCTAAGCTCTGTGGACCCTGAGCTCATTTTACTCATTTCATTATCGTCTGATATGACTTAACGTTGGCGGATGTAAATTAAAATTAAAACAAAAAAGCATTGAATATTTCAAATTTAAGTTCACTTCCATCCATCCCTTCCAAAAATCGCCCAATTTAATTACATGAAACAGCAATACTCTGAAATAAAACACTGCAGTCCCATAAGCATTCTCAACATAAAAGTGTTCTAAAAGCAACCATCTTTCCAATTCCAAAGTTTGTGGGTTTAATATACAAATCAAGGATTCCCTAGCTGGTATTAACAGAACAAAGCATAATAAGCTTATTAGACTTTCAGCCCATGGGTATTTGATATGTTGAACATTCATCTTGTATTGTGCCACACATTTTCATAAAATCTCTAAATAGTTTATATTCATTTTATTATATTTGCTGGTTTAATTTTGAAACACCCTATTTTTAATTCTAACATGGTCCCTACCACTAAGCCAAGCTCTAGTAGATAAATTCTTACAATGGAGAATAACTTTTGCACATTTTACTTGAGCAATTAAACATACATTTGTTTAATTCAGAACACTAATATTCAGAGGGTTTGGTTACAGAAGTTTCAATGATATTTTACTAAATCATTTCCAGAGGCCAAATTATGCATGGTCATCAAGTTCAGTGTACTCATCAGCTGTTAATGCTGCATTCTTTTCAAACCTATATTTATTATAATCTTTTAATTACTGAGTAGCAAAGAAATACATCTTGGGCCACACTTGGGCTGGCCCTTGGCTCCTATGTTTATGTTTTCTGAATTAGAAGGAGAATAACTTTCATGTGGCTCTTGTTCTGATGATGATGATGATGATGATGATGATGATGATGATGATGATGATGATGATGATGATGATAGTTTTGATGTTGGTGATATTAACCTGCTTAATGTATAAAAGTTTAATAATAGTTTACTCAACCATCTGAACTAAAGACATGCAGCCAACTTCATTACTTCAAATAGTGCATATCTCATTGCATACCCCTAGTGGTTTACTGGCAAAACTGGAGTCTGTTGGAGAATTTAGTGTTGTGCTAGCATATTGGTCATTGTAGCTCAATGGTTAAGAGCAACTGGACAGTGACCGGGAGATCCATGGTTCAAATCCTAACTAGGGCGTTGAATTTTTCAATCTGACTCCACCTATCCAAAACTTGGCCTACACATGGCTAGTATGGAAGAACAATTAATTTCCATTCATTACATTCCTTATTTAATGTAATGCAATTATTTGATTTTAATAGCATTACTTTCATATGGAATAAACATTTTTATTCCCTAGAATCTCCTCTATCTAATGAAAATAGCTTGTCGATATGACTAACAGCACAGGAGTTATTTATGGTGGTTGCTTTAAGTACCTCATCCGTATACAAAATCATACGTATAAACTATTCTGAATTTTGTGTCAATTTCAGCCTAAGAAATATGTTGGTAAATACCAAATGAGCAGTAGTTTGCCTAAAAAACCTATAACTATGTTAGCTCAGCAAATTAAATACCATTAAGTAATAAATTTCAACCAAATCTCAAATCCTGCCACTCTTAACTGAGCAAAGTGAGGTTCTGAAGTGCAAAACTAGGAAGGTCATTAGCATCCATTGCCACCTTAAATGGGACATATAAAAATCTTCTAGTAAGGTTTTCTCCATCATTCAAACTTGTTACTTGGACTGTAACAGCGATGAGTGGTAAGGCAAACATCTGCTAGATATGTAAAATATGAAGCTATTAACAGAGAAGCAAACAATATATACAAATATAATAATTTGTAACATACAATTTCACTTATAAGAAATGATGAAAGTTTTCTTATTAATTATTAGGATCGCGAATTCATGAAATTTTTTTTCACATCATCAGCTAAAGCTTTAGCGAAATCCTAATCAATTAATAAGAAAATTTTCATAACTTCTTATAACATAAATGAAGTTTCATGTTACAAATTATATTTGTATATATATATATGCTAGATAGCTTAGGGTGAAACATGAGGTTTCTTAGCTCATGAGGTTCTTCAACATGCAAAAATTAAATGGAACCAATGGCTTCTTCTATTCCAAAGAAAGTTGCAGTAATAAATTTTAATAATTTGAAACAAGTTTGCAAATTTTCTTTGTTCTCTTTTATATAAAATTCTAGTGCTATAGGTGCAATTACTCCTGAAAATTGTTTCATGTGTACAGACAAGACAAAGCAATGGTACAGGTGCTCTGCAGTGGCAAGTGCACCTAACATTAATCATAGTTATGTGAAAATTTATTTTTAGATCTTGAGCTACTGGTAATGTAATACAAGATTTGCTATGAACTGTCATCCTTTAACTTTTTAAATTGCTAAGCACAATGCAATTATAAAAATATTAAATACATATACACATAATTCTCACTGAAATAAAATTACATGCACTAAATCTATGAGCGCAACAATGCAGAAACTGAAGTAAATTCATGCCATCCTTTCTTGTTTATGAAAGTGCAAGCATTGACTTAGTTGCAAAGGCCATAAGAATGCATAAAACATATTAACACTTGCAACTGAAATGTATTCATAGTGCACAGATGTGTATCAACTCAAAAATAATAGAGATGCATTACTTAAACTTGAGGCTTACAGCATCCTCCTGGATGAGATGTGGGTCCATGAATCCTTGATGCCATTCTATCATCATTGTTCAGATGAGGTTCTGAGCTGCTCCTAAGTTCACATTCTGAGGAGAAGTGGCGACAATGATCTTCAACACATTGCAAGGTACTCTTGCAATGGCTGTTTCCTATGACAGTTTGCTTTGCTAATCCACTGCATGATATTCTTTTGTAACACGCATCAGTATTTGTCCTACATCTTTCTGTTTTGCGGCAACACTGTGTCTCAGCAACAGAACATGCTGATAATATATTGTCTTCACTTCTCGGTCTTTCAAAGTGACTGTTACAGCCACTGTTTATTGAAGACATATCACCTGAAATACTTTCTGCACTTTTCGAGTTTCTGAATTGAATGCATGTACTTCCATAGTGGTGACACATCCTTATATTGTCTGTGCTCTTGTACAATTCATTACAAATTGCTGAATTTTTTTTAATTCTTAATGAGCATTCTTTTAGAGGTCTGTGACATGTCATTCTATGTGAATTTAATATCAATTCATTTTTATTTTGTTCACAATTACTACGTCCCGTGGATATCTGTAAAAAACGATTGCTTCCAGTTTTACAATGAGCTAGATCTGTATCATTTTCCAAAAGCAGGTCATCCATGCTATAACTCACAGAACCAACTGTATATACATTACTACATGAATTTGTGTCACTATCGTCTACCCAAGGATGATGAGTGCTCCTTTGGCTGAGACTGTAATTGTGACCTTCAATACTGTTTGTTGAGACATCAGGAACTGATCTGAATATGTCCCTCTGCAGTGCACGACCTCCTCTGCCCCTTCTTGTACCAGAACCATGTACTCTTATGATTCCACTGTCTCCTAAGCGAGAGAAATGTTTTGCTAATGCTGCTACACGTCCATAACCTAACCTTACTTCATCAGGAGATTTCCAGCATTTAGTCCGGTTAGAGATATCACTTCCAACTGAAGAATCATCACCATCTTTTATGTTGCTCAGATCTAAATTCAAAACAGGTGCTAAATGGTGATTTCCACTATTTGCTTTCCTTGTATCTGTATTACTTAGATCTGATAACAGAATTTCTTCAACATCCTTCATTCTTCTTAGCTTCTCTTCTGCCAAATTACTGCACATTACGTTTAAATTGCTGGCATTCGCACAATGATTTCCACAAGAATGTTTACAACCGATATCAAGAGATGGTTCAAAAGTGTCTGAAGTTGTTGTGGATGACTGTGAACAACATTCATTCAAACAACAAGGAGAAAGTGATTCTTCACAGTCACCGCTAGAAATTAGTGAAGACTCTGATTCATTTTCTAATTCCTTTTTGTACTCTGATGATATCAGTGCTTGGATTCTGCTGTCCAAATTATGGCCTAATAACATTCCTTTATCAGCTTCTCTGTTACCTGGAAAGTTTTCGCACATTGTTGAGGTAAGAAACCTGCTTCTTCTCAGCTCTTTTGCATTTGCATATTCAGCATCTGTATTCGTCTGTGCATTACGATATCTATCAGGTCGAAACATTTCATCAGTTCTTGATTCAAGAAAGTTATGACGAGGCACTGTCAATAAACCACTGCTAGAAGAACGTACAGAATAAAGTTGATGACTATGGTATTTATTACTCAATGTTTGGGATTTGTATGGCACTTCAGCACTACCCACACTGAAAAATTCAGACATCACACCTGGATAGTTATTCCAATCAACTAGTCTTTCCTGATAAGGTGCTGGCTGGCGATTGGCTGAGCTGCGGAGTGTTGCTATTGACATGCTAGGTGGTAACTGCCCTCGACCCACATCAGCCTGGATGTTATGGGTTGAAGGTATCAGTTCAGAGGTAGGACGAGATCTTGAAGCAGAAGCTGTTAGAAAATTGTCAAGAGTTGTTAGTATCAGAGCAGAAGTTACGAAATTAGAAAGCAGATTAACTGTATTGAGGATGGAAGGAGTTTAAAAACCTGCTCCCTGTGAGCAAGATCAGCTAAATCAAATTTCTCTGCATAAACTATTTAAATAGAATTAGCAGGATAAACAGAATCAAAATTGCTGAACTGCATGAATGAAGATTGTGGGATAAGAATGTAAGTTTCACCACTGGAGTGAGAATTTTATAAATTTTCAGTTATACGCAATCTTGAATGTTAGAGTTTAACCTCCTATTGACAGTGCCCTTTAAAAAGCAGCATAATAATATGTACTTCTTAATGGATTAGGTCACAATATTATACACTGAAAAAGATTTCTCTATACCGGCTTCACGGGGTATAGATGTCATCCTCTTTAAGAATGGTTTTAGATAAAAAAATGAAAATTTATAAAACTGTTTTAGTTTGTGATTACTTTTTTCATGTATAGAGAGAGAGGGGGGGAGAGATGTTCCACATTTGTTGCATGTTCTGAATAATGCTATTTACAGATAAAAATAATTTTCTAGAAGTACTTCTTAGTTTCAGCGGACCCCAAAACCTGCATTTATAAGGAATAAGCAATATTTAAATTTTGGGTGGATTACAATACTCTGTATACCCTATGGATAGGTGGTAAAGGAAGTGATAAAAATAAATAAATGAATAAATAAATAAATTAAATAATAAATAAACATATTTTCTTTAATAGGAGCTGTAGCTTTCCTGGCAGAGTGAATATTCAAGATTCTCTCGGGCTTCAAGCCAGATGTAGATGTCGTGAGGTATCAATGTTTCGGGAACAATGTATACTCTCAAAGTGTTGGTACCTCACCATATCTATACCTGGCTTGAAGCCCAAGAGAACCTCAAATATATTTTCTTTTAAATTTAATTGATATTGAGTGACCAATAAAGAATTAATACAAAATCAAGCTCTATGATTAATTACTGGAGGTATCAAAACACAAACTATTGACTCTATCTTTATTAACACATCTAGTCTGTAAACAATATTAGAGCAACAAGCAATAATACAGTATGAAAAACTTATTAGATTACTACACTTTAGCTGAAACAAATACATGTTTCCAATCCCTTCAAAAACCCAGAAAAGTTTTCTATCTGTTGTACATAAACTTAAAAACAAACTTGACATATCACACACAAAAGAAAATTTACAAATAAACAATCCCTTCAAAAACCCAGAAAAGTTTTCTATCTGTTGTACATAAACTTAAAAACAAACCTGACATATCACACACAAAAGAAAATTTACAAATAAAACCTAACCTTATGACATTAACAACTACAGAATATAGTATAAACCTTACAGAAGAAATAATAAAATTATATATGAATATAGCTGTCATGTAGACATTAGTAATAGAAATAATCCATACATGATATCCTATTCCAGTCTAGATCCACGTATACATGATGGATCATTTATTTCTATTGAAAAAAATGTAGGAGCAATATGCTCTTTCTTTTCCCTTTCTAAATCCTCAGAATACGGAACTGCGGAACAAGGTGGAGAAATTGAAGCAATTAACCATTCCCTATGACATCTACATAACATTAAAAACTTTACAAATCTGTCTTATTATCTGATTCAAAAGCAGAAATCCTGTGGATAATTTCCAATAATAGACAATCCACACACATGCAATAGTAATCATTAACATAACTCAATTAACAAAACTGAATAAAAGAATAGTATTACAATATACACCTGCACACTGTGGTATATATGGTAAAAAGACTGCAGATAACCTAAAACAGAAGAGGATGCCCCATTATCTGTATATCAACTACAAAGTTAACATTTGATTCAGTAAAAAAAATTAATAAAAAACAAATACAAATATTTCAATAAAATCAATAACATTACAATATTTCAAGGAAAAAAATTGGGAATTTCTTATCCATAATTCTAAAGTAATACCAGATTTAGCAATGCAGCAGTTGTAGCTTTTCGATTACTAACAGGACTTGATTGTATGGCTGAACATTTATATAGAATTGAAATATATAGTCTCCAATTTGTCCACTGTGTGTTCTGAATGAGGAAATGAACTATAATCGTCTTAAAAAATGTTCACAATTTTCTTAATATACAAAATAGGTATGAAAACGAGTGTAGTGTAAGAAAACTAATGACTTCATTGTCCACCATCAGGTATTAGAAAACACAATAAATCCCACTGATATAGTGTTTCAAAAAGCACACTAAGTCTTAGTTTCATTTTCTTTTTTAAAATGTCTAGAATAAGGTTACAAAGGTTTAATATTTTCAAACAAAAATAAAAGGAAGTTTTTCTTCCTGTGTCTGAAATAACCAAACAAGATTATTTAATTTTAGAAATAATAATTTTGCATACTTTTTTCTGAGCACTTCTTAACAATATGTTTAAACTCCTTCCTTCCATATTATGCATACATTATGCATTTCTCAGAAAGAAACTACTCATATAATGATATATCCCAGTTTTGCATAACAACTAGCAATGTTTATATTAAGAGAGTTTGTACTTCAAATGACAGTCTACAGCTTATTTCATATTAGCAGCAAGGTGTATGTTAGTATGTACGGATAAAAGCATAAGCATGAGGATGTTAGTGTGCGAGATATACAAAGCTTATCTGAGCAAAAAGCTCTTAGCTTATGCTACACTTAATTCAGAAATTACAGTATTGTAATACATCAATAAATTATGTTAGGCTATATGAATTTGTGTCTCTCTTGCAATTTACATGTTGCTTTCAAACAGAAAATTACATACTGGTATGCCTCAAGTCATCATAAAAATACCATAACTCATACAGATACTATAAAAATGTTTAGTTGGAAACTGAAAGAAATTCATATTCAGGCTCACCACAACCAATGATTCATCTAAATGGTAATTCACTTCAACATTATATTGTTTATTTTTATATATATAAATTATGACTTAGAATGCATTTCTTTCTTGCAAAGAAACTATTGGTATGTTCATATACAAGATATTCAACTTGTTGGTCTGAGACATTAACAGATTTTAAAATATTACCTCTTCCCATGACAGGTGAAGGCTGCTGAAGTAATGTTGCCAAACCATGGTAGATTGCACCCTGCTTAGCCACCCTTAAGGTTACTGTTGGACCTGTTCGTACCAGGTATTCTGCAGCTCTGTTGATAAAAGGAGTAAAAAAGGAAACTTGTTATACTTTTGAAATCAATGTTCCAATTTAATATACATAAAATATAACTTGTTAAATTAACTTTAAGTTAGAACTATTTAAGACATTTATTATTTAACTGTGTTCATAAATTGTAAAGAAACATAAAATATAGTACTCATATTATTTGAAGCTTGCTACATGTGAGTTAATTTCATTATTTAATATTTTAAAACACATGATTTGACATTTACTAAATAACTGCTCCATACACTTGTTTTTACTCACAACATGCTTTGAAAACACTTACTCTCAGTGATTGTCAACTGATTGTGGTTCAAGTTGGAGTAACAAATTTGATATTGGTGAGATAAACACGTGCAGGTTGTCCACCATGTGCAACTCATGTTCACCTAGTTATTCTTGACTCTTGATGGTAAATTCAATTTGGCACAAAATATTTATCACTAAGAACTGAGAATGAGTATTGAGCTTTGTTGGACAACCTCGGCCAGTTCATCCCACCACTATCACAACCATCTACTTCTGTTACATTGGAGGCCAATCAATGCATCTTCATTTACCACTTCACAACAACCTTAAGAAAAATCTCAAATTCACTACAGCAGGCACTAGTAATGGAGAAGTTTTCCCATCATCCATTGAAAGCTGACCCATATCAAAAACTGGACAACACACCTATTGTCATGGTGTCTGCCATGGAAAAATTAAGTGTAATTCAAACTATTCCACCAACTATGTTGTTTGCCGGCGTGAGAAGCAAACAAATGCAACATTCAAGGAAAGCCACTAGCTGACATCAAGAAGCGAGAGGTGTGAGGCACATTGTTACCATGAGGAATCTGCTCTAGACTGTTTGAACTCCAAAAATCAAAAGCATGCTACTACCAGAACCTTCTTACTGCACCCAGCAGGGTGTAAAATGTGATGTGAAGCCTAGTAGTTGAGTCAGTCGAGTTCATAGTTCAGTTCAAAGTTGTGAGTACAGTATAGTCCAGAATTGTGAATCATTCTGTAAGAGTGCATTACATTCCAGATCCATAATGATGAGTCTGCAGGCAATGTGTGCTGTGCAGAGGAGAGTTAACCAGTGAATATCAGAGTTGTTGAGAATAGGAACTAGTGCTCTTGTAACAAGTCCTAAATTAAAAAGCAGATTCCTGGAGCAGCAGTGTTAGTAAAGATCAACTCATATGATCTTATATTTTTATATTTTAAGTAAAAAGAACATTACGCTCATTTGTTACTGAAACAGATGCAACTATCATATACTACATCATTCTATATATCTTCTCTGATTAAGTTTGTCATTAGTTCTTCTATTTTAGTATAAAAACACTTAAAGTATAAACTTGAAAGAAGCGTAGGGACAGTGAAGCACAAATTAGTACAAAAGTGAATCGAGAAGATATTGACACATTGCTTCACTCACACTGTTTATTCACAGGACATGTTTCAAGAGCTCTTGCTCCTATCATCAGCTGATACTCGATTCGAGTGATGATAGGATGCTGATGATAGGAGCAAGAGCTCTTGAAACATGTCCTGTGAATAAACAGTGTGAGTGAAGCAATGTGTCAATATCTTCTCGATTCACTTTTGTACTAATAAAAACACTTATTATTTTCTAAAAATAAGCCAGGCAAATGTTTGCCCTAGTTACTAATATATCCAACTGCTCTGTGTGTATATATACATATGTATACATTTAAGACATGTTTATAAGTTAAGTATGTATGGACCAAGATATCTAAACTCAGCTCAAACAAAACTTAACCAAGCCCTTCACAAGATTGTAGTTCACCATCCACTCCAAAAACATTTTACAAAAATGTAAACAATTTCAACACAATTATGAAATATTTTTCTTTTTTCCTTTCTAGGCAGAGGCAAGTGCTTTTAATTGTTCCAATGTTAATCATAATTCAAGAATAAAACATATGACATACATTTTTTTTTTTTTTTTACTGAGTTAACCTCACAATATCATGTCAGCAGTTGTTACTTTAAGGATTGTCTGTTCAGTTCAATTTGTTTTAAAAATATAAAGGCTTTTCAAAAGTTTTATCTTTTTCCCCATTAAGGCAAGCGCATTGGTAAAAACTGTTAAATAAAATGTGAAAATTTATTATATTCTGTTTTTTGCATTTTTTTAATACCTGCAAATCACATTTTAATCTTACATAATTGGTTTTTAACATAAAATATTTAAATACTTTAAAGCTGCAAATTACTATTCAATTGGTACTGTATAGTGTGTGCGCAAGTGCATGTGCATTTTTTTTTTTTTAACTTTTCAAATGCTTCATAGTTTCTGGCATTTTTAGGACAGTTTAGAAAATTACAGATTAAAAAACTGTTATGCACTGGTTGTAAATATGAAATAGTTCAGCTAAAATTGTTTTTCATAATTTACATAGAAAAATGTTTACACCAGTAAACAAAAAATATTTTTTCTTAAATTAATTAAATTAAGAAATACCTGCTTAAAAGTTTCTTTCACTTGTATACCAAGCTCAAATTAAAAATGTGAAAGTAAGGTACAAGGAGCATTTCATATTAGCATTTCAAAAGTGATTAATTATAAATAAAAAAAAATTACTATCTTACGAACAATTTGTGTGCACTGTTTTATGTTGTTTGAATCGACATTATAAAAATCACTGCAATTGGGGGGCGGGGGGGAGACTGTATATTTTAGGTTTTCAAAGATGGATTGCCTTAAACATACATAAAAACTGCACTATGAAAGTTATGTTAGTAAGTACTTACTTTTCCTGGGTAATACCAACAAGACTCTGACCATCTACTTCCAACAGCTGATCTCCTGCTTGAAGCTGACCATCCTGTAAAATGAATCATACATATTAAAATATGTCTCTCTTGTAAAGTTACAAAGGTAATATAAAGTTAATTCAAAACTGACAAAATTCATAGATCTGTATTAGCATTTATTTGGGACTGATCTATTCTCATTTGAGTAGGGGGATAATAGTTTGGGGATGAAATGCAGCAAAGTGCACTAAAACATTTTTTTATGTTGAAGAAATGAGTATTATATTAATTAAAGGATTAAAGGGAATCTTATAGAAATTGGCCTAGAAACTTAATTCTTTCCCTATATGCTCCATATACATCATCATCGTCGTCATCCTCATCATCATCACCACCACATGGTTTGGACCTTCTCTATAAATGTATGAGTTAATTACATATTTAAAACCTAATAAAAGTTGTGACATAATTAACTGCCTGATTCATGGCCACTACACAAAAAGTAACACATATTTTCACATAAGAACTCGTGGATTGCATATTCAATAAACCATAACAATAGCTAGTAACTAAGCTTATCTATCACTTATCTTTGATAAACATAACGGACTAGTTTCATAAATATTTTGTTTACATCTTCAGCTAAGAGTTGAAAAAATATAATGAATGTTGAAATTTTTACTGTATGTATGATGACTGGTCTTATTAATTTAAGTTATAAACGTTACTATGTTTTTTTTATTTACTGCATTGAACTGCAGTATTTTTTATCATATTAAAATTTCAGAAGGTTGCAGGTTGTTATTTTGTACAACAGACACATAAATTCATTAAAATTCTATATTTATAATAGTAAAATTATCTTGATTTATGAACTTCATGTTAATATACAGAACTCTGATGTGCATCAGCAGATTGTTTGAAACCAGCTAAATTTAAGTTTTCTAGTCATTATATTGGGGGTCTGTAAGTTTCCCACCACCCAATACTTCAAAATAATTAATATAAGATAACAATAATCATATCTATTTTTAAAGTGTCAGAAAGTTGGAAATATAATGTGAGTTTTGGTAGTTTGTGTGACCTCCAATGTAACTGTTTTACTTTCATCTAAATAAAGCTGATCTTCATGACACCAAACAAAAATTGTTTTGGTGTCAAAACACCACCACATTTCAACAAGCATGGTTAACAGATACAGCAATTTGTACCATCTTCTTACTTCTCATATCCTACTTGTACTCTATGATGTTAACAGTTTTTGTCATCTAATAGAAACAGAGACTTTTTATGCCCATACTCTATGATACAAGGAGTGTTTTATACAACATATAAAACTAATTGATTCAATTATTCTAATGTATAATGATGATGATGATGATCTCTCACAAAAATTCAATTTTAGATCAAGGTTGCTTATGAGTTATGTATCTAAAATTAAAAACTAGCACAACAAGTTTGATGGAAATACATTATTATTGCTATCATCTTTTTTATAATTATAAACATGCTACTCTAAATCTATTTAATGGAATAAAAATCAGTATGTTAACCAACATGGTGAGAAATTTCATGAAAGTAGTCATTTACAGCAGATGAGAGCAAGAAACAACATGGCAATTCTGTTAGAATACATGTTATGATTCTGTACAGCCAAGAAGGTTGGGAGATGATCAGGTTACTGAGGAAGGCTGCAAGTCAACATTTGTTTATGATAAATCTTGCTGTCATTAATATATTAGCACAGCATGAAGATGTGTATTTTAAAATTTTAGACTAATGATAAAGTTTCATTACATTTATATATATATATATCCGAGAAGCTTTCAGATCAGTCTATAGTATTTCACAAAGGGAAAGACTGTATTTCATGGAAGGGGGAGAAATTTTTTGTGTAATATAAATGATGGATAGCAATTTTTGATAGCTGATTTCTGCAGTTATTCTCCAGTTATTAAACTCTCTGAGACCAATAATCATATTTGCAATCTTAATGTCCAAGACTGACTGTGATCACGATACTTCAGACTCTGGCCTATTAGTGCCAATTAACAGCCATTTGCTTTATTAAACCTGACCTTCTGTATAAGTTCTACTTATATAAAGCTCTCTAACAAGTTCAGCATGTGCTTGTTTATTTAACTTCTAATCATAGCTTAACAAAATAAAAGATTATGAATTATTATTTGAAGAAATGATCCAATTTATCCAAATCAAGCCATAATATATATGATATTGCACTGTATCCCTTATATAATCTTCGTTTTGGGAGTAATTAAGTTATGATTTGTTTAAGAAAATAAGCAGAAGAATATTGATAATTTTATGAAGAAATAGGTTATTAAAATGAACTGAAAAATTTGTATACTAGCTAACGATTTTTGTATTATTATTAGATTGTGTGTGTTTGCTTTCACAGTATTACAGTAATGACACTAGAAATATTGAACTACAGAAACAATATTGCTATAATCAGCTTTTGAAAAGCTGGCAAGACATTTGCTGCTAAGGAAAAGAATACTTTATTATTTAGGTTAATTGATGGAAATTAATCATTCCTTCACTATAGCCATGTATGGTCTAAGGTAAACTGAAAAATTCAAAATACTTTAGTTTGTTTTCTTTTAATTTTTTTTTTTATACCCCATTTAAAGTATATGTGTTATATAATGGAGAAATTAATGTAACTCCATGCATTGCAAATACAAACAAAACTGCAATTAACCTAATGATCATCTATCTTCATGATGTGGGGGTAGCATGTTGGCCTCACATTAAATAGGTCCCAAATCTGAATCTCAGTTAGAGCGAGTTTATCCAGTAAAGATGTTTTTTCCCTGGGGTTTTCCCATATTATGAAACAAGCAACCTTCCAATTTTCTGTAGTCTAACTAATACAGAATGATTTATATAGAACTGACATATTTCTTTCTTTAATTATTCCATTGGAAATTCATTCAAACCGAATTTTAGCACAAAAATAAGCAGAATGTTCTGAAGTTTCGATTCCTTTTCACTAGATGCGTAGATGTTTATGTTTTACTCCTAACTGCTATTGTTGGCAACTGTTTTCGACATTTTGTTCTAGTCAATGTGAAAATGCAGTACACATTAAATCAATGACTCATGCTGTGAAGCAATACTGGATAACGAATTTAATTACAGCTTTTTTTTTGTAAGTTAATTGGTGGAAATTAATCATTTCTTCACACTAGCCGTACATAGGCTAAGGTTTTCTATGGATAGAGTCAACATGAAAAATCCAATGCCAGGGCCGGGATTTGAACCACAGATCTCCTGGTTTCGTCCAGTTGCTCTAACCCATTGAGCTACAATGACCAACATGCTGTCCTGACATTAAATTCTCCAGTTGACTCATACATTCCCGGTAAACCACCAGAGGTAAATAATAAGAGTTTAATGGTGAAGCCTGGGATTTAAGTACTTACGATAGTAAGTCGCCACAAACAGTGTATCTTGGATACGAGAGCCCTTAGTGGTGTACCGGGAATATCTGAGTCAATTGGAGAATTTAATGTCAGGACGGCACGTTGGCCATGGTAGCTCAATGGGTTAGAGCAACTGGATGGAAACCAGGAGATCCATGGTTCAAATCCCGGCCATGGCACTGAATTTTTCATGTTGACTATCCATTAACTACAGCTACTCAAAGAGCATACCAGAGAGAATTTGGTGTTTGCAATCTTCCCAAAAGAAACACAATACTGGGACTGGTAAACAAATTGGAAACTGGATCTCTGGTGAGTGAAAAAGGCAAATATTGTAACCTAGGCTTCCTACAGTTATTGTTGACGTAAGAGCACAACGTGAAAAATCATTAACACGTTTGTCACAGGAGACAGGGTACACCTACTAAATGTGTCAGAGAGCTGTGAAAAGTGCAGGCCTAAAGCCATATAGGGTTACGGTTGTTCAGCTACAGGAACCAGATAAGGATAAAAGATTGAATTATTGTCGTTGGTTTCAGATCTTCATTGTGCAAAATCCTGTCATATTGTCCACCATATGGTTCACAGATGAAGCAGGGCTCCATTTATCTGGTTATGTGAACTCACAAAACTCACACCATTGAGCGATTGAAAATCCACATCATCCATGAAGCACCTATGCACCCGGTTAAAATCAGAGTTTGGTGCACAATATCCGCACAGAGAATAGGGGATCTATTTTTTTAACCAGACTGTGAACACTGCCGAGTACCGACTGATTTTCATGAAGTTTGTTGAGTGACTGGACGATGTAGAGCTGGGTCAAGGATATTTTCAGCATTTACATGCCATACATCAAATAAATCCATGGTACTAATTGCAAGTTTATTTCATGACTGGATAATTTCCAAGAACCTGTAATCACCAAGATCTCCGGATTTGACATCGCCAGACTTCTTTAGATGTGGTTACTTAAATGACAGGGTTTATGCCACACATCCCCAGACATTGGACGATCTGAAGTGCATCATCACACAGGAGATTCAAGCTATTGACAACAGAGTCCTCCAACAATTGGCCATTAACGTGGAACTAAGTGTTGAGTTGTGCCTTATGCAGGATGGAGGACATTTTCAACATTTGCTATAGAGGTAAATAATCTCCCAGAATTCCTCTTCATTTTAGGTATAATAAGTTGTTGCTAGCACAATTTGTTTTGAAACAATTAATGAAAGAAATGTGTCAGTTCTATATAAATCACTCTGTACTTCATATAGTTTACTTCACACAATTATGAATATACCAAGCTTTAAAATCTGGTACTAGAGTGAACTTGATGTAATGTGACTTGGCATAATTTAAAATTCTAACACTAGAGCCGTTCAGGTCTGACTAGAGTTGAGGGACTTGATTGATGAGTTTGTTAGTGCAATGTTTTCCTTCCCGTTCCAGTGCCACATGACTTATTTGAACCAATGAGCATGGAGTAAAGCCTCTATGGAATTATTTATGGGTTTATCACCAAGTTTGTTGAATATTAGAATTATCAAACAGAAGCAACTATATACCTTTAACTAAAATTAGGCAAATGAGTCAATTTTGTATATACTTTTCTCCAGAGAAAAGTATATACAAGATTGACTCATTTGCCTAATTTTAGTAATAATGGCACTCCACTTTCTGAAATACTTCTTTTTATTCTAAATAATATACTTTTAAGTTACATTTCTTACATCCTACATAGACATCAGGGATGGCTACATTTGTTGCTTCATATTATTTCATGTCATGTTAACTTTATCATAATTTTAATTTGACATAATTAGTAAATAAATGCTATGAATACAGCAAGTCTTGTTTATTTAAATGCATGATAAGAACAATTTCTGAATTGCCCTTTTCCTCAACAGAATTTTCTGTTCTTTTTACGAATATAGTTGTAAATACGTACAAGATACTTACCACATCTGCTGCACCACCTTTTACCACAGACTTGATGTAAATGCCCAGCTTGTCTTGACCAGCTCCCTAAAAACATAAAAGAATATCTTCTTCAATACTGATATAGTTTAAATGATTACAGTATGTTTTAAAATTATGTGAAATAGTACTCTTTCAACAATTAATGGTTTTAGAAAAACTATATTACACTTAGCACGTTGTTAAAAGTACAACATATTTTAAGAACAAATTTTCAAATACTAAAAAATAGTATAAGGGAAACCAGATCTCTGGATAGTAGCTGAAACAGCACACATATAGAGAGAGAAATATAAAAGATTGGTAAAAATAAGAAATTAAGAGGATGTGGAAATTAATACAACTGAAATAATCCAGGTGAAACAAATAAACAGTAATGTAATAACTAACAAAACAGAGAGATGAAAGTACAATGTACTACAAAAGTAGCCTAGTAAGTCACAAGTTATTGCTTTCCATGTACATCAAATATAAAGATTTAAGAAAGATATTCTACAGAGAATTAAAAAATATAGAAAACTGAAATATTTTATAGATAGAGTCAACAAGAAAAATGCAATGCCATGGCCAGGATTTGAACCCCGGAGCTCCTGGTTTCCGTCCAGTCGGTCTTACCCTTTGAGCTACCATGGCCAACATGCCGTCCTGACACTAAATTCTCCATTTGACTCAGGAGATGTCACGTTGGCCATGGTAGCTCAAGGGGTAAGAGCGACTGGACGGAAACCAGGAGATCCGTAGTTCAAATCCTGGCATTTAGAGATGGTGCCTCCTAGCAACAAATTAATAAATAAGGTCCTACATTTACAAACACGAGAAGTAATACGCTATGTCTGTAGATTTATGAAAAAGGAACAATGGTCTGGGTCTGCTATGAAAATCTGGGAAAGGATATCTGAAAGCAGTGTTAGGAGAATTATTAAGGAAAGAAAAACCATTGATGCTGGTCCAACAACGTTCTTCTCTATACCAGGTAAACAAAATCAAGAACATGCACAAAATCTAATTTGGATAGTTTTAATTCAGAAGTAGTCAGGTGAACTGTGAATAATTTTTACAACACAGAAGAAGAGACACCAAATCTAAAGAAATAACTTATGATGGAACATCATAACATACAGGCAAAAAGGCTCAAGTATTTATAAAATATTCAGAGATATCGCAGTGAAGTTTATATAGTTTATATGGATGAAACTTATATCAATGCAGCACATACAAGGCCATATGCTTGGAGTGTAACTTGCTACAGAGACTCTTTGCACTGATTTTTTATTTATTTATTTGTCAATAGACTGCAAAGCAGTTTCTGACATTGCCAATTACAGTCTAAAAGTTTACAATTATAGGATATAGAGCAAAATATAAACAGTATAAAAACATATTTACAGATCATCAACTTGTACAAACATTTATCCATTAAAAAGTATTTTAATTTGTTTTGAAATTGCTTCATACCATTTAATGCTTTAATTGATGTTGGCAGTCTATTAAATAAAATCTGTCCCATTATAAAAACATCTCTATCAGTAGATCGTTTAGAAGTACAGTCTCTAAAATAGTCATTGTTGCGTCTGGTATTATAATTGTGTAGATCAGCAGTCTTCAAATTTACCTTACTTACAACAAAAAGAATTGTTTTATATACATATAGTGAGTATAGTATGAACATTTTGTTTTGTTTGAAAATATCTACAGAAGAATCAGTATTTTTTAAGTTAAAAATTATCCTAATACACCTTTTCTGTAGAATGAACTCTGTCCAGATGTACCCTTGGATAACTTCCCCATATTTCAATTCCATATGATAGGTATGGGAAGATAACACCATAATAAGTATTTTTTAGTAGTTTGGTATCACAGATTGGCTTACAATGCCTAATTAGAAATATTGATTTACTAATTTTTTTACTTAATCAATGTGACTACACCTTGTCAATTTATTGTTTATATAAAGCCCTAGGAATTTATGGCCACTTACATCCTTTACACTAGAGTTATCTATCTGTAGATTGATGTTAAAGTGAGTCTTATTTGTCAGGCTAATTTGCATTGATGTGGTTCTTTTCACGTTGCATTTGAGGTTGTTTTTGTCAAAATAATTTAACAAACGTTCTCCCAGAGAGCTCATATCCTGAATTAAATTCTTGTTATTTACAGCAGAGCATATGACACTTGTATCATCTGCACATCATCTGATGTCAAAAGGCCGGCAGTTGCTAATCGTGCATGCTGGAAAATACGGTTTTATTCCAAACGCCTATATAATATTTAAGGTCCAACAAAACCTGGAGATTACTACGATAGTAAGAATTACAACTTTATTTATAAGAGCTGCAATACTGGCTTCGAGAGCGAGAATTCTTTTTAGACAGCTTGTGCAGCGTACTCCCTTCTCATAATCTTACACGTGCACTATCCCCACCAAGTAGCTACTCATCCCTACCATGCAGGATTTCTTTCAAGATATAAAAATACATCTGTACTTGAAAACCAGACACAAAAGACACATGAGAAACAGAATATGAAAAACAAGAATGATACACAATACAAAATCAAACACTCCCTTGGGGACTAGCAGATGTGTACATACAAATATAATTTGACAGTTTATTATTATTATTATTATTATTATTATTATTATTATTATTATTATTATTATTATTATTATTATTATTATTATTATTATTATTATTATTAACTTGGCTTATGTTGTATATCTCAACATTTTATACTGGATTTGCAATGGATATCATTTATTGTGAGTTCTTAATACACACATATTTTAAAATAGCTTGTAATAGGATCAAAGATATATTTTTACTAGTCTTCAGGACACTAATGCCATCAGCAAAACAGAACTGTATTGCAATGTCCTTTATATAAAGTGAAAGGTCGTTTATATAGATCAGAAGTACTAGTAAAGGCCCTAACACTGAACCTTGGGATACTCCAGGCGGTACTATTTTCCAATTTGAAGTTTGTTTTTCATATACAATATCTCTAGTTACTTCAACGTTTTCATTAGTCGTGTTTTAAAAAAACATGCAAATTTTTTTTGCAGAGAGTGAAATTTACTGAACATCTTTGCCTTGCTTCTAGTCTTAAATTGGGAACTGGAATTTACGCGGCTTTTCTATTTTGGACTGAGCACGAAAATGTTCGATGGAGAATGCATTGCGGGGCACGTAGCGAAAGTAAAATGTTGACGACCAAAATGTTGCTAAAGGAAGGGATTGGTGATTAACTGATGAACGTATATAGTTTGTGGGTGGATGATGCAGCAGCGTTCTTATGGCTTGGCCGGTATTGTATCGAGGGCACACGGAGAGGTCAAGGGCATCCAGAGACTACTCCTGGACCCAATCTGTACGGGTCAGTGGGAAGGGGGAATGCAGCCGGTATATTCTTCGATATCTCGTCAAGTCCTGCTTTGCTCTATTAGCTCGTAACAATGCGGAAATTCTGCAGTGACCAGCCATTAAAATGCTAAGTCGATTGTGCAAGACGTTTCACAACCCGGATCATCGAACTCGTTCTCTGGAAACTACCCTTTGTTCATGTACTAAACGACTTCGCAGTTTTGCACTTCTTCCTAAATCCGGAGATTCTTCGCTGGGGATCTTATGTTTCGGCGAATATTTATGTTAAATTTCACTAATTGCTCTCAATTGCTATTTCATTCAATATTACCCAATAATGTATACCAACCAAAGTCACGAATTATTTATTTATTTAATAAATTACAAAATACTCAGAGTTTCGTTTAGTAGAATCATTTTCTGACTAAATGACTGGAAGTGAAACGTTTAAATTGTTAAACTATTTCAGCTCCAAATTTAAAAATGTAATTAACACAGTAACCTTTGTATGAGATTTCTGCGAGAGCATTTATGTAGATATATTATACCATTTTACTTCTGCGAGGCGTTGTAATGTGCCTTCTAAATTCTTCCAATTGATTAATGTTCATAAAAGGCCGTGGGCATTGCCCACTGGATGGAAATAGATATATCCATCGACGAGTTGCTGTAATGTACTCAGCAGTAAAAGAATACAATAACACTCATCATGACAATGAAACCAATTTACGTTCCTTTGTTATGGCTTAGGGAGCTAAGGCGATTTAAATTGAAATTCTAATTTCCTAATCTCACAAAATAAATCAGCCAAAATCCAGGTTACATACCCTTAGGCCGAAAACTATGGTTGGCTGATAAATCGATAACCGTATGAAGGATACATATATCCGGAAGTGAACTACAAGATGACAAAAGTTAAATTCTCAAAACAGTGCAATGTTCTTATAATCACAAACCTGTTGTGAAGTTGAATCATTCTGGATTGGTTTCATACCGAGAATCCAGATTCCATCAACTTCCGGTTTTGCTGGTTAAGTTCCTCAAATCTTTTTTCCACAGACTTTGACAGAGGCAGTGCTGGAACACCTTCAATCTTGTTGTTTATTTCCTTATCAGCTGTGGGCACACCGCCCTCTCTTTGTCCATGACGCTGAATACCTTGAGACAATCCGCATTCCCAACGTTACTCGACATTCTTTTCAAATGCGACTCCTGATCTAAGCCAAGCTTTCTCTCTTACTTCCTTTTTCTCGGTAATGGTCGACACAGCACATAGGTAGGTTTCAAACAAAGCAAACACGTAATTTTAATTATGTTGTATAGGAAATGTTTGGAATTTAGAATCTGAATCCTACTTTCGAATATAACTCCCTCCTCTTGATGAGTTACATTTATATGACTTTCTCTATACACTATCGTTGTTTTGATAAAATTTCCACAAGTAATCCTTACGAAAGTTAATATTTCTATCACTTCATGTTAATAGGCTTAAACATTCCTTGATATAATGGAAATTAATTGTTCTTTCAAACTAGCCGTGTGTAGGACGCACTATGAAAGGGTAGAGCCAGAATGAAAAATTCAATGCCATAGCCGGGTTTGAACCACGGATCTTCTGGTTTCCGTCCAGCCGCTCTAACCATTTGAGCTACTATGGCCAACATGCCAACATGACATTAAATTCTCCAACTGACTCGTGTCTCTCCCGGTAAACCACTAGGAGTTCTCATAAACACATGAGACAATTACCTTAATGGCGACTTACTATACTGTAAGTACTTTAAGGCCCGGGCTTTATAGAAACCACTAGGAGTTCTCATAAGGTAGTTGTCTCATGTGTTTATGTGTTTACCGAGAGAGACACGAGTCAGTTGGAGAATTTAATGTCATGTTGGCACGTTGGCCATAGTAGCTCAAATGGTTAGAACGGCTGGACGGAAACCAGAAAATCCGTGGTTCAAATCCCGGCTATGGCATTGAATTTTTCATTCTGGCTCTACCCTTTCATTCCTAGATATAGTTCCAACACTTTTCGTGTAGGTGCTACAGAACAGAGGGAACTGAAGACGATCAAAAGCGGGACATTATATGCTGGCCTTAAAATTATATAGTCTTTCCGTGACATCACCACAAAAACTGAATAGCGATAGCACAGCAACAAAGAATTCACAAATTTCAATCAAAGATATCACAAAAACGACTGATGCCACAAAAAGGTTATTTGAAGTAAAGTATTTTTAAAATTTAGTAAATGCCATTTCTTGTCTACTTTCCCAATGGGATATTGCATGAAAAGCCTGTTAAGCTTAACGTTCTCATTGTATTTTACAATATATAGACGTGAGCTTTCCCTAACTGCGTCTGCAATTTTGTTAGTGTTTTTTCTCAGATCCTTCAATCCGACACAATTATGTTCCTCATAGCAACGAGTCTTAAATTTCCTGGTGTATTTTGAAGATGCTCCGCCACAAAGTTCTTCTAAACATAGCACCGATGTTTACCACGCGTTTGTCATCATTTTTCCATAAAGAAAAGGGTGTTTGGAGACACAGCAAGTCGTGTGTTGGATTCATTGTAAATCCCTTAAATATGACAAATTAAAGACACAGCAAGTCGTGTGTTGGATTCATTGTAAATTAAACACTGCATAACAAACAATAATCACTGATCACATAAAAATTACGTTTTTACACTGGATGCAAACTGATAATAAACAGTAGCACGTGACACATGGGGCTCGCTTCAAACGGGTAACCACTTCTACCAACAAATTTATTTTTAAATAAACGAAAAAGTAGAAAGAATGTCCTGTATTTTGTTGGCAACACGAGTTGGTGCGGAATATACGGCTTCTATGAATCGAATCAGTAGCCTTGGTCACAAGCAAATGCATTCTGCCCCTCCAACCTCTCCTCACTCACCGCAAGTGTTTCGGCCACTTTGGTCTTTCAATAACGAATCACTGGTCGGGAAGTAAGCTACCTGCATTATCGACACGCGAGCGCCAAGACAGCTGTTCCATTACAAAATATGACTTGGAGAAGTTTTATAAGGAAAATTAAATGCTAGAAGATAAAGCATTAACATTTAAGTTTTTTTTTTAATTTACGTCCTCCAACGTGAAGTCATATCGGGCGGCGAATGAATTGGGTGAAATGACGCTCAAATGAGTCCAGGGTCCATGGAGCTTAGAGTTACCTGGCATTCGTCTTGAAGGACAAGGGAAAACCCCGGAAAAAACGTATCCAGGTAACTCACCCTGGCCGAGATTCGAAGTCGGGACCTCTTGAATGTGAGACAGACATGTTACCATCTACGCTAACGAGGCGGGTTGTAAGTTATTCAAAAACAAGTACTACATGGCAAAACGAGAAAGCGTATCGGGAAAAATTCGCAACACCTCAGCTTATCGCACGTACACGGTGAGTCCAGTGTATGTATAGTCTGTTCAGATATAATCATGTCTTCTGGACAGCAAAGTGTCATACATCGGCAGGCGCTAGAAAACATATTATATAGACACGCAGCTTCCAATCGCTCTATTTGTGTGTGTTTCGTAACTTACTGTACATCAACTTACTAATAATTCACTCTTCTAATCGACCAGATAAGACCTGATAAGAAACGATCACAGTGCTGGTCACCTGAAGGTCAATACGCCTCAACGCTGTCGAGTAATAGGTGACTCGGCGATTCAAACGCATCAAGGAAGAACCACCCCTGCTGAAAATACAGGTTCCTAAAGTTTCGAAAACTGCAGGGCAGCTCACCATCTTTACCCGATTCCAACTTTCACGTGTATAAGCATTTGTTAACATCATACCAAAATTACTCCTTAGAGATACGAGCACGATATGCAACTTTCCTTCCAGATTCAAACATTTTAAAGCTCCCTGTGTTATTCCTTTGGACTGAAAGTACATGGAAATGTACCATAACCGGAATAAAGAGACCAAAAAATCCTGATATTCAATTCAACGAAATGGGAATAACAATTGATGACATGGATATGAACCCTCCAACAGTTTTGTAATTCTTTACAGTTTATGTACTTCGGCTATAACAGCATTTTCAATATAAACTAAATTATCAAATACACAAGCTTGTGTAAGAGTATAAATATAAATTAAATGGGAACTGTTTGTACGGTTGAATGGTTGGAATACTTCCGAGATATAACGGCGTGTTAAATACTACTATGAATAAAGACGATAACCAACATAAAACTCTTAACTGCAATGTTACACATTAAACGCGTTAACTGTAAGCGATTCATTGAGCCTGATCAAGGGCAACTACTTTTTTTTTTACCGTTCCTCTTCAGTAAATCTCTTGCACAGACTGCAACGTAGCCTCCGTACAGCATGACTCATAAATGTGGATGCAAGCGCTGCACACAAAGAACGAAAACTCGTGCAAGTAAATCACTTATAAGAAACTAAAGTATGGTCAATGAAACAGTTACTGGCAGCGAAATAATGATGGGAATTAATGTGACTTCGTGTTGTTAATTGCACTTTGACAAGACGCACTGGACTACTATGTAAAAAGTATTTCTGTCTGTCTCTAGCCTATAGTCACAGCAAATAAAATGCACATTGGAGGACATTAATAAAAAGCAAATAAAACACTGGAAAGGTACAGAAAATTAAAAGGTGTACATTTTATTGTGGCTATATAGAAGCATACAGGACGCCAGTACGAATGTCAGCTACTAAAAAGAAGTCTCCTATACGAGGGGCAGCTGATAAGTCCCGAACCTCAAATAGAGATGGCGCCACCGTGTCAATTGGACGGATAGCATCATATAGTAAAAATCTAGTCTAGCTTGCATCCACAGTTACAGGTCAATAGCTTTTTTAGTTTTTGAATGGCAGCATTTTAAACAAGACAAGTGTAGAGGTTTCACGAAAATGGAGGATTTGGAAAAAGAACAGTAATTAAATACTTCCATTTGACAGGCTTAAAACCTAAAGAAATCAAGGAGGAAATTCGTCCGGAGGACGTAAATTACACAGAAAAGGAGGAAACGGACAGTACATTGAAAGACTCTGCCTCTTCATATACAATGATTAAAAGGTTGGCTGTAGAGTTTAAATTGGGTGGTACGAGCACTAGTGATGAGCCTCGCCCTAGACGTCCTGTGAAGTCACAACCCCAGAGATCATTGAAATTTTTTTTACATCGTTTAGTACTGGAAGACCACGGATTAAAGTTGTTTGACATAGCAGGGGCTATAAACATACCAAAAGAACGTGCAGATAATATTTTAAGTAATGCTTTGGGCTTTCACAAGGTCTGTGCAAGATGGGTGCCGCGTTTGACACCTGATCAGAAGTTGCAAAGAACACTGTTTCTGTTAAGAATTTGGAGCTCTACCGCAAAAACTCCAGTGCATTTTTGAGACGGCTTATTAGCATAGATGAAACTTGGATAAATCACTTCCACAAAGTAAAACAGTCAAAATAGTGGATTGCGCCAGGTGAACCAACTCCAAAAAAGGCAAAATTAACTTTGTCAGCTAACAAGGTTATGGCGAGTGTTCTCTGGGATGCATAGGGAAGTACTTTTATTGGTTACTTGGAAGAGGGCAAAAGTATCACTGGCGACTATTACGTAAACTTACTGCAACGTTTGAGTGATGAAGTGACAAAGACCTCATTTGTTAAAGAAAAAATCTTTTCTCTTTACGCCCACCGCGGTAGCGTAATTGGTAGCGTGTCTGTTTCACGTTCAAGAGGTCCCAAGTTCGAATCTCGGTCAGGGCAAGTTACCTGGATACGTTTTTTTCCGAGGTTTTCCCTTATCCTTCAAGACGAATGTCGGGTAACTGTAAGCTCCATGGACCCTGGACCCATTTGAACATCATTTCATCCAATTCATTCACCGCCCGATATGACTTAACGTTGGACGTAAATTACAAAAAAAGTCCTTTCTCTTTACAATGCTCCAGCCCATCGTTCAGTCATTGTTATTGGAAAAATATGCGAATTAAAGTTCGAATAGCTTGAACATACACCCTATTCGCCAGATCTACCACCCAGTAACTACCACGTGTTCCCGAAGCTGAAAAAAATTCTTGGAGGACGAAGTTCACAGCAAGAGGTCACTGATGCGGTAAACAGCTACTTTGAGGACCATGATAAATCGAATTACAGATATGGTTTAATTAAATTAGGACACCAATATGACAAATGTATTAATTTTTTTTTCAAGAAAGGAACTTATCAACCGCCCTCGTTTGTGAATGTTGAACTGGATGTTCTGCACACACTTTGAAGGGCCTAATGAAGTGATGTGTAACCAAATAAAACACTTTAGGGTTCAATAGTCTGTAGCCTTTTTTTTTTAATTTACGCCCTCCAACGTTAAGTCCGATGAATGGAATGGGTGAAATGATGCTCAAATGAGCCCAGGGTCCATAGAGCTTAGAATTATCCGACATTCGTCTTTCAGGATAAGGGAAAACCCAGGAAGAAACCTTATCCAAGTAACTCACCCTGACCGAGATGCGAACTCGGGACCTCTTGAACGTGAGGCAGACATGCTACCACCACGCTACCGAGGCGGGCGTCTGTAGCTTGAAATACTGGACAGTTCGGACCAATAAGATATATAGTGACTTTGTGGGTTCGTAAAATTAAAAGTCCAATTTGCCGAAATTCTAAATGTTCTTTATTTCCGTAGAGATACACTGTTCAATTCTCACGTAACAACATTACATCACATAACAGCACAATCTTCCAAGGTCGATGACAATAACAGCGTCCAGTTCAACTCTCTTGTTACACAACAGACTGCTTACTCACTCTGTTTACAACTAACTCACTTTCGCATCGCATCGCAGGTACTGGCAGGCTGTGTTAGCCCGAAGATTGTTGCTGTGTACCCACCAAGGATAGGGTTTAACCACAGATAGGATTTTCTTTTCGGGATGGTTTGGGATGGCTGTTTTTGTTTGAGGATGGTGGGTTGATTTCGAGGTAGTCTAGAAGGATAGAATGCTTTCCTTTAGCACCCTGGCGTTGAAGGATTTATTTTTTATTTTGAATGGATTTTTGTTAATTTTGAGACCAACAACTCTTGGTAGATTGTGGGAGCTCAGCTTTTGCTGCTGCTGGAATTGCTCCGTGGTTACCTCGGATGCCGGCAAGCCATGAGGGGGACCCGGAATAGTCGGCGACGACGTCTGGTTGGATCATAATCACCAAGAGACCTAACCAGGGACTTCTGAGCAAAGGTTTTGCGAGCCGTCACGTCCTTAAATACCTAATTCGTAATTCCAGATTGTTCTAAAATAAACCAGAACCCGAACAATCTCTATCAGTCCAGAAATTTCCGGAAGAATAAAGAAACCAAATATTCTATCACATTCCAGAAGCGTAGCTTAATCTATGCCGGCAAGTCCTTTACCTCAGTTATCTTTGATTGCCGGCGCTTGTTTACAATAGCCGCGCTATCATTAACTGCTTAGCAAGGCTCATTATTACCATGAAACTTTATCCGCCGACTGTTTTATTTGTGCCGAAACTTTCATGCCTGTTGCCGTGACAATATATATATCCTCCAACATTTAGTCACATCGGACGATGAATGAAATGGGTGAAATGATGCTCCAATGAGTCCGGGGTCCATGGAGCTTAGAGTTACCCGACATTCGTCTTTTAGGATAAGGGAAAATTCCGGAAAAAAACCTTATCCAGGTAACTCGTCCTGACCGAGATTCGAACTCGGGACCTCTTCAACGTGAGGCAGACATGCAACCATCTACGCTACCGAGGCGGACAATATGGAGAAACGTAGCCTAAACGATTAAAACTACAAAAAGGTTTATGTATCTTTGTTTAACTTGCTCTTAAAAATCCAATCCACAGGCTAATAGGCGAAAATTCATGTAATGCAATATCGCAGGATTCTGTTAACAGTTCACCGACATGCTCGCTCGCTCGGGCTGGCTGTATACAGCCAGAAGGTTTTTGCTGCGTGCCCACCCATTAAGGGTTTTACCGCAGGTAGGATTAGAATTGAATTTGTAGGATAAAGGTGATGTAGGTTTTTTGATTGGGAGTTAATTTAGAGGTTACCGAAGTACCTTCGGGTTGAAGGGGGGCACCGACATGCATTATAAATTATTTACATGGTCGTATATTTGCAAATATAGTTACGTACGAAAAGTAGTGTTTTAATAATTATGCTCTTAACATTTTATTCAGGCATGTCGTTTTACCATGGGGAGTGCGATAATTAGTTTGTCATTGAATGAATACTACATAGAAATGTTATAATTATTTCATTTCCTGAAATTTATTTTTCCTAGGAACGGTACCTAGGGACTATGTACTTAATTAAAAATCGATTTAACTTCGAAGAAAATGGACGAATCTGCTGAAATTCCTGATAAACTTTGCAATTAACACTAAAGAAGCTGAAGATGAACTCTTAAACATTTATGTAATAAGAAATATACCACTTTGAAAGCTGTTGATAGAAAAATCGGTTGACCCTGTTAACGAGACATACTTTTGAATATTTCAGGTATTGCTAAAAACACTTTCTCGTAACTAACCTACGAACTTAACTCTGCCAGCGGACTCCGGAGAAAGTTTGACACTTCTAAAACGTTATTACTCTAGTGCAATTATTTACAAATGCAAATTGTACGTGCTAATTCAAAAGATTTAAGTTACATTTAAAATGTTAGGATTAAGCAGTGAAATTGATCAAATGACTACTTAAAACATTTACAGACAATAGGAAACTATTTCTATTTATTTTTTATTTTATTTTACGTCCTCCAACGTTAAGTCATATCGGACGATGAGTGAAACAGGTGAAATGATGCTCAAATGAGACGAGGGTCCATAGAGCTTAGAGTTACCCGACATTCGTCTTTCAGGATAAGGGAAAACCCCGGAAAAACCCTATCCAGATAACTCGCCCTGACCGAGATTCAAACTCGGGACCTCTTGAACGTGAGGCAGACATGGCACCATCACGCTACCGAGACGGGCTGAAAATATTTCTGCAAACGTCTATAAATAAGTTCTTTTATTGATACAATTTTACGATATTTGTTCAATAACTCAAACTGGTTTATCGTTGTGACCACAAGGTGTAAACTCAGTGGCAATAGCCTCCGTCCACTAACCGAATGAAATATGATAGGCTGAGAAGTGTTCACACGGTGATATAATAGCCTTGGATCTTCGTAGCAATTTACACGAGACTGTGTGAAAACGAAAGTAATGACGTAACTTGAAAGTAAATTACCGATGACACAGTCATAAAGTAAGCCTATTTTCTCTCTGGCAAATAATAGAATTACAATGAAATAAAAGAAACGTAATAAGAAAATATGTTTGCTTATTGAGCGCTTACACTTCTCATTTACAATTACCTCTTAATATTTTTCTTATTTTACTAGATTTTAATAATATTTGGGAAACTCTACCACTTTTAAACTCCATGTGTAATTCATGTGTAGTGGTTACACTAATTCTGTAACTATTTAATACAGTTCTTTTTGGTATCACATCTGAACTTACGGTTTTTAACTGACGCGGGAAAACATATAAAACTTAAGACTTATCAACTTTTTATCAGACTTTCTCGTTAATACATCGTTTTTCACTCTTCCCAAATTTATTTTACGCCAATTTAAATAATATGCCCGCATCAGACGTTATATAAAATTATTGCACTCAATGCACAATTATTTTGTACATACCATACATGAAAAAAAAAACTGGATTTTTCAACAAAATAATTTAATAAAATGAAACCTCTCCGTTAATTTGACTGCTATAATTTTAAGAGTAAGGGAACAAGGTACTCTGAAATGGACAAAAATTGCATTTTTTGTTTTAGGCACTAACATATTGTTAGTTTGTTGTCATCTCTATTGTTTCTAGTTTCAGAATATATATATATTTTGGGGTTAGAAGGTTTGAAAACATGCTGGTCTGCATTCCTTTCAAGTTGTCGTGCCATGCCCCCTTTTTAGAATATTTAATCTTTCTTTCCTTACGCGATAAGAACTTGAGGTAAATTTGTTTTCATGTTTAAGAAGCTGTTGGCTACCCAGTAGTGTGTCTTCTACCATGTTCGTCGTGTTTTGTTTCTTGGTGAGAGTGCAAAAACAAGGTAATAATTAGAAGTATTGGTTATCAATTTTTTTGTTTATAGACGAAAGCTTCCTGGAGTTCAATGCATATATTTCTACAACTTCAGCAAGACTACCTCTGCAGTCACGTTGTCAACGTTCTCGCTTCTAATTTCAGAGATCTCAGGCTCGATTCCCGGTTGGGGAATTTTTCTATAACCAAATTCATTTGCCATCTCCAACGAGTCTGGAACTATGAATAAAGGTACATTTAAAATAGGTAAAACCAATGCTAATAATCCCTACAGTTCAGCGAGCAAAACTTACCAACCAATTATTTTTCACGTCAATTATCCAAGGAAGTTTAATGCATTATTGTTTAACCGATGGTGTAACTGTCCGCCGTGGTTCCGCGGGCTATCAGTGCTGGCTTTTCATAGAAGTATTTCAGTATGTTAAAATAGTATGATCATGCAAATATTCACTACAATAATCTTTTGTGCACCGGAAATTAATGTTCTGCCTAGATTTGTATTCTAAGGACATACCTATGTATTATGTCATGCGTTCCGTAACGCTACCAGAAAAACAGTTACGTCACTGTATTATTACCTTCGACTTTCAAAACAGTTACTGGAGAAACATTCCTAAATGTCTTTATCAGAATATTAAGCCCCCCTCGCTGCCGTAAATGGTAGCGTGTCTGTCACATGTTCAAGAGGTACCGAGTTCGAATGTTGGTCAGGGCGAGTTACCTGGATAAGGTTTCATTAGAGGTTTTCCCTTATCCTGAAAGACCAATGTGGATAACTCTAAGCTCTGGGCTCATTTGAGCATCATTTCACCATTTTATTCAAGGTCCGATGACTTATATCACCGATATGTCCGATATGACTTGACGTTAGAGGACGTAGATTGAAAAAAAAAAAAAAATCTGAATATTACGTTCAGCTTTACTGAATCAAAACACAAACTAGTGGTGAAGGGTGGCGCGACGTTTAGGGAAGCGGCTCCTGTATATCTGCAACTCTTGGACTTGGGTTCGAAACGTGTCTGTAAAGCGGTAGAGCTTCCATAAACGTCATAGCACGCTTCGCCCCTGATACAAACTAAGTAATCCTCATCGGCATGTTATGCACTTGGTCCAATAAGAGAAAACAGGAATCAGATTAATTACTAGAAAACCGACTCACTATTAATTTTGAATTGTTAATATCAATTCACACACAAAGCTAGTAAGCTTGTTTCTGAACTATACAATCGCTTCCAGAGGGCCTTATCTGAACATTTATCTGCACAATAAAATATATAAATTACTGTCGTAGTATATGCTATGTAAAACTAATTTCTGCCTCCTTCAATGAATGAAATATTTTTGGTATTACTGGACAGACTTTTGGAACGTTGCGGTTCCAAAGTGTGTTTCTCGACGAAGGCTGCGACCAAAGGAATTCCAGCAACGAAAATAAACTCCAAGCACGTGGGGAAAAACTGTAACCACTTAAATAACAGAACCTTTGTGGTAGGTACAAAAACAAGGGAAGATCGCAAATAACTGCGCAGCGTAATTACGAACCAAGGAAGCAATTATTGACATTATAGCTACGGGACTAAGCATTTTATGCTCAGATCTGCTACAACACATAACCACACTTTTCAATGCACAGATAACCAACAGTAAAGGTCTACGACGGCATGTGCATAAGTTGCCATAGCATAAACGGTAATGACTTTTTTTTCCGATAGCATTTGTTTCCTCTACATGTACCTAGTAGATAGAGGAAATACTATATTCTTCAAAAATTCATTATCGAAATTTCACTGGAAATGCACTCTTCAAGGTTATCCGTGAACAGCATAACTCAATAATAAAATATGAATAACTCCCTAATTAACAAACTGAATTTTTTTTATTTAAGTTCAATGTTTAAACAAATGTGAAACTAAGATGTTCAAGGAAATCCTCCATCCCGACTATCCTTTATATGGTAACATTTTAAAAAGGATTTTATTTTACAATTTTTCTCAAAAAATTACTCTAAGCTGTTTTGAATTAAACACCATACATTTAAAGTATTCAATACGACAAATAAAACGTGTATTTTCTCACGACTTCATGGGGAGATTCTTTAGCGATTAGTTTTTAAATTGTTAAAACATCTGACTCGATTCGGCTCTCCCTTGTATTTAGTACAACAGAATGTATAATGAAATTATTTCTGAAAACTTATGCAAAAAATAAGCGCTAGTGTGTAGAGAAATCACGTGAATATAACCAATTTTTATTTTCAGGATCCTTCCTATACAGAATGTGCATCCCGTGTGCGATTGGCAAGAAGGCTTCTACGCAATTAAGATCACCTTAAGGCCGCAAAGAACTACATGACCAGTTTAAACTTCGTTTAGATAAAAGCACTGTCAGGTGGAGTAAGATAACGAATCATTTTGACGGTACCGTCCAGTGTTTGAACGATGGTGAGAGATGCCATTACGAGGCATTCACAACAGGGTGCATATCATTAGATTCCTGCTGCTTCTGGAAAATCTTCCAGTTTTCACACAATACAGCTTCGCTGTTTTCTCACGAACGCCCTCTGGTGCTCCGGAAGTTGTTGGCTGTTAAAGGTAACTTCGGACATTGTACTTGAAATAATAGCCGTACAGCACTCAGCCTTTTTAACACAAGGATGACTCATTGGGCGTTACACAACCTTTACGTTATACATAACAGCATCAGTTTCTCTTGTGGCTGGAGATGATTACTGAACTTGAAGATTTTCTATGTTCCTAAAAACGTTTAGGATTTAAGGCTGTTTTTACATTTCGTAGATCGTTATCACGCTGTTAAAGCAGAATGTTCCTCCAGCTATGGGACACGCATATACACAATTCTTGCACTATTTGGCACGCAGAAATTCAGGTGCAACCAAATTAACGGAGTGAAAACTAATTTTTAATATCCAGAACGAAGAAGTTGTGTGTTCTGAACAGTTTCAACAGCTTGCATTTCATGAGTGTTTTTTCAATGTAGTTTAGTAGAGATTTTTAAATACATATTTTCTGAATTAAAACTAAGGCGTTAATGAGGAAATTTATTAAAATAAATACTTATAAAGACCGACATATATTCACCTCTGAAGCGTAAGTGGTAGCGTGTCTACCTCACGTTCAAGGGTTCTGGACTACGAGTTTCGTTCAGGTTTTCTCCAGGGATTTCCCTTATCCTGAAAGATAAATGTCCGGAACTCCAAGCGCCATGGACTCTGGCTCATTTGAGCATCATTTCAACCATTTCATTAATAGGCCGATATGACAACGTTTGAAGACGTAATTGGGGGGGGGGGGAAGACCGCTATGCCACAGATATTTTACAAATTTTTAAATGTCTTATTCCAATAATAATCGGGGTACAATAGCCCTTTCCGAATTCTGCATGCTTAGTTACCATTTTGCACTTTTAACATATAATACACACGCATGCATCTCTCTCTCTCTCTCTCTCTCTCTCTCTCTCTCTCTCTCTCTCTCTCTCTCTCTCTCTCTCTCTCTCTCTCTCTCTCTGTGTGTGTGTGTGTGTGCATGAAATGGTAATGAGTACCTATGAGTA
The DNA here is from genome assembly GCA_030765055.1 of Mantis religiosa. Taxonomy (NCBI): domain Eukaryota; kingdom Metazoa; phylum Arthropoda; class Insecta; order Mantodea; family Mantidae; genus Mantis; species Mantis religiosa. The sequence continues at coordinate 98,132,711 of CM060952.1, forward strand.
TTGCATAGTATTTTTTTAAACCAAAATTTTTAGAATTTGTTTTTCTTATTTTTAATAAGCAGAACGAACAAATTATACCAGAATGACTGGTATTACACCCATCACACACAAAAAGGTTGAAAAACGCCAGAACACATCAACATTAAACACGTGAATTTTCTTTCTGTTAGATTTATTATTATTATTATTATTATTATTATTATTATTATTATTATTATTATTATTATTATTATTATTATTATTATTATTATTATTATTATTATTATTATTATTATTATTATTATTATTATTATTATTATTATTATTATTATTATTATTATTAATTTTTTACATAAGGACGAATCTTTCTAGAATCGTACAATTGGTACGAATGGCTCTAAATAAAGGAAACTTCCACGACAGTTTAAGCATGGTGTAGCATTTACTGCGTAGGGCAACTGGTTTCTTTTTATTATCCTTATTAAGTCTTTAATGCCACATCCCAACTGCCACAAGCTCTCTAAAAGAAAAAAGCAAGTTTATGGCAACGGATGAGGAGGGCATCCACGAATGTTTCGTAAATAACATGTTTCTTTTTCCTTTCTTTACATTTCCACTTTCTCTGCGTATAATACTCCCTTGTCCTTCTGTACGGATGAAGAAAGGGTTGTGAATATTCTTCGTTTCTCACCGATTCAAGAAGTGGCACGCGACCAACAAAGTTTTTGGCTTCTGCAAACAATTGCTGTGGAAGTACGTCAGCGTACAAGGTGTAACGCAGTGGCAAACTCACTGTGATTGGATGGGTGAGGCGAGGCTTGGGCAAGGCGAATCTAAACTCAAACTTACTTTGACAGGTTACTTAAAAGGATGAACGGACATCATTATTTTATAGTACATTACAATAACTTTCTTTCTTTCTTTCTTTCTTTCTTTCTTTCTTTCTTTCTTTCTTTCTTTCTTTCTTTCTTTCTTTCTTTCATCTCTCAATTCGTATAGTGTGTTACACAGTATATTCACTTTCTCGTATTTTCAAAATATGTAGTAGATTACGAAACTAAGTAGTTTATATTTCTTGTAAACGTAACGTTGGTATAATTTTTGCCAGGCGAGATAACTCCGCGGTATTTTGTGAGGCTTAAATGCATGTAACCCCAAGTTCGAATCCCGTTCGGGTGGTCATCCTGACCTCAGGCGTTCTTCGCGATTTCCACGGTCGGTAGACGTATGTTGGCATGGTTCTGTTACTGATTTTCTGTCGGTTTTCTTTCATTTGCTTCAGCTTCATATTGTGACAAGGACGCAAAATTCGCTTCGAACTTATTTATTTTCAGAACAATCGTTAACACAATGTTAAATTACAATCACCTTCTCCTTCACACAAACACAGCACTTCGACAGACCTCTTTAATGTTTCTTACGTATCTTTAGCATGCACCAACTTGTACTACTAATAATCTGAAACACTCGTAGGTATACCTCTAACACGCCGAATCTGAATACAACTCGAATATTCACAGCTCAACTGCTTTGTTGCCTCTTCCACGGCCCGTCGATTCTTTATTACGAAGCGCACTTACTGACCTGTGAAGTGCTTCCTCCACCGCTCCACGATCTGTCGACTCCTCACTACAGAACTTGGAACTGTTCGGTCACTCACACAACACGGCTGGCCGACTTATTCGTGAACTGCTTCACGGCGCCAACTTCTTCCCTCGGAGCCGCACTCATTGAAACATGCAAAGTCTAAAAGCCCCCATTGCTTCATATACCTACTGGGAATAGCCAGAAATTTCTGATGATAGATCTAGTAATGGAAGCCAATCGAGTTAGTTTCTCCAGTGGTATTTCGCTTCTAGCTTCATAACATCAGCTGGTGGTTGCTCTTGAAGGCACATCCTCTCCCGCTCCTTTAATCAACAGACAACAGAGCCCCAGTGATTACCGCACCCACAGTGAACCTCCCGCAGTAGACAGCAATGGCGACGTAACCTCTAGGTGGGCCACGCGAACCCCAATGTAACATGTTTCAGGGTTACGGGACAGGAGAGGGATGCTGCATGGTGTCGGGACAGTGGAGTTGATGCTGTTTAAAGGATATGGTGTTGGTGGTTTCTGGGAGCCTCGTTCCCAGGAAACCCAGGTTGACGATGGAGATGGAACACACACAAGGGTCACGACTTGTATCGCTCTGAAGTCAAGGACGTTCATGCTAACGCGTATCATCGTGCAGACTGGTCGTACCTCTTTGAATTTCCCCCTCATCCCTTCTTCCGAGTAATCACAAGACTTACGTACAGTGTTAACAAGAGACGCACTCGAAAACTCGATGACATTACATTTACACCAAAACTCAGGTGCGGCAGCGCCCTGGAAAGTGTTGTGTCGGACCATTGCAAGTGGCTGGATCTCTGATCCTAATGCTTCACTGTACGTATGCAGTGTAGAGCAACAGTTGGTTGTCTGGTGGGACAATCCGTCCTGCTATTATCCCTATATGTTGCTGCTACTCATTTTCGGGTACTTCCAGCTATTTGCCGCACAGAGTCCAATATAGCAGCCATTGTCATCAACTCATCATCATCAAAGCCCCAGGCATGTACAGATGTGGGCATAGGAATATGGCCCTTGTGACTATCCGGTGACTAACCTATCTGATCTAATTTTTATAAACACAAGAAAGAATATGAAATCTTTGAGTTTCACAGACTGTTTTATTTCTTATACTAATAAGTACTATAACACGTTTCTATCTCCGTTTATTACCTCTAGGGACGATTTCACTTGAGAAACCGTCATCTCCGACCATCTATTGAATGCCATTGGTGAACATTAGTTTCACTGCATAATCCATGATAATACTAGGAAAGGAGAACTGTGACGTTGTGTTCTCTGTGACAGGCTGATGTCATATACTTATCCCTTTCCGCTAAAAACTTCACTATTAACATATCACTTCACTTTCTTAAGTATTTATGGGTACTGTTAATTTAAGTAAATCTCAACCAATTTGGTGGGCACATTTTTTCGGCATAAATATGAGAGAAAATGGTCTTTTTTCCATCCTTACTTTCCAAGAAAGTAAGTAAAACATTTGATGTGTTGCACTCACACACTCACATGATTTTCTCTTCTTTTGTTCATACTCTTCTTAGAAACCTTTATTCTTCTAGACCTATACTGCAGTTTAATAAACATTTGTAGAATTAATGGAAATTAATTGTTCTTTCACAGAGCTTAGTTTGGGGCAAGGTTTGGAAACGGAGAGTCACAATGAAAAATTGAATGCTATAGCCGGGATTTGAACCACGCATCTCCCGGTCTCCGTCCGGTTGCTCTTAACCATTGAGCTACTATGGCAACGTGCCAGGATTACATTAAATTTTCCATATATATGAGAACCACCTTAATGGCAACTTACAACGTGTAAAAACAGTAGAAGCCCGAAATAGCGCGATCCGAAATACCGAGGATTTGGATTTAACGCAAGTAAAAGTATGTCCCCGTTAACAAATTTTGTAATTAATTATTTTACTTTCTTTATTTGGAAAGTTGCGATAAAAATGTTCCGCAAATACAGGTTCTGCAGCATATTTTAGTTAACTGATGGAAATTAGTTATTTCTTCACACTAGCCATATATAGGCTAAGGTTTTTGATAGAGTCAACATGAAAAATTCAATGCCATGGCCGGGATTTGAACCACGGATCTCCTGGTTTCCGTCCAGTCGCTCTAACCCATGGCCAACTTGCCGTCATGACATTAAATTCTCCATTTGACTCGTATATTTCCTCGGAAAACCACTAGCGGCTCTCGCACCCGAGATACTTTGTGGCGACTTATTATCGTAAGTACTTGAGTCCCAGGGTTCATCCTGGTTAGGTTAAATGATGAAGCCTGGGAATCAAGTATTTACGATAGTAAGTCGCCACTAACGGTTTATCTTGGATGCGAGAGCACCTACTGGTTTACCGGGGAAATATACAACTCAAATGAAGAATTTAATGTCATGACGGCAAGTTGGCCATGGTAGCTCAATGGCCAAGATCGATTGGACGGAAACCAGGAGATTCGTGGTTGAAATCGCGGCCACGGCATTGAATTTTTCATGTTGACTCTTATCTATCTGTAGCATAAGTTACCCCCGTAGGGGAAGGGATCCGTCCCTTTCAGCTGCCAAAGTGCGGGCGCTGCGGACCCTTAGCACTCGAGGTACCTCTGACGTTACTAGAGGAACCTCGGGCCGAACAGCCGAGCCCCTCCTTCGGGAGTTGTTCGGATTGGGATGTCTTCGAGGGGGCAGTGTGTTCCCGATACCCGTGGGAGATTGGGTACGTCTTCGGACGGGGTTGAGGGAAGCCATTAAGTTTCCGGGTACTAGCCTGCTAAGCTAGTAGAAGGTGTGCTAGATCACCAGGCGGCCCCACCGAGGTCATATCGGTAGTCTTCACCTTGAGTGTTGACGCGCGTAAGTGGCGTATCCACTTCCATCCCGTCTTGTGTCCCTAGGACCAGATGGGGGGGCTTGTTAGGAAACTAGGTCTTGCCCTACGGAAAGCCCCACGGAGGATGCCGGGCGCCCTTTAAGGGACAGCTCGGATAACTCCCTGGTTGAAGGAGGCCCGGGTCTTGTTCCTACGGGTTCAAGGCTAATGGGAGTAGAACCTCTGGACTCAACTGTAGCATAAGTTACATCACCACACGTGTTCGTTGATATAGCTGCAATCCAGAAAAGTAAACGATTTGTATAATACTGCTGAATGAAATCATGCCATGCAGGTGGTGAGGGAATGGGGAAGGTACATTATCCGAGTAGCATATGAAGTTGACGCAATATTTCGCTTAATGCTGTCCACAACAAGAATGACTGTAGAACGAGATGACGGTGAAGATGATAGTGATGAAAATGACATGGAGTTGGAAGAAAACATTGTGAATGTTAATGAAGTGATAACTCATTTAAATAATGTGATTCTTTGGATGGCGAGGTAAAATGAATCAAATAGAATTCATCTCCTCCGTCTGGCCGCGGAGAAAAAAACGTAGCGCACGAATGCGTCAACTAAAACATTGATTTTTTTTTAATAAAGAAAAATTGGTTTAGTGTAAAATATGTACAATGGAATATAAATCAAGATCGATTACAGGTTGGAATATATCTTCCAGTATAACCGGCGAGTAATTTTGAAGTACTGTAATATATTTACCCAACATACGAGAGTTTAATACTAATCTGCAATTTATTATTACATGTATATTTCCCTACTCCAATTGCGCGAGATCGATATTTTTGTCCCTTTATGCCCGATTTCACCAACAGATGTTAAAATCGACGTTAACAAATTTAACGTATCAATTGTCACAGCGCTAACACTAATGTTAAATTTCTTGCATTTCACCAACCTGTCTTCTGAAAATGTTAACACACCTGTTAACGCCAAGAAACTTGTAAATATCTCAGCTATAGAAGGCTATGGATGAGTCGTATTATTTTCTGAACGTACTGCGATGCGCTTTTGTTTTCATTTTCGTCTGCACAAGCTGAAAAATGGCGGTTGAACAAAATCATAAATAAAGCCGTGAGACAAATTTCTCATCGATGGAGAAAGAATTGTTAATTTAATTGGTGACGAAGGGTTAGGATATCGTGGAAAATAAGAGGACGGCTGCAGTGAATGTGAAAGAGAAAGATATCACGGGAAAAATATTGGATACGAATTTAATTCAAATGCATGTGTCACTACTACAAGCACCAAACAACTTGGCAGTATTACGTACATTTAAAACGAGGTGCGACGGACTAGTGACTTAAACGTTTCAAGACGGGAGGTGGACAGTGTATTATCCACATAACTCAGTAAATTATAAAATCTCAAGAGTTATTAATACTTGAAGCTAAGACGAGATAGTCATATTCCTTTCGATGCATGTTCTAACTCAGTATTACATAAATTTAAAACGAGGAGCGAAGAAGGGTAAGTGGCTTGAGCGTTTAAGACGGGAGGTGGACAGTGTATTATCCACATAATTCAGTGAATTATAAAATAGCAAGGTTATTAATACTTGAAGCAAGGGCGAGATCACCACATTCTTTTCGATGCATGTTCTCTAACCTCTCTTGTACTTCCGCAGTAACCTTCATAAGAACTTGTTTCGACAGTCTGTACCTCCGTAAAATTTTTTCTTCGGATAGCTCCTCAAAATCATTTCTCCTAATAGGCCGTATTTTATTGCGAATGCCATTTAGACGGTTTTAAATATAGCAAATCGACCTCAACAGCTGAGTTCATGCTCGTCATCTTGACTAGGACTTAACATCCGAAATTTGGCCTGTTAGTTTAACAAGAGATTTAACACGAGTGTTGCGCTAACACTTGTTGGTGAAATGTTTTAACTATTGCTAAACTCGTGTTAAGTCTTAACATCTGTTGGTGAAATCGGGCACTAGTGTTACATCCCTATATACCGTGGTAAGGTTATAATGCGGGTGTAAAGGATGTCCCCAACAACCGCGTTATTTCGGCTTCTACTGTACTTTATGTCACAGGCTTTGATAGTTTAGACCACTATTAGGTCAATTAATGGGAATTCAAATCGTAACAGAATTATCTCGTAAATGGTTAACACAACCTCCCAAAAATCCATAAATCGTGTGTACCTTAACGGTATCTAAATTATTTGTACCATGTAAAGAGCAGTTTGGGGTGATGGGATTTGCTTGAAAATCTTCATGTCGTATCCTTGATATTTTGTGAACTTGAATACAACTGCTATTCACAGACATGCGCAACGTTTTATTTTTTTCCCTAAAAGTGCTTCTTGTTTTGAATTCAACGAGTCTCAAAACATTTTCAGTGAAATCTCAGTTTCATACTTTTGGGCAATGCAAGTAATGTATGGTATCGCACTGAAATGTTTAACTTTTACATCTGTACTTTCTCGCATTTCTTTACAATCAAAATTAACATATTTTACAAAAGTAATCTTTTTCCGCTGGAAAGAATAGTAAATTATCTTAGGACTTTTAATTGTCTAAACTACGCTTGATACCTTGATAAAGAGTTTCTAGATTTCTTCATGCTCCTTCAAAGAACGCATGTTGAAAATACGAATCCTGATTCTATATCATTTTTTCTGAGAAAATTTAAAAAAACATGATTTTTGAGCAGCTTTTAAACCAAATTGTTAATTTTGAAATCCAAGGCTACTTGTTGCGCACACGTACGCACACCAGCTGTCGTATGTTTACGAACAAAGAGACAATGTCCTCTTGAACTTATTAGAAGTAACTCGCCTGGAACGGAGGACTGAAGGAAACGGAAACGCAGACAGAAGAACAATGTCGTGGGCATGGGAAACTACGAAGACTGGGAGCAGGTGAAGGCAGCTCAATCATTCAGTGGCGGATCCCTTGGACACTTGCACATGCATGACCCACCATCTTTCAGAACGAAAAACTCTATGCCATAGCCGGGATTTGAACCTCCGATTGTTCTAACTACTGAGCTACCATGACAACACTGAAATACATGTCTCAATGCCTTAAGCACTTTTAAGTCACGAGCTTATGGTTTACATTACTATTAACTCAATTGATGGACATCAATTGTACTTTCACTAGCTTTTTTTTATCATTGCCTACCGATTTTTTGTATCTCCGTTACAACTACAAAAAATGTAATCAAACTGTTTCTGCAGCGGTTTACATCACTATTAATACAAAGCAGATATGAAATTAAGCGTTCGCAAAAACAGCCTGAAGTAACATGCAAATAAACGATACTGAATAGAGAAAATCATGCGAATAGTTAAGTCGAGGCTAAGTCGCAGATTTTCCTTACCTCACGTTAAATGTATCCATTGCAGAAGACCCGCAGCTCTTGGTCTGTTCAAACGTTCTGGCGCATTGAAATTACCTCAATTGTAGTCACAAAGCAGAATCCCGTTCTTAAGTGATGTCGTCAAACGTGGGAGCAATTTAAAGAACCTTTATTGGCTCTGATGAGCTCACGCATGCGCAACTCAGGAGACAGTCACGCTATATTAAGGATCTTGAAAATGCAACAATGGTAGCTACGTGTTAACCCGATAACATAGTTAACATATCCGTAAATTATTTCTGTCAACGGTTACGTGTTTGTTCTCCAATCCTTGATATGGTTGTTTACCAATCCCCATTATACGAATAAAATAACAATACGTCACGTGTTTTTATAAAGCGAAGATTAAAGCACTACACGATTATGCACGAGATAATTTTGAACTTCATTTTTTTTTCTTTCGAAAAACGTTGAAATTTACTTTTTTGTTAACTGAGTAAGTAAAGGATATTACAAGTTCCTACTTCGGTATTTATTTTGCACAACATACGTTCTCCACCATACACAATATCTATGCAACATTTTCAATTACGTTAGAAGTTCATTTACACAATTTAATTCTCAAATCTTAGAGAACAAAATATATGGCAGTGTGCAACACAGTAGATCATGCAAATAAGCTACTTATTTCTTTATTCGTACCAAAGTCCCAACTTCGCCAGCGGCTTTGTAGAGCTTGAATTAGCATTTGCAAAGCGAGCGGCACTTCAAAACTGGTCCTGCATTCGTTTAAATACCCGAATGTTTGTGCACGGCCCTTTAAAATCCAACATCAAGGCCATGCACCGAAACTCTTTTTATTTTCCATTTTCAAGGTTTGCTGCAATCAAGGCCGTAAAAGAAGCAAACTTTGCGAAATGGGTTTTCTCCAAATACCCACAGCCCTTATACAGCGTTGTGGTTAAAAACCATGCAAAAAACGATTGCGTCATATATATTGCAGTTTTATATATCTATTTTTTCTTTCTTTTACACGCACGCAATGGCTGGATAAGGTATTGCATTACATCCAACGACCGCCTCTGTGGTGTAGGTGGTAGCGTGTCTACCTCACGTTCAAGAGATCGCAAGTTCAAATCTCGATCAGAGTGAGTTATCTGGAAACGGTTTTCTCCGGGGTTTTCACTTAAGGGGACCGGGTAAGATACACGTGTCAAAATATAAAAAAATAATTAGTTAATATATATTAACTTTTTAAATATAAAATATTACTCCCCTTTAGGTGTCATTATCTCAAAAATTTTAAATGCTATCTTTATGAAACTGTACATGTGGGTTGTATATTTCATACTTGAGAAGTGTGGGAACAATTATGACTAGCATAAATAGCTGATCTGTTATGATTTTTTATAAAGAAGTCAGTTGAAAATATTGTATTGCTTTTTTTCGCATAAAGCACCATATAATACCTAAAGTATTAATTTTAAAAATATAAATGTTGGGACAGATGTATTGTAGAATATTTAAAATATTTGTGACAAATCTCAGTGCTTTATCTCGCATGGTTTTTGAGAAATTGATTTCTAAACAAATGTAGTTTTTAGTAATACTCGTTTAAAGGTGTGGCACATGGGCAATTTGAAAGGACTCGTGCATGATTAATTAATTATGCAGTAAACACAATAAAATAGATATTATCTAGCACAGAAAAGAGCGGAGAATGTTTTGACATTAAAATCTCGAGACACCATTTTTGAACGTGTATCCTTCCCAGTTCCCTTAACCATTCATCGCCCGATATGACTTAACATGGACAACGTCCATTAAATTAAAAAACAGTTGGATACGAAGATTTCACGTTTTGAGACCCCATAATACAACTTCTGAATAACAGAACAAGATCTGCGCGCATGTGTGTGTCAAAAAGGAAGGATGAGCACGAAGACTTCCAAGAAAATTTCCTCACGCGCCGAAATTTCATTCCACAGAAGCGCTTTAAATGCCGGCAAATTTAAGCACACTTACACATCGGACTGAGCAGGGTTTGAACCCGCGACCTTGGGATCAATAGGCACTGGCCGAGTTGAAGTACAAAAACTTGAATACTCTCAAACTAATAATGAGGACTATCTCGAAAATGGTTATATCCATAAAAGAAACTGACAAACGGTGTGCCGTTTGTGTATAGTATAATGTCTCATACTGTTTACCATTGCGCGATTTCCTAAAAACGAATCTTATTCGCATAACTTAAAAATATGCATTTCCTGAGATATCGCATACAATACTTCTACATACTAATTACGTGGTAGAAAAAGCAAACGGACAGGAGTTCTCAAATGCGGATATGTTTGTAAGTATACCTTCGGCTGCCGCAACACAAAGACAGCGTTAAAAATCCACCCATGCCTCAGGCAGGACTAGAACCCGTGACTCCTCCGCCGCTGTTGCCAATCATTCGCCTCACTGATGGTGTCCACTATGTTAATTACTTTCTCGACTTTTCGATACCAAAAACGAACCGGGTACTGCATCAAGGATAGCCACCAAAGCAAAAGTTTGCGTTTGAAGTCACGTGACGTTGGTAACATTTGGAGCTGCGCTAAAAGAAGGCGTGCCTTTCATTTGTCACAGAGCACCCATTCCCAGGTGGATCGGTAAGGGATATTACGGTTTACAATTTTTACAACACAAGTCGCTATATATTTGATTAACATACAATGCTCATCGCTGGATATCAAGCACATGCTTAAACATGTATTAAGCACCTATTTGAAAATTCTAACCAATAACGAATATATAAATTCCTTCTGAATAAAATGCTGAAGGTGATTAAAGATTAATCAGGGAGGAAATTTAGAAAGTGTAACGTTTATGCGAATGTTTTCAAAATGTTGTTGCAAGTTTTTAAATTTCAAAGACATGCAATTATTTCTGAGAGGAAAAAGTAGTTTTTTTAGACAGCTGATAGTAAAAAGGACCTTTTAGTAGTTCACGACTGTGTTAAAAGTAAAACATTCTTTCGCTCAGTATTCAAAAGCTTTTAACACGCTGGTGAATCTAGGTGAATCTAAGTTCAATAATACTTGTGTACAATGGCGGGTCATTTGAATGTGAATGTGGACTATATTGAACCAGTTGAAATTTTTACAATTTTTACAATCTTTTTTTAGTAGAGAGAGAGGAGATTAGAATTGTTACATAAAAAATCAAGAAACCAATACGACATTGCATACATAAAGTGCCTAGACTGGTGCAAGGTAAAGGACATACAAAATGATTTAGCGTTCTTTGAAAGGAAAAAAAAAAAAAAAAAAAGCTATGAGCGTCTTCAACATTGTGGGCAAACTACTCAAAGATAAAGCTGTATCTTAATGTAAACAACAGGAAATATTGAGTATATTATGCAACGAGACTATAATGGTGGTAATTAAAACGCGAGTATTATTATTAACCGAGAGAACGAAGCGAAGTTAGTAATTATGATACTCGCGTTTTAATTACCATAATAGTAAAGTTTCATAGGGCTGTTTATGCTCGATCATGTATCTAAATTAAAGGTTTCATTTCAAAATATTCATTTCTGGTTTTTGAGTGATATGTTACAATCGTGAGACGTAGTACGTAGTACGCAGGCGCAGAAATATTGATTACTTCCCTATAAACAGCTGTTAACGTGTGACAGTTTAACCTAAAAGAAAGTATAGACAAACTGGAACAAATTGAATAAATAAATGTTGAGTATTGATTTCAAAATAGAATGGCGAGTTCACAAGGTCGATGATTTCATATTTTGAGACAATTCTTCGCAATACACTAAGAATACATTTTCTGAGAACGAATTTATACCTTTTGATATTCTCCAATCCAGAATTGTGAATAGAATTAATCGTACACTTTTTTCCTTCACTTTTATCACAAGTTATTGGTAACATTGAGTGATTTTGCCGTAATTTCTGAAGGCGTAAGTTCAATGTCACTGTTACTAGTGTAAGACATTTTTTTTTTTTTTTTCAAAACTGGCGCTAGTACCGTTGTCGATTGAAACGATAAAAATCAATACTTGGGCTTTCACAATGTTACGTGGCTACTTCTGATTGGTCGAATACCATTACTTTAATAAGCAAGTGTACTTTAATGAGGCCCATTGAAGTACTGCTACCAGTCGTATAAATACTGAAGTTTGACATGGTCGAGCATACTTTCCTACCAGGTTGCTTCACGAAGCCTTACGTGGAAGATGAAATTAGGCGTTGGGCATCAAAATTATACGCTAGTTTACCAACACATAGAAGCGCCCTTGTTAGATCATTGGGAGATTATGAACCCACTAGACGCCGTTCTAGACTGTTCCGGTTACCCCGCATGGCTTGCGGGCACCCGAGATAACCCAGGAGCTAATCCTAACAGCAGCTAAAGCTGAGCTCTACATAATTTTCTAAGCTGTTTGACATCAAAATTTCCAACTAAATAACTAACTTTAAAATTAAAACACCAGAGTGCAAGGTATTGCATCCTTTCCTACAACCTGAAGGTGCATTAACTGTAACCTCAAAAGAAACTCTAACCTCAAATCCCACAACACATCCTCAAAATCCCGAAGAAAAAAAAATCCTTACCTGCGGTAAAACCCTTAACGGGTGGGCACGCAGCAAAAACCTTCTGGCTTTATACAGCCAGCACGTCGGTCGGTTAGGCATAAACAAACGTATAGAATTTTTTGAAATATATGAGAGTCCTTAGCCGCCTACTTCAACAGTCTGTTCCTTTTCCCGCTAGCCTCAACACCATATTACAGTTATGCCATAAACCTGTATACCAAGCTCTTCTGCAACTTCTTAAAGAAAGTGGTCTACAGATCTAGTCTCCTCCTATCCTCTTAATTTTCCTTTCATTATTTTTCTTATTTTTACCTTCGATGGCCATATGGGATTTTACCGAAGGCCAAAAAATGTATGAGAGTGAGTGTGGCGTTTTAGGGCCCGTCGACATCGAGGTCATTTAGGCCCGGAAATGCATGTCTGCAGGTTACTTTTTGTTATGTTATTTTTATAGTTTTACTATCTGCACTGCCTCCCAAATGTAGAATGTTGTTTTCTAAATGTCATGTTGTCAACACTAATGTTGGGAAAGGCAAATGGGCATCGCAATCCGATATCATGGGCATCAGAAAGGTAAAGTAATGCCCTATATTTATACATAATCTATACTATATCTATAAATATTCAGGACTGTCTAAATATAGACTGATGCACGGGTTAAAAGGATTTTATTTTGTTCGTAAGACTTCTCAAGTCGGACTGTAGGCTCGTTTCGAAATCACAAAATAATTTTCCTTTTAACCCTTGTGTGACAACCATTATTACGCTAATCTTCGTCATGCAGAAATCGTAATTTTTAAACAACTGAAATACTACACTGATATTTAAACACTAACATACAAAGCTGATATAGAGAATTTTATTCACTTCTCTGAATTGTTACAGAAAAATAACTTAGACCACGATGGTAAACTTATTATATCCTGAGCAAGAACCAAATGCTAGTTTTTTACAAGTCATTTTCTCTTGCTTTCTGCAGATTTGATCAAGATTAGACAATACATGGACAATTTTAATGAACGAAAGTATAAGAAAAATAAAAGGCCAGGAAGAAAATGCACACCATTATGCCATGTTTCCAAGTTTGTCGCAAGTATACGAAATCCAACTATCCGAAAAAATCCGCGGGGAAATAGAAACATACTCATTACCAATGCATTCTCTATGCATTCATTAGGAAGCCTAATTTAGGGAACTTGTTGCTTTAATGCGTAATTTCTACTATACCGTTATTGAAATCAATTCTTATACATTAACTAAATCTCGAAACCAGAGGATACTTTTGATTTGCTGCACCCTCATGACCTCTCCTCGTTTCGTATTTGTTTGCTTCTCCTCTCTAATTTTCTTTTTAATCACACTCTTGAATCTTTTTGTAGTGTTTAACGTCCGCTTTTACTACGTGCGGCTACACAGGCGGCGACACTGATGATACATGAAATGAAGATGGAGCACAGGTGAAATGAGATGGCGGGGGAAACCGGAGTGCCCGGAGGAAATCAGCCCGATGCCGTTTTGTCCACCATAAATCTCACATGCGGTCGCCTGGGATCGAACCCGGGCCGCGTTGGTGAGAGTCGAGTGGTCTAACCACTCAGCCACGGCGCGGCCACACTCTTGAATATTAATGATATTCATTCAATAAGTGTCATCTCTCATCTCGCAGCATTTTCCACACACATGTTGGCAGCTCTTCCGTATGAATAGCACAGCCACAAAATTCCAAAAGCGTGAAGTAATTAGAAAAGCAAATTTGGAGTAAAACTTATCTGTGTTTAGGGGTATCTACATTTACGTTAGTCAAAAGCCAGTTTTGAGGTCCCACGATCCTTCCCACACATCAGAAAAATGTGTGTAGTGTTTAATGCCCGCTTTTACTACATACGGCACCGCAGGCGATGACACTGATGATACATGAGATGAAGATGGAGCACCGGTGGAATGAGATGGCGGGGGAAACCGGAGATCCCGGAGAAAACCCACCCCAGCGCCGTGTTGTCCACCACAATCTCACTTTGCGGTCGCCTGGGATCGAACCCGGACCGCCTTGGTGAGAGCCAAGCGGTCTAACCACTGAGCCACGGCGCGGCCACCCACACATCAGATGTCAACAGAATTACATAAGAAGCATAATATGAATCATAAGCTGTAAGGGTGCTGAGCGAAGATTTTACGGGAATATTCAAACAACCTTAGAATAGACCGTTTTTGTCAGTTTTTATTTTCCTAAAACTATTTTGTTTATTGAGAAACTGGAATTATAAAATAAATATATTAAATGTTTAACAAATACCCTCTGAAAACATGCGCATTCTCCGAGTTGCCGTTACTACTATTTTGAAAATATTCCTACTGTTCCTGAATTTTTTTAGTGTTTAAGAAATAAAGTTCAAAATTTTAGATGGCATTTCATGTTATTTTTTTAACGGTTATATGAACTCGGGATATTATTGTCCCGTACACCACGTAGTTGAGCATTGTTTTGTTCATCTAGAGCCCTTGCAAAAGAAAGGTTAGGTATGCAGTATAAAGACAAAGACCTTTAAGAAACTTATCATGTAAGCTCCTAAATTCATTCATTCATTCATCCAAATTTAAGTTTTTCTGTCCATAAGCACGTGGTTGTCTTTAAAAAAAATAGGGAGGATTTAAAGACCCGAAATGGATTCTAATTTTGCTTCAGCCATCCCTTGCCTAGTTGAAGTTAAGCGGTCTACAGAGACAATACGAATAAACAAATGACTGGAGGCCACTCACGAATAAACCACCTAGTGTTAACCTTTTGTCGGTAGGCACCAGGAAAATTATGGCTATGACTTTCACTAACCGATATTCGAACCCACGCTCACCGATCCGAGAAAAAAGGAAATGCCAAAGTGCAGCGGGTATTGCAAGCAGAACAGAATTACTACGAGGTTGTTTACCTTTTCATGCGTCGTATGGGAGTTCTGCACGGAGCCTGTTCCATCGCTTCTTTTTATGGGTTTGACCATAAGAAGAGGAGGATTTCTGTTGGCCCTCTGCTGATGCTGAAATCCGCCACTGTAAGGCACCTGTTGGTAGGGGTTGTAATGCATTTCGGACCCTCGCTGACAGCTGTTGGAGTACGGCGGACCAACCACCTGGTGATTCACCACCTTTCCTCCGTGTCTCGCGTCGGGATAAAACATGCCGGCCGGCATCGTCTTTTGTTTTCGCGTTTTTATAGTTTATATGTACTTCTCTTTGCAATCATGTAAACAACAACTCTTAAATTTCTACCGAATGTCTTTTAAAGCGCAAACAAGAATTTGCGATTTTAATCAATTAAAAACGGCACAAAAAGTCGCGCTTTCAGTAATAATCCTTTTCACTGCGTAATAAACACACTACAGTTAATTGCGTGAAACGTAATGTTCATTGGAAACACGATTAGAAAGATCTTGACTGTTCAAGAAGCATAGCCATTGTAATGGAAATAAAAGGAAACCCAAGTCATGGATAGGTGTCATTCGGAAATCTTCGGCAATTCCCGTCATCTTCCGGAATAACCAGCATTGGGAAGGGGTACTGGGGCACGTGGTAACTCGGTGGTGGGGAGCAGGGTCAAAGGTCACAGAAACTGGCTTGACTGGAGACCGATTGAAGGTTAATTTCTTATCCCTTCTACGCTACGGCCGTCGAATCCCTTTCCTCGCGTGCAACAATGCTGCCCTTAGGGCTGGGTTACCGCCGCTCGTTACGATCTCCATCGGCATGCCTTCCTTTGTCGCTTATGAACATTCATTGTAAACACTTCCTCACTCACGATGTTATGTTTACAATTTATTTTTTTTATTTTTTCTATAGGCAATTTCTGTTAGTAAATATTGTTGTAATCGCATTTGATACTTCTTTGAAACAGACCAACAGTTACTATTTGAAATGCCATTTTTACTTTTATTATTAGGTATAGCAGCAGTATTGTAGGTATTCTATCCAAAACGTTGATATTTCAACATAAATACAAATTTTGGGAAATCATAAATATAGAGTTTTTAAAGAACAAAGTCTGTGTGTGCGTGCGCGTGCGTGCGTGCGTGTGTGCGCGTGTGAGTGTGTACAAAAATTGGTCAAATACTAAAATTTTGATTTTGTCAAAAATGGCTCTAATTTTCATCAAACAATATATGTTTAAGATTTTTCATGATAAATGAAATGTATATCTTGAATATTCTGGGAATACCCTTCTGAGATTTTTATTTCCAAGCCCAAATGACCCAGCTGTTGACAGGCCCTTAACACACTCACTCACTGGATGATGCTATTTTTTTTTCCTTCATTACTCAGAAACCAATTAGAGAGACAAAATCTTACTGCACAAAAAGTTGTACATCTTTTTAAAATATAAAACTTTTGTCTGATATACCTTTTTGAAGTGGCAACCATTTCAGAGATATTCCTTGTTATTTGTCTGAATTTTCTGAAACTTTATTTTTTTCAAATGGGAAGAGTTAGTCACTGTTTTTATCTCTTGACCATGCAAAGAAATCATAATTTCAAAGTTATTACATGGCTAACAGCTTTAAAACATCTGACTATCAGTTACAGCCTACTGTATTCCTGTATTCCCTTGCACCTACAAGAATATTAGCTATAAGATACAAGAGTAGAGAAAGTCATGTGATTATACACATCAGAGAATTGTTAAGTTATAATTTGAGATATGCTTTTATTGCTACATTTTGCACAGCTGCCTTTAGCTTCTCTGGAATATAAGCAGTTAGGATGTTCAAAACAGTGAACTATATTTTCTGGATACTTGGGAATAAGGGAAGAAAAAACAGCAAACATAGATCCGAATTTCTTTCTAACACCACAGAATGGAAGAAGCTTAACTTCGAGCTATGAAATATATACCATGAGAACTGCAACACATGGATTCCATCACAGGATCTGTGGACAATATCACATACTGACATGCCAATCAAGGACTCACTCACTGACGGTCTATGCAAAAGGAGCGTACTTGATGTCCACTATAGCACTGTTCTAATCCATATGTATGCATTGTGCTCAATAAATCTTTATATATATATAGGTGGTCTGAAAAGTTTCCAACCTACTAAAGATACATGACATTTTTTCAGAATTCTTTTTTATTTTTTATTTTTTTATTTTTTATTTTTCAACTTAGTCTCCTTGTAACTCTACACACTTCTCCCAGCGGTGCTCCCATCTCTGTAACCTGTCCAAATAGTACTCGGCATTTTTCTCTGCAAAATAATTGTTTACGAAGATGACTGCCCCTTCATTTGAAAAAAATCTCTGGCAATTTTCAGATGAGGGAACAAAAAGAAGTTGCTTGGGGCTAGATCTGGTGAGTAAAGCAGATGATCAAGTAGTCCAAACCGTAATTCGTGGATTTCGCCACTGCAACCGCTGGGGTGTGAGACGGTGTATTGTATTGGTGAAACAGGATTTTCTTTTTCTGCAAATGTGGCCGGTTTTCCGTAAGTTCTGCCTTCAGCTTGTCAAATAACGATGCATAGTATGCTCCTGTAATGGTTTTTTCTTTTTGAAGATAATCAATTAAAATGACTCCATGACTATTCCAAAAAACAGTCGCCATCATTTTCCCAGCCGAAAAAAAAGTTTTTGCTTTTTTTTGAAGCCAGTTTCCCCTTTGCAATTCACTGTTTGGATTGTATTTTTGTTTCGGGCGTATAATGGTGTATCCAATTTTCATCTGCAGTAATTAATCAATGCCAAAACTTGGATCTATTGCACCTAAACTGCGCCAACAGTGTTGGAAATGTTCATTCGAACATATTTTTGGCCTAATGTTGGCAAACATGGCCTCCAATGTGCGAACAGCATTCTCATGTCTAAATATTGATTTAATATGTGACAAACACGTTCTTTTGACATGTTCATAGCCGCTGCTATATCTCTCACTTTAATAAGGCGGTCGTCTAGTACCATTTGGTGAACTTTTCGTCGGTAGTTGCAGTTCTTGGTCGTCCCGAACGTTCATCGTCTCCAAAGCTCTTACGGCCACGTTTAAACTCAGCTGCCCAAAATTTCACTGTGGTAAATGATGGTGCAGAGTTCCCATACACAAAATCCAACTCATCTTTGATTTGCGTAGGCGTATTGCCTTTCAAAAACGAATATTTAATGACAGCTCAATACTCGATTTTGTCCATTTTCATAAAAACACTCACATCAACTCACTCAAACCACTGTTAACATAACAACTGAGCGTCCAAAATGGCTGAAACTTTGGTGAGCAGCTGCCAACAGATGGACAGCAAAATTCACTAGCTTTTATTTACGAGTGCTGCCCTCTTCATGTTGAGGTCGGAAACTTTTCAGACCACATAATTCACATATATTAATTCATATATTAATGATTCACATATACTGTAGTTTATTGTGAATAGTCTGTGTAGTCCTCTTCATTATACTTGAGAATCAAAGGAAGCCAAATATTTATTTCAGGTAATATGTAACTCCTGTTAAAAATTTTAAACTTGTGTCAAAAAAGTTTTAATGGCCAAAATTTGCCATTTCTAAAATAGCTGCTATTGTTCATTTCAATGTTCCATCACTTTAAGACAACTCTAAGTACTCTTTATGTCTCCCCTATTTTCATGCAAGTAGTATATAATACCAAGATAGACATACAAAATAGCTGACTGTTCAGCCTCCTGATTGATTGTGCACCTGCTACAAAATGTGGACTGAAATTATTTCTGCAAAAATTTATCATTATTAACATTAATTTCTACAACATATAAAATTAATTGATGGTGGGTAAAGAAAGTATTGTATCCCAGAAGTTTTCTGTAATACTTCAAAGACATTTTAATTCAATGATGACGATGATAATCAATGCCCTCTTTGAAGTCTGCACAGAGGCTCTGAAGTCCAATAAGGTGAAAATGTTCATTCAGAGTGTTCTGGCCTTAAGATTGGCTGGTGATAACTGCTGGACCCTGAGAGACTACTCTTGCTCACCAACACATAATCCTTAACCATCCTGCCATACCACACCAAAAGGCAACCCCAAGAAAAATCCCACACAAAATTGGTGTTGGGCGCCATTTTGGCATGGGAGTTTTCTTGGGGTTGCCTTTTGGTGTGGTATGGCAGGATGGTTAAGGATTATGTGTTGGTGAGCAAGAGTAGTCTCTCAGGGTCCAGCAGTTATCACCAGCCAATGAAAAGTCCTGCTTCAATTTCCTGTGGATTGTTTATTCCTACTTGTCTGATTGCTCGGCTTTTTTCACTTGCTCTCACGCTCGTTGCGTCACCTTATCTGTTTGAGAATATTTAGTCCCATCAGTTTGAAATCTATTTCCACTATTACCTCGCCACATGTTCTCCCTTTCGTTGTAATAAACCGAGTGACGCTTCTTACTTTGCCCTACTCTTGGCTTCTTCCTAGATTTGTTTGTCTATCTCCACCCATTTTCTGTTTGTTCTCTATTTCACGCCTATCATGTGATTTATGCTACGTTTTACTGGGGGAGTTTATTTCTACGATTTTACCTTATTGGCCATTTCCATTCACCTTCAACTGTGCAGCAGTCATGAGTCCATTCCCTAAAGTTGTATCGCCCCTTGGCGTCATAAAGGTACTGCATCCTGTCTTTACATATTTTCCTTAAACCTCATTATTGTCTATGGCTCCGTGGTGGCGCTGGAATTTTTGGCTTCTATTGTCCTATTGTTTACGTATCCGGCCTCGTCTGCCCGTTCTAGCTTAAGGCAACTTTTTCCCTATATTTGTTTCATTTGCACGTTATTCCTATTACAATATTTCTTTCTGACTTTATTTCATATATCATTTATTCCCAACTGCTTATTAATAATTTATATGGTTTTATCATCCCTTTCTTACATTCTTCTCTCGGAAACCTGTGGTTTCTGCTTCAATATCCAATAGAGAATGGGATGTTTAGAACCATAGCCTTTAAAGAGCCTGTAAATCAATCTTTTTTTTTTTTTTTTCATGCTTTGTACATTGAAAATCAAAATCACTTGTGATTGCAGTATAGGCAAATAAGTTTTGAAACTGTGCAGTTTGAAAACCACTCACATTAATCAAATGCTACCGAGTCTAAAATATCAACTTATCACATTATAAATTATGTTGAATGTAATTAGTTTTTTATTCAGGAAAATTACAACAGATGTTTAATAAAACCAATTATAAGAATACCTACAGTGCAAAAAAGAAGAGAGGAAATGGAAATTGAAAAGTTCAATTAGATATCCTTTATTACACCACAAGGTATGTCCAAAATGAAATCATTAATATGATAATGTATCAATATATGTAGTGTATGAAGGCCATTGGAATGAGCACCAGGAGTGACAGTACTCAATGAAGTACAGAAACAAAGGTTGGTTGTGATAATGTCAAAGATAATAATTGATGTTGCATTCAATATATATTTGATTTATCATTGAATTTTCTATTCCTAATGAATTAACCGTTTGCATGTTGCATACAAATTCCAATTTTTGATCTATTTGTTCTAAAATCATAAAATTTGCATAATAAAAATGAAATAACTGCAATACTCTCTGATCCAATTTGGTTGTCTTCTATTTCTCTCAAGCTGCAGGGACGTATTTGTTCCAGCACTACTTTTATATTTGTTGTGCTCCATCTATTACTCTATTTATTTACTCTCCTCTTTTTTTGTTTTTATTTTTTCCCATTTATATTCCAACTTGTAAATGACAGAAAATTACTATTATTGCTTTAACTGGGTTTGCAAGTCTTGGTTTGCAAGCCAAGTTATATAAAATTATTGCTGAATCATTCTTTAGGGAAAACACAATGAAATTATTTTAATTTACATGTAAAATTTGGAGTTTTATTATTTTAACATCATCTACAAGTCATAGGTGCAAGAATGATAGTACTGATGGAGACATTTGCCTCTGAAGCATGTTCTAGTAAGTTCTTGCACAGTAACGTCTGCTGCAAGATTTTAGTTGTGGTAACTTCTATTCTGGCACCGTCCTTATTTTATGTGATAATATAAACAAAAGCATTTTTGTACAATATCATAGGCTGTTTAGCTCTGTAACAATCTGTGGATGAAAAATATAGTTTTCATATAATTTTTAATGACTTTACATCTAATGCAAAATCTATAAACATCATGTTATTACAAATGCAACAGTCAGACCGTAATCAGTTAGCATTGATTTGGTAAATCTAAGTGTAATTTGTATGTATTAATCAGAGTGTAAGCTGCGCTTCCTAAAAGCAGAAAGAAGTGGGAGGATTAGTTGTACAACATGGCTGCTTCGGTGCAATATGTGAAACATCACAGAGGAAAACTGTTAAATAGTGGTGAAAAACAATTGAATGTGTTTCGTAAGTTGTGTGTAAAATACCTGACTTCAGCAATTGAAGATGTTAATTTGTCAGCAGAATTAACCGGTGATTCAGAGCGGAGTATCAATGCCACTCAAAGTAAAGTTGTAAAAATGGGCCAGCTTTCAACTCCAGGAAAACAACGAAAAAAATGGGGGCAGCCAGTTGTGGAAGGTGAGTGTGATGAATTTGTTAAAAATGTTATTCACTGCAAGATGCATAGCTTCTTTGAAAGAAATGAGGTACCAACAATGCAAAAAAGCTTCAAGTAGTAAACGATGATCTCAATTTGTCAAACTTTAGAAAAACGAACTTTCATACCATTGTTCGCAACACAGCTTTTGAATTTTTGAACAGAAGCAGAACAAATATAATTGTTGATAGTGAAGATATATTGTTATGGCGCAGAAATCATTTAACGAAAATTCGTAGGCATAGATAAGAAGGGTGCAAACTGTATTTGAAGGAATTTGTTCATTGTCAGGTTCCAGTTAGGTACAATATTTTTTGCTTCAGTTGCATATCAATGGAACTTCCAAATCACTGCTAAAGTGGTGGCTACACACAGTTATTTAGCACTACTATTCTGCAAAAAGACTCCAAGCCTTATCTTTTAATTTATAAATGAGCTGGGGTTGTGTGAAAAAATAAAATATTTGAGCAGTCTCCCTGCAACTGTTGTAAGCATTCAGTCACTGTTTAACATTCAAAAGGAGAAATATATCACACAAAACACACAACTTTACATTTGATCTTAACCTAAAAGTTCTACTGCATAAGGTACTCAAACATCGAAAACAATAAAGCAAAGCTTTTCATAGAAGTTCACTGACAGCACACATGTTCACCACGTGGTGGATAAAATAGCATGATTATTCCCTCCAAACATAGTATCCATAGTTTCCTGCTTTGTTTACATTGCCATATAAAGTAAGCATGTCGCCGGTATAGACAGGTACAGCACCTGATTAGTATACAGACATGCTCTCCCACCAATAAGGAATAAAGCTCTACCAGGTTCATCATCCTCTGTGATCTCCCAGAAAATCTCTAGTTCCAAAAGTCATGATGGAGCACAATGAAGTTTTCAGCATAAAACTACTTAGCATGACTTCCTTCATAAGTGAAGTAAAGCCATGGTCGTAATTCAATTATGGTAGAAAAGAACCTTAAATTTGATAAAGACATTTCTCACTCCCAATTTAGAATCGTATGCTGAGAACCATTGCAGTTACAGACCATAAATAAAACCAAATTTTATTTTCTTATTAAATAAAGCAAACTCAGTGCAACGTTGTATTCTAAAAATGACTTTCCAGAAAAAGAGATTTAATATACTCTGATTTAATTCAGATTCATGGAATGTCAACTGCGAAATATGCTGAACACTTGCTTACCTTAGCTGCTACAATGCTGAGGCCCATTCCGTTGTTTGACTTTTCCAACCTGATGATTTGTTGCTCAGGCTCTTGCTGTGGAGGTGGGCATCCACCAGACCTGTTGCTCATTGCACTTGGACTCCGAGCCTGCAAAAAATTATGACATAAAATTTGATACCAAATTCTTATAACAGTGTTAGAAAGTGAGATTCTCCTTGGATTGTAAGGTTAGCTAGTTATGTTTTATACTTCTTAGAAATTGAACGGTATTTAGCAAGCATGTATTTTTGTAATGGTTTATTTTATGTTGTCTTTTACTCTTTTAGTGTTGTTGGCTCTCTCTGTTCCTCTATCTGGGAATAACCTAGTTAAAGTAATTAAATATATATTTCAGAAACAATTGCATTTACTGTATCTCAGTTTCCACAGACACAAAGAAAAATACAAAGAGAGAGAAGCTCAAAAAGTTTTGCTGTGTGCAGTGGCACTTGCATGTACCATATATGTTACAATTACTGTTAACATTATGTGATCATTGTCACTGTTTGTTTTAATCACAATTTAAATGCATTGAAGAATGTGGAATTTATAAAGTTTGGCAGGTCTAGTGGCCAGCTGAAATACAATCAGTTGAATGCATTTGCATATACCTTTCTTTTTTTTCCCCACATTGCTATTGTTAACATTACATATGCATTTTGCAGTTTTTCCCCCTCAAAATCTAAATCCACTGTAGAATGGACACTATAAAGGTTCAAAATGTCATCAGTGCATCAGGTAATTAAAAGAGACAATAGTCTTGTTTATCAAAACCAAGGAAGTGGGGAACCATGTATTACACATGCTGATGCTGATAGGTGTAGGCTGCTTTTGTACAAAGCCTACAAAATACTATTTGGAAAGCATCAAGGTAAGTAAACTTATCTAAATCCACTGGCCACACTGTCATTTATAAACAATTATATCTATGCAGCTGCAAACTGATTTGATTTGAAACTAGTAACCATGTCTCAGAAACTATTTGTAGTTGGTTTATTAATACTCGTCACTTACTTGTTTATATTAATGAGAGACTAAATCCTTTCATGGAAGTGTTGAAAACAGTGTTGTATAAATTAAATTAATTGGGAGTCGATTAATTATTAATCGACTCCCAATTAATTTAATGAGAGACTAGTTTCAAAGGCATTCGCCTAGTCTCTCATTAATATAAACAAGTAAGTGACAAGTATTAATAAACCAACTACAAATAGTTTCTGAGACTAATTTTGACGTCACTGTTACTAAATTCCTCCGAACATATATAACATATAGTAACCATGTATTAGCAAACTAGCCCTCCACAATCCTATTCCATGAAAAAACTAAGACAAAAGCTTTTATGGCGTGTATGATCTAATTGTAATAATTCTCAAGTTATAGCTGTAAAAAGTTGACCTACAAAAAGATGCAATTTTAAATCACAGTCTAGTGTTGCAAATCAATTGATGCTGAACATACATGCTGGTCACCTCTCCACCTATGCTGCTGTTAATTGATGACCCATATGAGATGGGAGGGAAGGAACATCAAATTGTTGACCTTTAGACAGGTAGCTGGGCCAGCCTGCTGCATATAATTAGCAGCTGGTAGGCAAGCGCCTAGCACTAAACTGTGACACAAGTCTTAAATTTCATTGGTTAAATTTTTATGGCAAAAGCCTGTAAAATTCCTTTTGATGTCCGGTTGACAATGGAGGACAATAGCCTCTGAAACATGTTACGGAAAATTTAAAAGTAAGTGTTGTTTAGTGTCATTAATCGACTCCCTTTAAATTTAATTTAAGCCTGTAAAATGTTAAACCTAGAGAATATATGCTAAACCTGATCTCCAATTGTCCATTGAATATAATTTTTTAAAAATAAATCTGTAAATTTTATACAACTACACAATGAGAATGACACTTACCCCTGGATTATGTTCATGGGTCATGTAGATGGTCCATAACCCACTTGAGGTAGGCTGTGTGCTCATTCTACAGAGTCCTGCATGCTGCAATGGAGCTAAAAATTCTGCCAAACCCTGAGGAACACCTCTAACCACATCACAACTATACCCATCTTCTGGAAGGAGAAACGGGAGTTGTAGTTCCCTCTCTTCTTCCAGCCGTACCTCCCTACCATCTGAGCGAGCCAACTCATCTGCTACATTTTCTGCAACCTGAATCAATGAGGAAAAGCTTAAGTTAGTTAATTTACATAAAAGTATTTATGGTTTTACTTACACCTGTAAAGGTGACTGCTATGCTATTATTCCTTAAAAAAATATATATCTTGGCAGTCATTTACAACTATTCACCTGTAGCAAATGTGCAAATTTGTTGTGTACTCTAAACAATAAACATGATGGATACACCTAGACAATCAAAGTCCAACATTAAGAAGATTTGATAGAGGATTGTAAATGTTGCTCTGGACTATGTATTTAACAGTTACTGTGTGGGAAATACAAAGTACACTAAGATGAAATGTCACAATGTAGGGATCCTGAAGAAAAATCAAAGTTCATTCGTTCAAGGAAAAAATAATCACAACACTATTCAAATGCTATGACTTTTTCTTTACTTTTTTAGATGGGACTACAATCCCACTTTGGAGTTAGCATGCATAAGTGGGATGAAGGGCCATTTTAAGCACTCAGTAATACCCTAATGGAAAAACTCATGGAGAAGACAGCTACTCCTTGGTGCCCATTGCTGATTGAAGGAGAGTCTTGGATAACCTGCAACTGTATTTTTTTCAAGTGTACTCTCTACAATGAAGGCACTACTTTTGGAACTGGCTATAAAAATTTTCAAATAATTGTATTATATCAAAATTGGCAGATTATTAATTTAGAATTTATAACTCAATCTACTGTTTTTTCTTTCCACCACTTATACAGAATCCAGTTGAAAATCACTGCAAATTTTGGTATACTTTTAATTATGACTTTTATGTGAATTAAAATTCCATGAATGACAAAAATATACTGTACATTTTTAGCAGAGTGTAAAAGAATCCAGTGTTAGAATTTCAATATGCACACACTAGATTAAACCTAATTAGAATAAAAACGTACCCTCACCACATTCTCTATCAGTTCATGTGGTATCCTTGGTTCATCTGGGGAAGGCTGGTATTTGGATAGCAAGGCCCTGAGCTGCAGAGAGTTGAGTTTGAAACACGTAGAACTAAGTGTTGCCAAATCCTCCGCTGTATACTTTGGAGCCTGAAACATTAAAAACATAAAGCACTACTTATAGTTTTAGTGCTATATACTGTAAATTTAATTTAAGTTTCTGTATTCATGCACATGAAACTTCAGCAAACATAATACCTTCTATTTTACAGCACCGTAATGTTGCATAAAAGAACTTAGAGCATTGGTAATACTTTTACTTACACTGCTTTAAGATATGATTAACCCCTTTTATAATGTTCAATAGGACCTATAATTTCTCTGTAATACCAAAACAAGAGTATACATAAACATGTAACATCCAATTTTTAAAACTTTAAGACTTTTTAATGATTCATTTTTTTGAGGAAAAATAGTGAAGTGAAGTGAAGTGAAGTGTTTTTTGACATTATGGTTTTTACTCTTCCAGCTTCACTTTCATTTTGCACAGAAAAGATGAAGAGAAAGAGATGCGAGGTTTAAAGGACTCATGGGAAATGTGAAATATAAATCAGTAGCAATACAGGATTTTTGGTCCAGAGATCATGATGATAGAAAGAAACCCAAGTTTCAAAGACTCTTAGAAAACCAGCAAAACTCTCCATTTGAGAATAATTACTATATACAAAAAGCAACACAGTTTATTATACTTTGATGTCCCTAAGGAAACAGATTTCATTGTACAGTACGTCTAGCCAAAAAATGCTGTCTACAAGTCCCACCAGGAGGTGAGTGTGTCTATGATGATAATGGAACAATAGTCCAAGAAACATGTTCTAATAAGTTTTGGTTAGAAAGTAAAACCTGTAATGTTAATTTCTTGTCAGAACTAGTTTAATTAATAAGTTAATATTTCTTAATTTACTACTAAATGACAATTTGAACCTGAATATGCTTCATAGGCAATGTAAGCTATATAATGAGGAATTTGAAAGAAAACTCTTCAATTTTGACACCACCTTTGAAGAAAACCCAAACTTCAAAGTCATCAAGACACTAAGAGACATCCCAATTGCTTCCAAGGTGTTCACCCAATCGAAATTCAACACTCAACATTAGCTGAAGATGTCAGGAAGGTCCTAAAGAAATGCATTCTAGGTAAACAGTAATAATATATGGAGCATGGAATACTAGTTCGACTGACAATTATTAATTTTCTGCTTCATTGTATCATACTCCATAGTCATTAAGGACCATCTTTTCATGAGAATTGCAATTAACTTAAGTAAAATATTAATTTCTGAATGCTTAAAACATCGATTGTTACTTTAATTGCATTCTGAACTATGATTTTCATGCAGAGCATCTTCTTGTAGATGAAACAATGCATAGTAGGTGATATCTATGTAGCAAGCATGTGATATGAGAAAAAGATTCAGCTGTTTGGGGCAAGGTTTGTGAATTACTTTAGCACAGATAATAGAAAGAAATTGCTTACAGTGATTGGCACTTTGGTCTGGAATGGGCAGTAGTGAGATAGATTCATCAAATGGCTCAACATGGAGTTTCTGTGAGCCCACAGAAGATATCAGCTATAATCCCAATAATAAACATTTGCTGGTGATGTAAGTAACATAACCTATGAAATATTTTCCTGTAATACATTGTTAATGATGCAACAAGAGAGTCCATTTGACTGATACAACAGTTTAGTATTATCTGGAGTGTTTTTATTCAACTTTCTTTATAACCATTTAAAATTGAATACCATAAATGGTGGTTACATCACCTCAAATAGAGAAAGGTATGAACATGAAAGAAAACAAAATGATCCCCTAGGTCTTAAATATTCTAATACCAGGGACGTAGAAAACAACAGATGAGTCAAGGATTTCTGGATAGGAATAGTAAAAGAGAGAATCTGATATATGAAGAGGAAGAAATTTCAGTCCAGATCAAATAACTCACCAAGCTGACCAGTGCTTATTGGTGAGCAGTTCTTCGCTTTAGTTCATCACATAATTTTGTTTAGATTGGTTCCTTTAAGTTTTCGGATTATAGAAGCAATTAAAGGGTCACTTTTCTACCATAACAAAATTGATATGTAATTACTAACAGCTGCATTGCGTGAAGGTGAGGGATCAGATATTAAGGTATTGTC
Organism: Mantis religiosa; assembly: GCA_030765055.1. Taxonomy (NCBI): domain Eukaryota; kingdom Metazoa; phylum Arthropoda; class Insecta; order Mantodea; family Mantidae; genus Mantis; species Mantis religiosa. The sequence continues at coordinate 98,161,150 of CM060952.1, forward strand.
CAGTTCAATTAATTATTAAAGGAATTTTGAGGGTCCCCTCCCTGTCTTTCTACAGTTAAAATCGTAATATGGCAGAATGTTGTAAAATCATAAAATAGTTTAATTTAAATAAAAGATTAATACTTCAATGGATACTAGCACATTGCAGAATACATGGTAATGAAACAGCTGACTTTCGAGCCAAAAATGGCAGTACACTATGTCATCACTCTATCATAAGAATAATTATATGAACATATAATAAAAAAATTAAAGAAGATTAATGTTTTTATTATTAATTATTTTTATTATTATTAATTATTATATTATATATTATTATATATAATTATTATATATGATATATTATTATATTATTATTAATTATTATAATTATTCATTAAAATTAATTTGTTTCATTACAAACAAAAGGAAAACTATGGGAAAATTCATGTAACAGCACAACTAGAATCAATACACTACCAGAAAATCCTTTGTAGCAACTTTTAGATTTCTAACAGGCCATGACTATCTCAATAAACATTTATTCAGGACTTGTAAAGTGAGATCTCCTCTGTGTTCTTTCTGTACACTTAAAGAAGATGGGTGGAAACCACCGAATCCGCTGCCCAACCTTTAGTCAACATACCAACATAGCATCAAAATTTTGGAGAGGAAGAGAATGAATGGCTTCACTGCTAACTGCTTAACATTTAGATACAACCCACTATAGTTTAGTATTATCATTTGCACATCACATTTCATCATTTGGATGAATTTCTTAGTTTATTCTGTATAACAAAGTACAATCTAGTACTACATTCCTGTACATTTCATACAACTTCAGGAAGTGCCACATTAAGGAAAATACTGAGTTTTCACTAAAATTAGGCAAGTGAGTCAACCTTGTATATACTTTTCTCCACTTACAAGTTTTTTATGAAGACTAGTTTCTGGGGACTTCTCCCCTATCGTCAGTTCTGTGGTTGAGTCAACTCACTTGCCTAATTTTAGTAACAATGGCACTCCACTTTCTGAAATACTTCTTTTTATTCTATATACTGAGTTTTCAATTATTCTATTGCTCTCTGTCAACTGATCTTTCATGAATAAAATTCATTATTTTTTCATTAACTTTCCATAATATTTTCAGTTAATTGACTCTTTGTTCAACAGAGTAAGTGACATAATGACTGCCATTCAAAACTACAAATTATTACTTAAAGAATGATAAACACAAGTACCTCAATCATTCAGCCATCATTAACCTGGTTTTCTATTTTATTCAGATTGATGATTTATTTATTTTGCTTTTTACATTTTCAAATGCAGCACAAATTGGAAACAAAAGAAACTTGCATGCTATTTCAGAAAATAAAAGTGAACACAGTATTCAGTTTACTTTTTGTGCTACTTTGCTTACTCTTGGGGCAAAACAAAAATTTGTATAGATTAATAATTTATATTAATTTATTAATTTAACAGTCTGTATCTGGATTACTGTGGTCTCACCTAATGAAGATAAATGAGTTTCAAGTGCACCAGTATTCATTTAACCACTTCACCGATGGCCATTTAAACCCTTCAGGGGCCAGAAACGGATACCCAATAAACAGAACAAGACATTTAAATTGTTAAATGCTGTAAAAATGCATCATAAATACAATTCCATATCTTCCGTATTTATTAAGTTATTTAAACGAAACAAAAACTGGTTTAAAACCCATTAAAGGCAGTATACATCTACAGTAACAAAAAAGTGGAGACTACAGTAATAAATCGTTCAAATTTCACTTCTTTATTTCACTGTAGCAAAAGCCATTCTTTGTGCTGAACGTGCCTAATATTTGAATCATTTTGTTTTGTGTGTATGTATAGCTACGCAAGCAACTTCTCCGGTTCAAGTTTAGTTTATTTATGCTATACCAAAGGATAATCATGCGAGTATATGTTGCTTATTTATGCTATACCAAGCGATAATCATATGAGTATATGTTGCGTTACATTGGAAAGAAAACTCCCTGTCAGCATCTGTTATTACAGTGTTTCTCAACCAAGGTTTCTAGTAGCCTTATGCAGCTTTTTTCGCTCAGTATTTTAGTTATTTATACTCTCTCTGTGATCAGAGTGATTTCTTACAGCTATCAAGAGCTAAATGAATGGCACATTTAAATTGTTAAATTTCAATATTAGCCATGGCTTATCCCCGTAATGTAGCAAATAAAATACCTTGCGTATGATGTATACAGGCTTCTGATATTACTGTAGAAAATCTGGAATACTTGTTGTGCGATTATGAAGGAGATGTTTAGGATATAGGTAGCAGTGACGTGTACTGGTCTACAGATGGCATGTTAGCTACTGCATTGTTTGGGGGAAGTGGCAGGTCAAATATGGGTGATGTGGATCAGCTATTACAAGCTATCCCTCTTTACGGAAAACAGTTAAATGGTAAAAAAAGTATTTTTATACCACTGGATGCAACCATGCAGAATTATTTAGTAATTTTCAGAATTGTAAATTCATGCAAGACATTCACCTACCTGTACTTGCGCATATAAATAGCTCGTAACCTAATTGAGTATTGTAATACTCAGAGGCCTCTTTATACTGGGGGTAAGAAATCCACCACGACATCACCCCTCATACTTGAGAGAAAACACTTTCCTAAAAGCATACCACCCACAACCAAAAAATTTGCAACCATTTCGAAACTGTCTAGTGTGTTGCGAAAAAGAAGAAGTTTGCAAGGAAACCAATACTATTTGGTGTGAATCTGCAGATGTGCCCTTGGGTGTTTATCAAGGTTTGGAGGTGTACAATTCAAAAAGAAACCTTTACATCCCTTATAGAACTAATTTAAATTTATTGTAAAATAGGAAGATTAAAATAATTGGTGTTAAATGAGCATTAAATGCATGTATGCGCCGGACGTCTATACACGTCCATATCGGTTTGGGGCATTTTAACCTGGACGTCATATGATGTCCACATCGGTGAAAGCGTTAATTTATAAGCACCAGAATTTTTTTTATTTTACTTGCGGTAATATTACAGGTTTACAATACTTAACAATATTTAGCAATGTATGTTTTGCATCTTACATTTCCTAATATCTTGATTTACAACTTTGTACATAATTTAGCATTAGTACCATTTACATTAGTAGTCTAAAATTTTTTAACATTTTCTTTAAGAGCTATTATGTTTGCACAATACTTAAAATATTTGAATCTTGTGCTCATTTCTTTCATTCATTTAGTTCAGAGTTGCTTAAGGTCAACGTTTTTAACAAAATACACAAATGGCTTCACATGTTCAAAATTATGTTTGAAATAGTTTAGGTATAAATAATGGGTCTGTAAACTCCACTGCTACTAAAATACAATATGGATAGAATGTAAATATTTATAATGGAAAACAAAATCTTATGCTTTACTGTATTTAATTACTTTCACTATATCTTTTTTCAATAAAAATTATTTAAGGTAATTATTGTCCCAAATACATTACTTAATATTATTAGTGTGTTAATCTATTGATATCTATACCTTTAAAAATATCTATAGTTTAACCACTATAGTGATGGCTATTTAAACCCTTCATGGGCTGGAAACAGATACCCAATAAACAGAACAAGACATTTAAATTGTTAAATGCTGTAAAAATGCTTCATAAATACACATTTGTATCTTCCATACTTATTAAGTTAGTTAAATAAAATAAAAACTGGTTTAAAACCCACTGAAGTCAGTATACATCTACAATATCAATAAACTAGAGACAATATTAATAAACTGTTGAAATTTCACTAATTTGTTTCACTGTAGCAAAAGCTATTCTTTGCGTTGAACGTATATAATATTTGAGTCATTTTGTTTTGTGTGCATACAAACAAATGTATATATGTATAGCTGCATAAGTGACTTCTCCGGATCAAGGTTTTAGATTCTAGTTTATACCAGCAAGCAATAATCATTGTATATGTTGGGTGAAACAAACACTGGAAAGAAACAAACCTCTCTGTCAGCATCTGTATGTATCTCTTATTACAGTATTTCACAACTGAGGTTTCTGCAACTGTTTTCCCTCAGTATTTTAGTTATTTATACTCTCTCAGTGTTCAGAATGATTTCTTATAGCTATCAAGAGCTATGAATAGCAAATTTGAAATTGTTAAATTTTCAGTGTTAACCATGGCTTATCCTAGTAGGTACTGTAGCAAATAAATGTGTACAGGCTTCTGATATCCTTCAGAAAATCTGGAAGACCTTTTGCTTGTTGACATGATTTGGATATTGAAGGCGATTATGAGAGAGGTGTTGAGGATATACGTAGCAGTGAGGAAGAAAATGACCCCTTCCTTCAGGTGTAAATGAAGAATTAACATTATGAAGTGGTCAAAATAACTCAAACACAAATAGACATATAGACAAATATACATATTTTCTGATGTACAGCTAACTTCTGACATTCAACCAACTGACATTTTCACAAATTTTTGTTTTATTTGTTGACTTAGTGTCTCTCATCGTTATGGAAACAAACGTATAAGTGAGTGGGATGAAGGAAGCCCTGATCTCTAAAAGCAACTTAGGGCCTAAGAGGAGAATTCAGAAGTGGACAGTGTATATACTATTTGTAAGCCTACATTAGATGCATACTGGTCTACAGATGGCATGTTAGCTACTCCATTGTATGAGAAATGACGGGTCAAATATGGGTGGGGTGAATCAGTTTATTACAAGCTATCCCTCTTTAAGAAAAACAGTTAAATGTTAAAAAAGGTATTTTTATACCACTGGATGTAACCTTACACATTTGTTTAGTAATATGCAGAGCTCTAAATTCATGCAAGACAATGACCTACCTGGACTTATGCGTATCAACAGCTCGTAACCCAATTGAGTACTATAATATTTAGAGGCCTCTTCAAACTAGGGGTAAAAAATCCACCACTACAGCACCTCATTCTTTAGAGAAAACACTTTCCTAAAAGGATATCCCCCACAGCCAAAAGGTCAAGACTATTTCGAAAATGTCTAGTGTGTCGCGAAAAAGAAGTTCACAAGAAAATCAATATTATTTGGTGTGAATCCGAAGATGTGCCCTTGTGTGTTCATCCCGGTTTTGAAGTGTACCATTTAAAAGAAACCTTTAATGGTAATTACACAAATATAAATATTTGTAACAAAAGGCTTCACTTATCTTAAAAAAATGGTGTTAATTCTTCTTCCTACTGGAGATCGATTTCAAAAACAGATTGTTTTCATCATCAGTCAACAATCTGTTTTTGAAATCGATCTCCATTAGAAAGAAGAATTAACACCATTTTCTTAAGATAAGTGAAGCCTTTTATTACAAATATTTATATTTGTGTAATATTCATTGCTTCACTGTAGCTAGCTTCATTTTCTACGTAATCTTTAAGGGTAAGTTTTCATCCCGTTTAGAACTAATTTAAATTTATTGTAAAATAGGAAGATTAAAATATTTGACCTTAAATAAGCATTAAATGCATGTATGCGCAGGACATCTATACAAGTCTATATCGGTTTGGGGCATTTTAACTTGGACATCATATGACGTTCATATCGGTGAAAGGGTTAATGAACTGGGACTAAAATTCCTCTTTAAAAGGTATAAATATTCCTATGTTTTAATAGGATAAATTACTGCTATAGTGGTTTCTTTAACAGTATTAAGGCTTCTCCTCAGGAAAACATTCTACTTACTGCAGAAACACTTAATAAATTACCTGTAAGAGATGTGCTGCCTGTATAATACGAGCTAGATGGCAGTCTGCAGCAAGTTCTAATCCTTGTCTCTCAGCCCAAACTTCCAACTGGGCCAGTCTTGATTTGAGACGCAGTCCCCATGCTCTAGTACAGTAACATATACTGTGTGGCTGCTGAGGATGGGGACTCGTTGGCGAAGTTACCACTTTATTAAATGCCCACATGTTGATGAAGTGAAACAGCTGAGAGAAGAGTTGTATTGTGAGTGCTGCATTCACACGACACCTCCTTAATAGCGCCATTGCTGAAGATAGGACCTGCAAAACCTGCAAAACAACAACAAATGGATTTAAAGCAAATTAAATTTTGGTGCACAGAAAATTGACATCAGCTTTGAAATCAGTTAACACTTTCTTGATAGTCAACATAGACATCTCATTTGGATGTCATCCAATTCTTTTCTCTTTTATTTTTGCAGTGCATTTGTATTCATTTAATAGTTTGTTTACAGATTATCCAGGTTATTCTTTAATCTGGAGTACCTCTTATCCCTAGTTAACCTAAGTGAAGTTCTTGTATACATAATAAATAAAAACATTAAGAAAGCTAGCTCTTCAATGTTCCATGATGAAATATACAAAAGGATATAAGGACTTTACATCATCTTTGACCCTTGAGCAAATACTTTATTAAGATGTACTATAATTATATGGTACCCAAATGGTAACTCTGTTAAACATTTTAGTTCAGTTTTATTTAAAGATACCCTTTAACTACTGTGGCTCTCAGCATCCCATTTTACATTGGGCATAAGAAAAAAACCACTTAATTTTGTTAGAGGCCTCCTTATCAGACTTGAAGTTCTTTTACATCCCAAAAATCTGTGACATGGGACCACTGACTTTACTTCCCTTACAAATGAAGCCATGCTAAGAATTTTTATGCACTTAAAAATTCACTGTTCCACTACTGGGTTTGAACCTGTGTCAACAGGGACAAGAAGCTAGCATGTTACCCTTAGATCACAGGGGACGGCTCTTAACAAGGTTAAGAAGAAGGTTTCTCCAAATGTACAGTTTGCCACAGCAAAGAACCGTGCAGGGGGGAAATTGCTGATTAGACACAGTTCCGACACACTGTCTGGTTAACGACACTCATGTCAGTTCAGTTACAGCCCACTCAAAAACATCTGGCCAACATCTGACACTTATTTCTTTTGTGAATAATACCTTCTTGGTTTTACTATACTGAGTGAATTATTTTGTCTAGGATGCATATTTTTTAAATGGTTCTACTCCTTGTGTAGCATGCATTCTACATCACATCCACTGTCCTTGTTGCACTGTTTTGAAACAGATAAGGGTAGCACATTTCTGTCAGGATATTTCTCTCCTTTGGCAAGCAGTAGATATATAATTATGTTGAAGCAGATGCTGTTCATTTATGCACCATAATAAATAAATGTTGTTGTTTTCAAATGCTAGGCTTTGGCAATGAAGCCATTAGCTCTCTTGCTCTCCAAGAGAGTGGGTCCGGCAGGTAGGGCTTCACAGGTTAAAAGATGTTCTTCAGTCATTTCCTCTTCTTTGTTGCTCAGAGGACAATTTGGACTTGTATAAATTCCTATTCTGTGTAAGTGTTTGGCCAAATAATCATGTTCCGTAAGTAATCTAAAATTTGCTACTGCAAATTTACATTTATGCCGCTTAAAACATGACAAGTCCATAATAAATTAATACATTTCTCTTTTTAAAAGCTCTTATCAGTAACACACCAATGTGATTAGCTGACCTAGATGCTCATCAAGATAACAACAGGAGGTCCAAGTTTGAAAGCCCTATAAGATTGTTCTCGCTGAATGAGGCCTTTTCCAAATTTACTCCGTATTTCCCTGTGAAAGCCAGGAAAATATCCTAAGCTTAGGCCTGGGACATTTTCTTTAATTTATCATCATCATCATCATCATCATCATCATCATCATCATCATCATCATCATCATCATCATCATCATCATCATCATCATTTCACTTCATGAATCACCATTGTCCATCTCTTGTGGTGCCTTTTGTAGTGTATAAGCATACAAGCAAACACATATTCACACCTTTTTCTAAAGCAAAAATACCATTTTACTTATTAGTAACCCTGAAAACATATTTCGTATGAATCTTTAGGTGTTACACTTCCTCTATTTATTAGATGAGCATCAGAAAGTATTAAATGAACAAAGGGTATCAAAGATCTGGTATATATGAAATAACCTACATAGATTGCAATTAGGTGTATGTTATTAAAATTATATATAATTCAGTAACAGCCAATTAAGCATTAATAGTACACTGTGTATTAAGAACTTGATGCTTATCAAGTCGAGAATACATATTGATCCTACAGGCCTCGTATTCCAAAGTATTTGAGATCTGATATGTAGCTTACAGTTCATGGCTAGCCAATTAGTTTTTACAATACTTGAAAAACCATAAAAAGCAATAACAAATCAGAATTGCTACTATTCTGTAGGGTATTACGTCATTTCTTATTGGTACCGTAAGTGTTATACTGTTGTGTGTTACGTCACTTACTACTGGTACCATAAGTATTGAAAACTAGAACTAAGTATTAAGGACCTGTTTCATTCTTGTTGTCACGGCAATTGACAAATGAATTGTAAATTCAGCTTACACAACAAATACACGTTCACAAGATTAACTTATATATCAACAATTGCAAAAAGAATATTAGGTATAAGCAACTTGACACATCAGCCATTTTTGGCATTCCATAATGAAACACTTCTGGAATAATTACAGATCTATATGTGTAACAACTTATGATCCCCTAAGGAAGCAACATTTATTTGAAATATTTGAGCCATCTGCACTTACTGATCCTGTGTTTTCATCCTCTGGATTTTCATCCCTTTCAGACATAAAGTTTGGCATCACCGCTGCCAAATCTCCTTGCAAACATGACACAAGATTTCTGTAAAGAAAAAATGAAAAGTATAGACTAAACAACATTTTTTTTTATTATCACACAGAAGTGACTGAGATTACACTTACTTGAATGCAATTTGGACACAATCTGCTAAAATATCTTGTGCATCCAACGAGAACGCAGAAATATGCCTGTCTGATTTCAAGAAATGTAGCAGCTCTGAAGAATTTGCCATCCAGAAAGCTAATGACTTAGCATCTGCATACCTCTCCTGCAAAACAAGGAATAATGTGATGTCATTATAGGTAAAAGGTTGGATGAAATAGAAATTGAAATGAATAACATTTTCGCTTGTCCAGCAAAGGTAATAATTTTGTGTAAAATGTCCAGTGGAGTAAATGTAAAAAAAGATGTATGTAAAATAAATGGGAGGAACCCTTGAAATCTTGGTAGTACTTTTTTTTTTTTTTTTGGCTGTGGAAGTAAGCATTTAAATTTGATGCCATGAGTATGTGGTGAAATTCACTCATACAGTCTACACTTTCTAATGGGATATTGTTAAGTCAATGAATTGAACTTCTGAACAAATTTTGAGACAGTGGGTTACAAGTGTTCTTTTTAATGTAACTGTCTACTTGCATAGGTTTTCTATACATTCCAAATTTAAATTTTCATGGCCTCTTAAGATTTTTAAGTTTAAAAAAGTCAAGAAACTGTTCTTTTTTCTGCATAAATTCACATTTCCATTACAAGGCCACTTTTTGGCTCAGAGCAATACATTGCAGGCGGAGAAACAATGACTTGGCTACCAAAATTCCCCCTTTCATCTAAACAACTTAAAACTTCTGTCAATGGGGAGGGGTTAATGACAGTCTTTATTCCTCCACTTCCTTCAAATCTAAGAAACTTGAGTTCAGGTAGACTCAATGCCATCTACAGAACTTAGGACAAACTCACATACATTCTAGATATATACCATATTACAAAAAGAAATTATATTGAGTGTTTGTAATACTTGTACATGAAACTTAAAGATATTCTCCTAATGTATATACTCTGGTTTATATTTTCTTCACAATTTAAGTGTTTTTTTTTTTTTTTTTTTTTTTTTTTTAAATAACTAATGTATGATGAATCTGTACAAAACATAGTTGTTAAATTATGGTGCATGCAGTTTTTATTAATATACACAATAAATATGTCAAATACCTGTATGACATTATGAATTATTGCAGCCACCCTTGCAAGAAGCACAGTGAGCCTATGCGCTCGTTCTGTTGGTGTAAGCTCAGGTCTATAGTGTGTCGATGCTCTGTATCTAGCTACCAGATAGAGTGTATAAGTAGGTGCCAACTTAAAGTGTGGCGATGTTGGATCTAGATCTGTTATCACTGCATGCAGAAAGGCTTCTTCGGTTTCTTCACGGAATTCGAGGACTGCAGGCAGGATTGGATCTGTTCCACGGGGATATCGTTCGTAATTTGATAACCTGAAATATTGTGACAAGGTAAATAACATATGTGACAGCAACAACTTTATTTGTAAAGAATAAACAGCTTCAAACTATTAAGTTACAGGTAAGAAAAGTTTAAAGAAATGATGTCGCAACCAGACTCTTTTGATGAACAGAAACTGAACTTGTTTTATCAAACAAAAGTAAAGAATAAACAAATCACATTATTTTTTGTAAATGTATACAAATAAACAAACAAATAAATAATTATCTTGATGATAGAGTCGACATGAAAAATTCAATGCCACAGCTGGGATTTGAACCATGGATCTACTGGTTTCTGTCCATTGGCCATGGTAGCTCAATGGTTAAGAACGAGTGGACAGAAACCAGTAGATCCGTGGTTCAAATCCCGGCCGTGGCATTGAATTTTTCATGTTGACTTTATTAATCCAATTCCTTAGCCTGTATACGACTAGTGTGAAGAAATGAATAATTTCCATCAATTAACTTAAAAAATATCTTGTTCTCCGCTTTATAGCTGGGCCACAGATCATATAGTGTAGTTAAGCTTTCACTGTAATGACTTTGGTATTCCACTGTATTCTAATGTGAATAATTCACTCAAAGCTATGTTTATAAGCCACAGCATTATTTCTTGCATTCAGTTTGAGTTGCAAACACTATAATGTTTTCATTGTGCATCTCAAATGTGAAAGTTTATACACACTCCATGTTGCGTATGAATTACTTTAGAGCATTCATATTATTATTGCTGTTCTTGTCTTATTAGTCCACTGAAATGCTTACCATCTTGAATAACGAAATGTTATATGCAATACATATGTAAACACCAAAAACATAAACTTTATAGGAACAATCCCCATAACATAGAAAAACTTAGGACAATTTAAGAACAAAAATTATCAAAATTATGCAACAACTTATATGTGTGAATGGAATTTTATCTGTAGATGCCAGAAATGCACAACTTATAACAAGATTAGCAGTAACTATAGTGCATCTTACTTCAGTCATCAGTAAGTCAGTAAGTGTTATTGTTTTAAAAAAATAGTGTAATAGACAATGTGTGCAGTAAGAATATGATAATCTGCAGCCACACATTATAATGAATGCACTAATTTAATTACATCCTTACATCTTTCATACTACCACATATTCTAATTTATTCTCTTCACGGCCATAAAAGAACATGCATTCTACCTAAAGAATTAAAAATACCTAAAAAAATAATATTAGAACTTAAGAAAAATTTAGAACAACATGCAATACCTTTGTAACAAAAAACTGTATAATTCTATTCTTCACTATGGGGAAACACCAACTCGCCTACTTTTATTAATTTGCTTGTTTCAAGAGACACCTGGTTACATTATCAGAAATTGTTCTACTGGTTTATGTTATTGTTTGGCTTCTTGTTGGTGGTAGCAACATCTTGGATGATGAAATAGATCTGCAGGGTAAGTTTGGTGGCAGCAAATACTGATTGGTTTTTGATGAGAAGATTCCTTTTTACAAAGTATTTAACTTTGATGTATTTTGGTCAGCTTAAATAATGCTATGTTCACATAATGTCATAGGTGTCCAAAAGTCAAGTACTACTGTGGATTTGTCAGTTTGTTTACATTTGAAGCTTCTCATTTGCTTTTTCAGCCAAGCATCTAGTTTCTCTTAGTTTATTCTAGACAAGAGGACAGGAATTTAAATTAATTTTTCTACTGCAAATATTCCAAGAGGAAATTCAAAACTAGATTGAAACAACATGCATGCATGCATGCATGCACAGAAATTTGTAGCACAATAATTCTGGACAGCGATGAACATTTTTATAAAATATATCTATTAAATATACATCAATACAAATTAGAATTAGATACATCAACATACAGTCAGCACAGAAAGAAAGTATTCGTATACCACTAACACTTTAGGGAAAATGAATATTATGGAGAGTATTTAAATGACAAATTAAAGTTTACTGACTTGTTAGAAGGCATCCTCAAAATAATTTACATTTTATATGAAAATAGCAACAATGTACGAAGGAAATGTCACTTCTATAAAAATAAAATTAACTTGCCAATTTTTCAGCCACAAAAAGTAATAGTACACTCACAAAAACAATACACAATACAACAACAATGCTGCTATTCAGTACTTTGTTGGGTATCCCTTAGCTTTAATTATAGCCTCTAGTCTCCTTGGTAAGGAATGGACAAGCTTTTTTACCTCCGCCTTTGGTATTGGGTTCCATTCTTCCAAAAGAGCAGCTTTCAATGCTTCTTTGGTTGAAATTGCACTTTTTCTTGCACGTTTCCCCAGGATACTCCACACTTGTTCGATAGGGTTAATATCTGGAGATTGGGGAGAGGTATGAAGCTGTTTTGGAACATTGTATAATATCTAAAGTTGTGTAATGAGCACAGTATGTTTTGGATCATTATCCTGCTAAACATCTAGTCTTCTTGCAGGACCATTTTCTCCACACTGGTATGCAACTCTTGCTTAAGAATGCCCTTGTACTTCCTGTGATCCATTAACATCCACCGTGCTAGTCCACTCTTATGACGGTACTTACGAGCAAATTCTAGGCATTTTTTCCTGTTCTGTGGGCTGACATAGAACTTGTTACGCGCTACTCTTACGTTGTATCCTTTCTTATTTTAAACAGCTCTCACAGTGCTTGCTGAAACATTAATTCCTGCCTTCTGCAACAATCTGAGGAGCAGTCATTTGTGGACCCTTTTTAATGCAGCAAAGAATGTTGCTTTCATCTTTAGCCGTGATGACTTTAGGTCGACCACTCCTGGGTGTATTTAGAACAGATTTTCTGGTTCATACTCCTACTAATGATGGACTGAATCATTGACCTGGTCTCTCCACTATCTGAGATATCTCAAAAGTGTTTTGAATTCATTATGTAGTTTAATTACTATGTTTCTCTCTTCTGGCATAGTTTCTTTCCCTCTTCGGCCCACTTTGCGTTACTTCTGCAACCTACTGTGTTCGATGTCAGACTGGTGCATGCAAACCACTTGCTGTGAAGCAGCTCAATGCAGACTATCCAGAAAGCAGAGCTAGCTTATAATATAACCATAGTATTCAATCTGTGGATAGCTTTGGTGTACGAATATTTTTTGTACCAAATTTACAGTATCATCCAATATTACCGCAGAAAGCTTTCTGCAAAATTACAGTAAGAATAAGTAAATAAATAAACGAATCATATAATTTTACAAGAATACTAAGTTACATAAATAATTATCTTGCAACAACACAAACTGTTTCTTCATTTAGGTGGTGTTCGAATACTTTCTGGGCTGACTGTATATCAAAACATGCCATAATTAGAATAACAATACAGAAAACACTATCACCACAAACCAGTTAGACAACTTTTGATGATGGACCATATGTCTCCTGAAAAATATTAAATTAATAAAAGTGACATTATTTTACATTTAACTGAATCTTTACAGCTAATATTTTGAAATGTATCACTATTTCTTTCAAGTATACATACATAAACATATAATTCTATTTCTTCAAAAATGTAAAACACTTATGTTCAAACTTAACTGCTACAAACCAAACATCCAAAAGAGTTAACCAACCTGTTTCCATCCCTGCTACTGCTAACTGATCTTTGGGACCTTGTTTCTTCTTTGTTTCCGAGACTGGATGTTGAAACTGTTTCCACATTACCATCAACATCAAATGTAGTTTCATAGTTCTGAGTTGTTCCATTAGGACCAGTACTATTATTGTTGTGTCCTGGTGTTGATACTCCACCATGACTGATGGTATCATCCCTTGAACCTTGTCTGAATGCACACGTCAAGTAGTGAAAAGAAAACATGCTCACAAAAATCCATGCAAAACATAATAATAGAAAATCTAGAACACTGGCTAATCAAATAAAAATAAACATCATAGCCACAAAACTGCATGCTTCACAATAATATTCAAAATAAAAAACAGAGAAATATAACACACAATAAGTTTGAGGTGTTACCTGTCATATGAGAAATCCAAGGCCTGTCTCGCAGAATCATGTCGCTGCCTTGTTCTATCATCGTGTGAGGGATCTATGAACCTAAAGCTGTGCATCCGGCCAAACTTAACTATTGCCCCATTCTGAGAAAAAGAAGAAAAAGATGAGTGGTTACAAATGAAATGTATTTTATGCACAATATTTAAGGATTCCTTTTCATAGTAAATAAATGATAAAAAATATTATTTTTATACATTCAAGCAACTGATTTGAGCAAGGTCTAAAAATTAGGCTTCTCGTTGCTATAGCACTAAATTCACAGAGCGTCACTTCCAGTGCCTAGCAACACAAGAGTAGAAGCCACATCTAAGACAGAATGCCCTGCTATCACTATGATACAACTCTTCTTAGTTATACATAAATTTGAAACGTCCCACAAAAATAAAACTGTTGAAAAAATAAAAACACAGATTCTTATAATTTTGCAAGTGTGACATGAAAGAAATTCAAATTACAACAGCCCCCTCTCCCCCCCCAAAAAAAACTTTTTACTTTATGAGTTAGCTAATATTTTTGGAAAATCATATATTTCAGTATTACATAATATATTATCACACAGCTATTGAAGCCTGCCATGGAGAGGTTGAGTGGAGTCGGCACTTACATTGCCATTGTTCCTTGCTGGTGGGAGGGGCAGAAGAGCTGCACCTTATATGGACAGGCTCCAACTGATACCACAAACACATCACGAAGGACAAAGTGAGGTGTAATGTTACTGCACAAACACCCTTGAGACTGTTCCAATAATGCAACTCAAGAAGATTCAACTACTAGAATAATTTCCTGTGACCAATAGGCTGTGTAAGAGCTGATGTGAAGTCTAGACAGAGAGTTCTTGAAGTTTGAGTGTTTAGAGTGTCAATCAATTGATTTGAGTTGACAAGTGTAGCTTTATGGTAACGAGTCGGCACAGTTGAGCAGTTCATGAATCACTGAGTTGGTGAGTTGTACTGTATGAGTTGAGAAAGCAGTGCAGAGAAGTGTGTTGGTCTGCAACAGTACAGCACGTACTAAGCTCCATGGTGAGGAATTGGCAAGCATGAAAACTGCAGTGAAGCAGTTCACAAGCTAATAGTGGATTGTGTTCACAGTTAGCATGCAGCTTCGTGTACAAGGTAAACTTGTGTGTACGTCAGACAGATACTAGCAGCACAAGTAGCTGCATGCTAAAGAGACATAAAAACATTGCAGAGACATTTTCAAGCTGTGTATCTGAGTAAAGAGGAAGTGATTTTATGTTAGTATTGCGCTAATGATTTTGGTAACAAATAAAGGAGTTATGGTGAACTTCATCTTGCGTTAGAGTCAACATGAAAAATTCAATGCAATGGCTGGGATTTGAACCACAGATATCCTGGTTTCCGTCCAGTTGCTCTAACCCATTGAGCTACCATGGCCAACGTGCCGTCCTGACATTAAATTGGATGGAAACCAGGAGATCCGTGGTTCAAATCCCGGCCATGGCATTGAATTTTTCATGTTGACTCTATCTATCAAAGACCTTAGCCTGTATATAGCTAGTGTGAAGAAATGATTTATTTCCATCAATTAACTAAAATTCATCTTGTGTTTTTGTCATATATGTGCCTAAAGAGTGATTAATTGAAATATTATATGGATATATAATGTTTAACCGAGTGATGTCAAAGTTATAGGTGTAAAATCCTTAAACCATTATAGAATCGTGTATTCTTGATTTAAGTATAAAGATCACTCTTACTTGTTTTCTTTTTTAAGTTATATAACCAAAGGCAAGGTTAGCCCTAAACACTCTGGTTAGTATTAGGATTATTCCTTCTCCTGCATACTAAAGTAAAGCTGGAAATATTATATCCATTCCTGGAGATTTAAATGGGTCAAAAGATCCAGTTACACATTTTACATTCTCATGCTGACACACCTTTCAAATACTTCCCAATCTTCCTTCTGTGGTCAAAATTTCCACTGACGGTCTTCTGATTTGTCTTGTTTGGAATCTTTTCCTCTCAGGTGTCTTTTCTACCTCTCCATAAACTTTTCTTCTTGGAGTCTTCTCAACTAGAACTCTGTATTCTTTCAAAGCTTCATGGTAGGATTTCCACTTTGCTTTCGTCCCTGTACTATTAAATCTTCTCTTTGCTAAGGTTTTGTTCCACCAGGATGTTTCATCATCTCTTACAGTTTTTCTTCTAGAGCCTTCCTATAATTCTTAGCATTCCTTTCTGGAATTCCTATAGGAGTTGCCCTGTTTCTAAATTATCTTAAACCTTATATATTTATGGTCAAAAAGAGATGGTTCTTGGGATATTTGTCATTCTTTGGCTGAGCTAATGCATTCACCTGTGCCAAGAGTTACATCAATAACTTTCTTTCTATTTTTATTTTGAAAGGTTGGTTCCTTACCTTTATTTATTCTAAGATTTCTTTTCATAATAAATCCTAATAGGCCCATATGCAATAGCTGAAGACAGTTTATACTGAAAGAATCGAACCACTTATCAGGTTTTAAATTGTGCAATTATGTATGAGAAAAATAAGGTGAGACCCTAGTAGCAAATTCATGAATCTTATATATTCTTTCAAAATACTAAAAATATTGATTACACAGAAAATGAAGCTAGTTACAGTGCAGTAATAAATATTATACAAATAAAAATATTTAGTAATTATATTCCACTTAACTTAAGAAGTTGATGACAATACTTCTATCTTCTTTTTGCAAGATTAATTTCATGAGCATTTGCCCACATCTTCAAATGTTGACTGAAGATGTGGGCAAATGCTCATGAATTTAATCTTGCAAAAAGAAGATAGAAGTATTGTCATCAACTTCTTAAGTTAAGTGGAAGATAATTACTAAATATTTTTATTTGTATAATACTAAAAATATTATTCATGTACTAAAATCCACAAATGCTCTCACATGCTTTCGAGCCATCAACATAAGAGTAATACGACCTTCATACAAACAATGATACTAAAAGAAAGCTGGAAATGGACTTGTAATTAATAATTACTTTTTCTGAATCAATGCAATTTTATCTAAAACAATTGCCTATAATATCTTGATCAGGTCAGTAGTAAAAAAGTGATGCTCATGTTATTTGGAATACATAAAACAAATCTTAATTCTTAGAATAGATATAAATAAAGAATAAAAAGTTCTTACTAGATACTTACTTGCAGGATTGTTGTCTCATATATTCGCTGACCATTAACATAAGTTTCGGCATTGCCACTGCATGGTGTAACAGTCACAATGCCCTCTGTGTGAGCAATGACACAATGTCGTGGTTCTATGTTAGGACCAAACAGCTGAAGTGATTGTGACTGGTGGCCATGCTGTTGTGAACCAGCTGTATTTATCGGTCGTTCACTGCCTACTTCTGTTACATTTGGATGCAGTCGATGTCGTTTAGGTGTTCCACTTACAATATCTGTGCCATCTGTAAAATTATAATCAAATAATTTTAACTAGACTGTAACTTAAATTAAGACCAATTTTAGCATAATTTGAAATATACTAAATAAAATGGAAGATTTCAAAAGCAATACAAACAAGTTACAAAGCAACTCAGAATATAAGAAGTTAATTTTAACTGCAAATGCCTATAAAAAGTCACTACATTTTAAATTAGGATGCATTCTTTTAAACTGAAATGTTTTCAAGTAAATTCAAATTCCTTTACTGTAATAAAATAAATTATATCAAAAGTATGTGATCTTCTTGCAAAAACTGTTCCTAAAGGCAGTTCCATAGATGTAATATACTGGTGGCCATTTGGTTGATTCCCTTCATCCTATTCACTTAATTGAAAATTCTTCACCTGAAATGTCTTTTAGAATTCATGCTTAGTGAGCAGGGGCCCCAACTTGCTGAAAAGAAAACTAGCTAATATTTAGTAGGAGTGTTGACAAATTGTGAAAGAGAAAGGTATTTCAGTTTTCTTGAATATGGAACAAGCTACAAGAGTAAAGCACTAACGTGGTGGCGGTGGTGGTGGTGGCAGTGGTGGTGGTGACATATTAATAAGCGGAATGCACTTCTAGAGGCCAGCCAGAATATGCAGAATAAATAAAATAAAGAACACAGGTTTATGACGACTTATGTATGGAAGAAGATCAGTGTTGTTACAATTAAAAGAAATGGCCTCAGTGGTACGCCCATGAACATAGAATGGAAGAAGGAAGGATATCCAAAATTTGTGCAGTAATGGGAAAGTAAGGGGACAAGAGAATGAAGATAACACATGGGTACAATGTGTACACATATCAATGGAAATATTTTATGCAGTAAAAGAAGATGCAAGGATACAGATAAATAGCATAATATGACAAAAAGGTAGCATTTTGAACAGTTAGAAGACACCTCTATTCTTTTATTATTTGCAGTAACCAGAAAATAACCGCAGTCCACATCACTGTATTTCCCATCGTTATCATAGAACATGTAACTGCTTTTGTAATCATGAAAACTTGTATTTAGAGTTAAAAGCATAAAATTCAGTAAACTATCTTACCCGGATTAAGTTCAATAAAGAATGGCAGCCTATCATAACCATCTTCATAACGATAGTCCATCAGCTCGCTTCCTTTATTCCATTTTTGTTGTGGTTTCTTCTTTCTTTTTCGTGGGTGATAATCAGCTGGCCTTCTTCTGACATGGAACATTATTGAACCTGCAAAACATGAAATAATTTTTGTTTTTAAATTTTTGTACTAAACTGTTTACATTATATTTTCCGTTAGTTTTAATAAATAGTAGCACCATTGAGCAAAGAACACAAAGCTTTTAACTAATCTATAAAAAAATAATGTTGCATATTTTTTTACAACAGACACCCCAAATTTAGAAGAACTGACTTTAGAAGCCAGACACTAACCTCTCTCCCATTGCTAGTGTAGCCCTCTACTTCTCAAAAATTTGCTACAAGTGAAACAGAAACCTGTTTCTTAATGACATCACTGTCCCATTGAAATTTCAAATAAACTTAACAATTCTATATGAATTATATGTATTTAGGTTCGATAGGTTAGAAATAGTCTTCTGCAAATTGGATGAATAACAATTATTAACTTGGTTCTAGTCAAAGACACTGATATGACTCATGTTGACAAACTGAAGTCATGCCAATCTTAATTTCAAAAGTTAAAAAGAAGAACTGTATGTAAATACACAAACCTAAACTCAACCCTGAGATCCCAAGTATAATTCCTGGCTGTGCAGCAGGAATGTTTGTTTAAGTAGGATTATTTCCTATCATTTTCAGTCTTAAAGTATGAATGTCAGTATAAACTTATGACTTACAATTCATGAGTAATTACAACCAGGTTTTCTCAAGTTAACTGGCTAAAAACTGCCACTTAACCTTTTAGGTTACACAGTACTACACCATCAGATATCATACCAATGAAGGTGAAATGTCCTCTGGCAGGAGAGACAGTTTCCCCTGAATATATTTCAGTAAATATATCTGCATTACTTGTTTGTTAATGATGCTGTCAATTGCCAGATTCATATATTAGCATTACTGGTATGCTGGAAATTCATCCAACAGGGTTTGTTTATATGCTGGTAAATCTATTGACACGGAGATGTGCTTTAAGTACATGTAAAACCATTGGTCGCTGGATTTGAATCTGCAACCTTGGGATCAATCTTAGCAACTGAACCACACAGATCAACTCCAATCAGCATACAAAAATAGGCAAGCAATTTACTATCTGTTATTTCTTCCGTATGTCCATGGGTCATTAAAAATTAGTGGCAACACTGCCAGCATTTGGTGCTATCAGCAGTAAATCATATAAGCTGATAACAGTGAAAAATAAGAGCATCTAATGTTTGTTAGTTGTGAGTTTGAAGACAATAAAGTAAATATGAATAAAGATGCTTCATTAAAATTCAGGTTACAAGATGTATCAATGCTTGACAATGCCATAAAGAATTATTGGAAGCTTGCAATAGACAGACTATCATATTGTACCATGGCTAGGTGGGCGAATGCATTTCGTAGAGGAAGGGAAGTCGTTAATCAAAAACATGGAGCTGGCAGACCGCAATTAGCAAGTGATGATGTGCATGTGAATGCCATTACAGCACTGCTGGAAGAACATTACTGTTGGACTTGTATTGAACTAGCAAAGGAAGTTGGAGTTGCTCCTGGTACGATTCTCCTCATAGTTAAGAAGAAGTTAAAGATGAGGAGAATCGCTCTCGATGGATTCCACACAATCTTACAATGTTCACAGGATGGAAACAGCAAGTTAAACTACACACTTAGAATCCTATGAATGTGAAGGTGAGCATTTTCTTTGCCGTATCACAGCATTAGATGAAACCTGAGTTCGATGCTACCAACCAAAATTAAAGAGACAATCAAATGAGTGGCCAAAATTTGATTGATTCACCATGGGCAAAAAAGTATCAGCAATAACAGAATTCACTTAAAGTCATGTTCATTGTTGCTTACGATTTTGACGTTCTTATCACTCATTCAGTTCCTCAAGGAAATCGTGTGAATGGTGCATATTGCATCACTTTATGGGACACCATATACGACCAGCTGAGCACCGGAAACATCCAAATCTCCTGAATTCTCACCCCATTATGTTACATGATGGTGCTAGCTTTCAGACATCTGCCCCTGTTGTTAATTTACTTCACAGATGGAATTGGGAAATCCTGGAGCATCCTCCATATTTCCCAGATATGAGCCCATGTGATTTTGACCTTTTTGTGAAAATGAAATTACCACTTAGAGGAGTTCACTTTAGGACCAGACAGGCAATTATAGCAGCAGCAGCAGAGCAGTTTGTTCGAATATTAGGACAACAAGAAACTGGATGGCATCCGTCGGCTCCCTGATATGTGGAGGCGAATCCATGTTGGAGGAGATTACTTCTAAGTACTGCAATAATGTAACTGCTCCAAAAATGTTTTATTTGTTAATTCAAATGGTGCCACCAATTACTGAATGACCTAAGTATATTCACACAGATTTTTAAATCCTAAATCTATTTACTGTGCACAAGTTTATTGCAAGGAAGACACTGACCAATTGGTTAAAGAGAAAGTAGATACAGAGTATTGTCACCAAATGTGAGCATCAGAAATCTATAGAGAGATAACTAGGTTCTTCTCCCTTTGTCTTCTGAAAATACTTAATTAAAAACAACATTTGAATATAAATGAGTGTTTCTATGAGTGTTTCAGTCAGTGAGTAAGATATGGGCTTCTTCTTAATGTGACAAAATGTGTCTTCCACAGGTGAAGTTATGATATACAAGGAGTTTTTTGTGGCATTTAACGGCTGCTTTTACTACATACGGCATCACAGGCAGTGACACTGATGATACATGAAATGAAGATGGGGCACCAGTGGAATGAGATGACAGAGGAAACCGGAGCTCGCACCTATGCCGTTTTCTCCACCACAAATCTCACATGCAGGATTGAACCTGGGCTGCTTTGGTGAGAGTCAAGTGGTCTAATCACTTGGCCATGTTGCGGCCATACAAGGAGTGGTGCTACCACAAGAGATTAGAGAGGTCCTGTAATCAACTATCCAACAAATGGAGAGGAAGGAAGAACTGCTTAGTGTATGTTCAATGCACCAATAAAACAGTGAAAACTGAACTAAACCACATTAAAAAAGTTACAGTAAAACTGACCAAGATATGCTGGGAATTGAATGATGGAGAAAAACAATTATTAAGTGAAATGTAGATAATGAAATAAAAATGGAGAAAATGGGGAGAGAAATGAAGAGCATTATTCAGGAATGGAAAAGATGGAGGCAGAAATGAAATCTGAAATAGTAAAGATGAGAACAGAAATGAAAGAAAAGTAGTCAAATATGACATCCAAAGAAGAATGTAATGTGAAAGAAACTCTACATCAGAAAGAAAAATGACTATATTGTGAGATGAAGGAAAACAAGAGGATAATAAGAGGCCTCAGTGGAAGAACATCTAAACTCTTTCTAATGGTTTGCTAGTTAAACTCGGTTATATAAAATTCTTTCAGATTGCAGAGGAATACACTGGCTATTCACATGAAACTCACGGCATGTAAATGTTATGAATTCATCAAAACAAAGAACATTTCTCCATGTAAAGAGTAATTTGGCATGGAAGGATTATCTTGAAAATACAATATTTACCTGTTGTTAAACAGTGTCTGGCTCTAATATAAAATTGTATTTATTTCAGTTTTTTAATTTTACTGTTTACATGCCTACATACACATTTCTTTTCTTGAGTGGCTTTCCGGTGGTCTCAAAATATATATTTAGGGTGAATTCTTGTTATAAAGTGTTTGGGTGGAATAAGAAAGTTCAATCAATATACAGATGATGCAGAAAGCAACAATGAGTTATCTTAATATGTGAAAAAACTGATTTTTGTTGTTGTAATTTACGTCCTCCAACATTAAGTCATATCAGACGGTGAATGAATTGGGTGAAATGATGCTCAAATGAGTCCAGGGTCCATGGAGCTTACAGTTATAGTAGCCTCGTCCATCGCATCCCAGGCGGCGTCAAAGCTTTCCCTTCTGACCACGCCTCCTCACATGTAAGCAATTATAACGGTTTTCCACCCTTAAACATATGGGTGGTCCTTCTTAATACGTTCACCAAGTTAGAGCGCTGTTGCAATATTTTTCTTGTGTCCTCAGAAATTATCTTAGACTGTGCAAACGTGCTTCCTATGTGTGTTAATTAAGCTTATATTTATAGAAGTTACATAGTGTTTTACTTAGTATAGTTTTATACATTTATTGGTGTTTAATAGTTATTGGCATTTAGCACTTGCGTAATTTAATTAAGATGTGGAGAGCGTGGGTATCGAACCTAACATGGATATGCTAACATGGATTTCCATTCATACTTGTAATATATACCTAACAGTATTTCTAACCTTTCTCGAGTTCTAAAGCGTTTGTGACATTTTTAATTATTATGTAGAATGTACGTGATTATTTATTTAAATTGTGCTTAGCAGAAGACCCCCGCCCCCCCCCCAAATATATACTGCTTAACTTTATTCAAACTTTTAAAACTAGCAGACATCCTTGTAAAAAGCTTCGAAAATTTAAAAAGACTAATAGAGTTTCCTTACTAGTTTTTCTTTAACTTCTTGCTTCGTTTTTTTCTACTTTTGAAGTATTTATTGCTTTGTTAAATTAACAGAAATTCATCACCTGTAGCTGCCATAGAATAAAGGAATTTTTTTAGGATAAATCGGCTCACGATTGCAATAAACAAAGCTCTAACGTGCAATCTTTGCTTATAAATGATTATTAAGTACCAGAATATCCAAAGTGCTTCTTTAATTTGCAAGTAAATATCCCTCGCAAATTCATGCACACTGATGCAGTTTAACCCTTTTAAAATTGTAATGATGTTTTACTAAACTTTCCTTAGATATTATGTAAATAATACTACGTAATAGAAGTACTAATACCATAATATATCTCTTTTCAGTTATGTTATAAAGAGTTGTAACATTATGTATTATTATAGGAAACATTAATGATTTAAAATTTATTTGAAAAGATCAATGACGATTTCTTACAGTGAACTCTCCGTTATTTATTTATTTATTTATAATTTTCCTCTAAACGTTATTTTAAACAACGGCAACCCTGGGTATTCTCAGCTGTAAACACGTGCCTAGCATTCTTCACCTCTGACCCCGGTTGGTGTTTCCTAAGATGTTAATGACATTGTGGTTAGGGGGAAGAACAGTTTTTCCCTACAAAGAGAGCCGGTTGGGGATGCTTTAAGCGCGGTCACTATACCCGACATTCGTCTTTTAGGATAAGGGAAAACCCCGGGAAAAACCTTATCCAGATAACTCACCCTGACCGAGATTCGAACTCGGGACCTCTTGAACGTGAGGCAGACATGCTACCATCTACGCTACCGAGGAGGGCGAAAAAAAACTGAAGCTAATTACAATGAAGCAATACAAATACTACAATAAAATATAATAATTTGTTACAAGCTTCATTTATCTTTTTAAGAAACTGTAAATTATTCACAGATTACAGGTCTAGTTTTGCAAATAGTTATTTACATCATCCGCAGAAATGTTGATTTGTTGTTATCATTACAAAAAAAATGGTCTAATTTTGGTTCCTCGAAATACATAGAATTTGGCATTTATCAATTTAGCTGTTTAAATGTGATCGGTTTACACTGAAGGGAGCAAACGTAATTTAGAAACAAGAATGAAGGAATGTTTTATTGGGTATAAAAAGCTTGATAAATCAGCTATGGCAGATCATTTTTGGTCGTTTAAGCATGAAATAAATACAGGAGTTAAATTATATTAATGCAGTTAAATGGACAGGTAGATTTAATGTTTTGGAAGAAAATATTTATCTTAAAAAATAGAAATTACATGATGTCAAGTGATTCTGTTAATCAGTTTATTTTACTTTCAGATGTTGGTGATAAATTAAAAAATGATCCGTCACCTAGCAGCAGTAACAATAACAACAGAAATAATCATTCAGCTGAAGATGCAAATGATATATTTGTGAAACTAGTCTCCTGAGATCCTTGAAGAATTTACAATTTCTTAAAAAGATAGTTGAAGTTTGTAAGTAATTATATTTTATTAAAATAATCAAGATAAAAAGTTTATAAATATGAAGTTTTTAGGAAGTTTTGTAGCTTACAAGAGAACTATCCCTATGCTCATACCTGCATTCACTTGACAATTTGATGACATCATCTTTGCTCTATATGGGACCTGTACCACAAATTGGGTGCGGAATGTACCTGGAAGTATCCAAAAATGAGCCCAGAATATGCAGGGACATACAGGTATAATAACACAGGAATTGCTTACCCCTGCAGGCAGCATCTACACACAGGCATACTTAAGGAGCGCCAACACAGTGCTCACGAGGGATGTCCAGCAGCTACTTGCAAGTGGTTGCATGTGGCACTTTTCAAGCTTTAGTTTTGGGCGTTGCAGTTCTACTTCGCAACAGATTTTTGGCACAAAAGTCACACAGATATGATGCAGATATGATGACATCAAACTCTCAGGCGAAAACAGATATGAGCATAGTAACAGTTATCTTGTTAGAAGCTAAATATGATGAATATTTTAAAAGTTGCATTAGTTTCTCACAGTTATATTTTTCCATATAAACGAATAGTTTAATCAAATTGCATTGCAATAAGAGGAAGTATTATAATGTCTAAACTTTACTTCATGAGGAGATGAGGTGAGAAGGGAAAGCTGGAGACAGAAAGGTAGAAGTAAGTAGAAAATGATCTACATATTGTAATAATTCAAGCAGAGCAGCAGGTTCGTATAGTTTCCTCTTTTAATGTACCTTAACCTGGAAGGTCATAACGGGCAATGACTGAATGATATGATGCTCAATTGAATAAGCGTCTCCTCAGAGCTTAGAATAAGCGGTAGCCATGTTACATCCAAATCACGTAGATGGGCTTTCTTTATCCGTTCGTCTTTAGCTGGATCAGAGTTTGGAGGTTTTCGCTAGCAATGTTTACGTTTGTCTTTACATTAAAATCAATGCGATAAATATGGCATGCACACAACAAACAACATACTCGTAGTCGATGTTTCGCGTGCTACGAAAGATAACGCGTCACGTTCACTTTCGGCAAATCTGTAGCTGTGCCGCGTACTACATAGTAGCTAGAGAAGGTATGCATTACATGCATTCCACTAAAAAAATTCGATACTCAGATCTTCTCACTTAAAAATAAAAGGATACGTACAATTATACCAAAATTACAGTTAAAATCCTGCAGAAATTCACCACCCCTAGCGACTCTTTACCTAATGATAATTCAAACACTTCGATTTCAGTGTACTTATGTTTAAACTTCAAATTAAACATTCAAGAGTAAAACGCGTTTTTGAAATAGTCCACTTTCATAAGTCTTTGTTCAAAAATACTAGCGTTCTCATTCTTTCGAGGTCAAGTCTGCTTCTTTTTCTGTTACATATGAGACCAGCTATCTTAATAGTCTTTTAGAGAAAACTGCTGCAGATGGAATACACAAATATTTAGCGGCTAACTTTTTTGTTTTGGAAATTTTGAATTTGTTTTCCAATAATCCAATGTACTAGAGAGAGGAGGTGACAAATCACTGTTGACACATGCAGTGATTTCTTCTTGGGAACTAATAACTAACACTGAAATTGATACACGATTATTTCCTTGCATAGTGTTGTTACCACATTCCTGACAATTTCTCGGGCTTTGCAATATTCCACTTGCGCCAATAATATTTTGTGATTTTAAAATAAATTAAACAATTGCAGAATCACCACCGAAGTATCGAAAAAGTATCGAGTGAATTTTCTGAAGTATCGTTCGATGTCGATACTACGCAAGTATCGAGAACGATCAACAACCAAATTGTTCAACACCTTTGTCATTCTTTTAAGTCCCTTCTATTATAACTTGCTTCTTACGATTCCACTGAAAGAGCCAGTACTATTGCCAGCATGCAGCGTCCGGATGTTAAACATCTGAACATGTCTATGTACCTATAACGGAATGTGTAATGTAGTAATTTCTGAAGTTCATGCCAATTAAAATGAAGCAGAGAGAAAAATAAGCGTTCGTAAGAATAGTTTGATACCTACAATAAAGATAGATGGTAGAGGTCATGTGAATGTAACGCAATTTATTTGTTATTATACATGAACGTTTCTAGTGTCATAGTAAGCGAATTTCCAAATGTCCGGTTCAGGCTGTCCTTTTCCCAAAATAGATTATACACTGCGGTACTCCGGATGAGACGCACAGCTGTACACCATCACTGTTCTAAGAAATACGCGAAGTTCTCGTGTTTTTTCAGACACTAACTCCATGGGTACGTTGACAGTCATGCCGATTTCTGGACATCGTCGCAATTTTTTTTACCACTTTTCACTTTCTCTACCATTAACCCAGTAGATATAATAACACATTCTACTAAAAAAATGCTATATCGAATTTTAACGGAATAATGTCTGTGTACACGTGTCTATGAACAGCATATAAAAAACAAAACGTCTCATAAATGCTAAAATTAATCTAAACTGTATTCAAAGTTGTACCAAATTGTATATGAGATGGAAAAAGGAAACGTACTTCTCAAATTACAGATGTCTTTAAAATACAGAATCTACTTCAATGTATCAACACCATTTCTTAGCTCACGCTTAGTGGTTTGAATAGTTCTGTGCTTTTGTAATTGTTTGAAGTGCTGTCGTCATTCAGTTGTTACTCGCCATGTTATGAAAAGTGACCCGCATTTAAACATTTGACTATCGCTTAGATTTCCTCCATCCCCTTGTATCTAGAAATATGTAACGAAAGTAACTCTGCAAACGTTTATTTCGATAATATGAAAAAATATAAGGACAACTGCAGTGGTTATATGAAACTATACGATAGTGAGTAGAGAAAGTGACATGAGTGTAAAGTGCAAGATTTTTTCTTTCTTGTGTAAGTACTGTGCTGTGGGTTTAGGTTATATTTACAACCACTTTTCATTCCCCTTCTTTTGCAGTCATCTATTTCTGGGTATGCCCACAAATTTTTTTCCCTGTCGGACTGAATCTCCATATTTGATCTGGTGTTCTTTCTAAGCGTTCCTTCCACTTTTATCTAAAATCTTCATAGCCGATAATAATCTGTGCGTTTTCTCTCTGAAGCCTCTCTACTACTTCCTTGTTTCTTATTTAATGTTCAAAGTTCAGCTGCACGAAACCGCACAGAGCAGGACTTGTTTTATATGTCTAGGTACTTTGTTCTTAAAAGTTTTATTAATTCTCTTAGAGATATTCTGGACCTTATATACTTACTCTGTTGTAACTTATTTCGTTTCGTATGTCGCTGAAACGTCTAAACTGTTTTATTAATAATAATTATATGTTGTTACAAATTATTTTCTTTGTTTGAAACCCATTACTATGGTTTTTCAAGTAAATGTTTTAGTTTCAGTCGAAATTTAAAATCGGTTATTTACGAAAATAAATTCATGTACAATGCCATGACGGCTTCAAAATACAATTTTACCTGTAAATAAGCAAAATGTTTCGAAAGATTTATAAAACAAATAGCCTTTAGATTTAAGAATGGACAAACGTGAGCAGATTGCCTTTGTTTATAAAACGAATAGTTAACAGTTTTCCAGCACCTATGAACGCGACAAACCCGCAATACAACTCCAGCAAGAGAAGTTGCCGATCTATAAGGGGCAGTGTAAAGAAATTTCTTAAGTGACCAATTGGATTTATTGCACTGCTTACCTTCAAAACAAATCCCTCTAATTTATTTTCAATCTTTGAGAGAGAGAGGGAGAGAGAGAGAACAAGGGGTTCACAGGCAGCAAGGCGGGACCAGCTCCAATTAAATGTTTTACTGAAAGTGGGGAAGATATTGTCTCTGATTGGCTAAAGTTATATTTGAATCGATTCCTAAGGGATAGAAGCGGAGTAGTAACGAATTATATTCCTGCCAAGGAATATGTGACCGCAAGTCGAATTTGACCTTCATCTCCCAACTGCAAATGTGTTAATAAAATTTTCAGCGTTTTGCAACAATTATTTTCAGAGAATGGGTCTTTCGTACAGACAACTGTAATTCTTCAGGAACTGCTGTTAACAAGATAGTCTGAAAACTGTAACTACTCAACATTACTTTCAATAGTACCTTAAACAATTTACAATCAGCGTGTATCTATGAAATTTATGACAAAATGCAAGGAAGATTTAAAATTAAAAACTTAATATGAAAAAAGTTACGAAAAATATTTCGACTTCTCTTAAAAGTGGCGCCAATCGTGCAAGGTTTTTCATGTGTAAATGAGTGCAAAATAACACGATTTGTCAGCATAGTTGTTAGTTGCGAAGTTGCCTTCCTGTATCAATCTGTTAAATAAATTTAATAGATGGCTCTATTCCTATATTTGCACCAGCAACTGTTTGATAAGTCGTCCTAGTTGCATTAAATACCTTAACTGTCACGTTAAGTGTCAAACTTTTGTTCATGTCATCCTTTTGATCAATAATCTGGAACCACATAAAACGAATAAGCAAACGTTAAACAAAAACAAGAGAACATAGCGTTTTATGGCCGGAGCAATATAAGATTGAAGATGTCCACCGCTAATGTGGACGAAACATCTGGAACATCTAAGTCCAGCAGACCACCGAAATTACTTTTCCGGGTAAATTAAAGATAAAACCAATTCTAGGAAACGTTGCCTGTGTTAACAGCGTCGATTTTTCCTGAAGCCCTCGCAAAGGCGTAGGAGTTCATGATACAAAACCGATGTGGCATTAATTAAAAGAATTACTTCCAAGAATTCTGAAGTTAATTTCGCGCCCACCTTCATGATGAATTCTATAGATCATCGTGAAGGTGTGACATTATCCGGTATGACCTTTACTGATATGAAACGGCGGTAGACGTCATTCTTGATATTTTGAGCCGTAACGTATATTCGAGCTCCGACAAAAAAGGAGAAAAAGGCTACTATATGGGACGAGGAAAAAAAGGCCACCGTATAATAAATTCAGAGCTAGTTGGAGATATTGATTTTCGGCGACCACCATTTTCCTTGGTAATGTTCCGCTTTTAATATTTCAATGTTGGCTTTCATTCGTTGTCTGATTTAAGGAATGACTCCTGGGGAAGCGTTAACATGCATTAATACATCCCAAACAACTCTCAAGACAGTCAAGGTGCGCGTTGGGCCGACTAATGGACTGTTGGCTAAATTACCTATCGATTGCCCTCATTACATTATTTACAACCATACTAGTTTTTGTTTTTGTGTCGATCAAAGGAACCTTGCGACCGCCCCAGTATGAAGTCCCCTTCAGTTGGAAATAACGGCGACAATATTCCTTCCTGAAAGCAACCTGTTGTTTAAATGCTTTAGTTTAAACAGTATTAGTTATAATTCAAGTCCATATTCTTCCGTATTATTACCTCTTCATCGCTTACATTTCCAGCCATTCACTATTCGGTGAAACGGAATACAATGAAAATTTAATGTCATATCAGTCACGCCAATCCTTACTTGGAAAAAACAATCTGAAACATCACATGCACACCGCTTTTTATACCCATTTCAATCTCACATATTCCCTCATATATTTTAATATTGTTACAAAAATTATCCTTCTATTTAAGCTACATCATTCAGATAACAGAAATAACAGAAATATTTCAAGTTTGGACTATCATGGTACATCTATAAAGTATCTTACATTATCCTTCTTTTGATGTACGAGTAGCCGGCCCTCGTAGCCATGGTCGTTAAAGCGTATGTCTCTAGTGTTCCGCCGCGTAGAGGGTCGCGGGTTTGAGTCCCGCCTTGGGCATGTGTGTTTATGTGTATAGTGAATATTTGTGAAACTAGGAAAATAGATAAGAAAATAAACAGAAATAATGAAAAATCGGTTAAAAGAGAAAAAAAGTATGTTTAGGAACAAAAATTTACTTACAGAGTGAGATAAGTTGTGGTTTGTTTTCTGTCTTACACTTGAAACCAACTCCATATTGCTTAATTTGAGAGGTGTTTTGTTCCATTTTTATGAAGACGCCTATCTACCTATATTCGACATGAAAGACCCCGCAATTTTGCTCATAAGCCTCCTTATGAGGTTGAGGTTCTTGGACATGCCATAAATGTAAGACTCGGAACCAACCGCTTTACTTCCCTTCCGAGAATCAGGCTATTCTAAGTCTGAAATTCGTCTCAACTTGGGTAAGATAACACGCACGCGTGTAGAAATTTTATCCCGCTTAAAGCACAGGTATTAAACATTTGAGGATCAATATATTTCTGTACAGCTGTACAACGAACTTCAGTTTTACGAGCATAGTTTTAAAATTAACATATAGACTGTTTATATTATTATTATTATTATTATTATTATTATTATTATTATTATTATTATTATTATTATTATTATTATTATTATTATTATTATTATTATTATTATTATTATTATTATTATTATTATTATACGATTGGGTATAAAGCATTTGGGTTAGCATTTCCAAAGTCATAGTTGCTGATTGACATTGGTGCTATCCTATCTCCATCAAATATTTACAGGACTTTGTGCACAACATAAATTTCAGCAAAATCTGTTTATATATGCTACGTTATTCACAATACCTTTTACTCAGAATGATTTCACATTAAGAAATTACTGTTTACTTACATACGACATTCAAATTTTCCATCTGAAGCTTGGGGAAATAAATGACCCTAAGTAAAGAAACAACGGTTTTATAAAATTATACAAAATTCAGTCAGAATGAAGAATCATTACACGTGATTCTAGAATATTGAAGATATGCTATTCATTCTCAATGCAGCATCTCAAGCGTGCAATATTAAATCAGAATAGTTTGGGTAGTTTTTTTAAAAGAAAAAGATAATGAAGATATTTTTCTATTTAAATAATACTCCGTAGAAAGTTAGGGGAAAGGTTAGTTCTGCCTCCTTGAAAGATGCAGGATTTTAAGATGAAGTTCCTTTAATTATTAATGTAGTATTTCGTTTGTTTTTTGTTTGTTCCTTTTAGTTATGCTGTTCGCACCCATCCAGTTTTTTTTTAGTTTTTTTTTCCATGTACCTCAAAGCATAGAATTGTTATAGAAATTTCGTAAATATTTTGTGAACTCCTGGCAGACTGCACGCAGCCTATAAAACGGACTTCAGCAACAAATAACAATGCGCATGAGCTGTAAGTAACAGATGTCCTAGGAATACAGTCGGATATATCAGTTTCTAGGTTTCGTAATATATACCTGATATATGTTGGAAATATTTATCCTATTTATCCGTAAAAACAGTAACTTTAAGCATTCAGAAGTATAAGAAACTTATAGCCTATTTTAGTAAATGTATTTAAACATTATCTAATCTGTTAGTGGTCAGCATTTGTTTAGGAATACACAATGTATGATTTTCAAAAAATAAAATTTGAAAAAGTAATTTTTTATAATGATGGAAAGAATTTCTCTAAGCCTTGTAGAATCAGGATAGAATTAAGCGTTTACGTTAAAATTCTCCATGAGGTGCATTTTTTCTCCTCGATAAATTTTCTCTAAGAAGATTTTTCTTGCTGTCAAGATATAGTTTGGTTTTAAGGTTACATAAATTTAAAACATTAAAAGTGTTATATCTTCCATTTTTTCAAAAAAAAAAAAAAAAGTTTTAATAATATAAATAATTTATATCTCGCTTGTGAGAGAACTATGTCCAAAGAAGGGTATGGAGAATTTAAAAGCAAAACCTTTTAAAATGAGACTGTTTTCATCTTCTAAAAAATATGTTCCTGAAATTTAGCTGCACTGGAGTGTAAAAATTAATTTTATACTGTAACTTATAAAGGTGGTTCCAAATTGTAGCAAATTTTAACATGTTTAATACACAGCACGGTTAAGCTGTAACAATACAAACCCAGAAGAATCTCGCACTTTCTGTTTCTAAGATTCTTGAACGACCAAAGTCCTATCATCACTTCACGCTGAGTTCAATACAAATCATATCTTTCACCACGTGCGGATAGATGCACGCGCGCTATAAGCCTCACGGTCACGCAAGCAGGTAAACTCCGACACTGATGGGCATAACACTTTTATCACTAAAGTAACGTCAAACCGGTAGCACGCGCATGCGCCAACAATATTAATGACTTGGTTTTCTCAGTAAGCTATGTAACTGTTCAAGCGGAAACCTGCTTCTGACAAACTGAGCTTCACGCTTCGCTGACAAATCAAGGATACTGTACTGTTAATGTGCAGCTGTCCAAACGCTAGCATGACGTTCTTATTTAAATGTTACCTACCCCATCGTCCAGTTTTTCTGAACTTGACGGAGGGAAACTGATGCCCGAATCCATTTTCATCTCGTGGTCTGTGACGTCAGCTTTTGTTTCCCTGAATCACTGTCTGTCACCTAGTTCGTTACTTATAGTAAGTAATTCAATCAATCGTAGTTGGGGTCAGTCTTCCTCATGTCTACATACGAACTACACACTTTCATGTGTGTCTTTTTGATGATATTTAAACACA
Source organism: Mantis religiosa (assembly GCA_030765055.1). Lineage (NCBI taxonomy): Eukaryota > Metazoa > Arthropoda > Insecta > Mantodea > Mantidae > Mantis > Mantis religiosa. Next base: position 98,194,401 of record CM060952.1, read on the forward strand.
AATATGGATTTTCGCGGTGTTCCCTGATCGGTAAGTGAATGTTGGAATGATTTCCATCATTTCACTGTCATTCCGTTTTCCGTTTCCATTTAGTTTTCGTGGGGAATGGGGTATCGTACATATTGTGACTTTGTGGGTTCGTAGGATTAAAAGTTCGAGATGCAGAAATTCAAAATATTCTTTATTTGCGTAGAAATACACTTTGCCCACCAGCAGAATTACGTAACACACAAATACAATCCACCAAGGTCGTTGACCACAAGGACTTCACTTCCAAACACACCAGTTTCAATTACAACTCTCGTTTACAACAACACTCTGTTTACACCTACTGCTCTATTTACTACTCCCTTGGCGAGTCGCCGCCTCCTTAAATACCTCTACTCACATTACTAGATATTTCCGGAATATTCTGTAACAACAAGAAACTGAATGTTCTGTAAGACAATCAATATTTCACTAGTAGGTTCCATTTACCTCACTTATCTGTTTTGGCATGCCTGTTATCCCCGCGCTATATTTATCTGCTTATGCAGGCTCTTTATCTCCGTGATACACTATCCATCTGTTATCTCTCTGCGCGGAAAATTTTGTGCGCGTCGCCACGACAATATAGAAGGCGCGGACGCTTGTTCCCATGGACATTAATAAGCCAATTGGGTTTATAGACAACTTCAGCAATGGGACCGGTCGTCGAACCTAGAAGAGCTATGGACTTCCGCGCGTCTCTCTGGTCAATGTGGCTGTGACCTGTAAGTTCATTCCTTCATCCTGCGAATTTACCACAAAAAATCGGTTGTCCCCTATGTTGTATAATCTATGTATAAAGAGAAGGGAATTTATAATTCAACACAACCGATCAAATAACGTAATTGCACCTCGTCTTTTCGAAGTATTCTTCTTCCCACATCCAACTTAACAAGTTATCTATTATCTGGCTTTTCTTTACTTTCAATGCACAGTTTAGTAAGCTACTTCTCATGTTTTGTGCTCATTCCAGTCATTTAAAAACTCATATATAACGGACACAGTGTTTTCTCCACTTATTTCTAAGAATTTGGCTAAGCTTTTACTATTCTACATAGAAATGCACTCTGTTAAATGTCACCGTCGCCAAAGGAGCTGAACTTTTGTACAGCAGCAAAAACTATTCAATGCCATAGTCACGTGCTACTGAGTCAATCAGAAAGCTTCTAACATCTAAGGTCGTGTCGACAGCTTTGAAACAACTGCGCATTACTACCGTGTGAATCTTTGGGTTTTACACATTTAAACTCAAATTCCACACAAGCACGCAAGCACACGCACACACACTATTACTTTCAAACCCTTTCAGACTCAGGTGTCTCCTGTGGAAATTAGCACACTATCTACGAGGACTGTTCAATAAAGAATGATCATAATTTTTTTACTGTCATAATTTTTCGCACTAAAATTCAATCTTATTATATTATGTTAGTTTAATGTGAAACAAACACGCCGTAGTAGTTTCAATATTGGTACTCCTGGTTCCCGCCTGTGAGAACCAGGCAACTTCAGACATGTTCAGTATCTCCTACCGCTGAATGGAGGTAACACGCCAGGAACAATATGCGATTATGAAATTCTACTTTCGTCTCAACAATTTTCAGTTGAGGCCTATACAATGTTACAGGAGGCTTATGGAAAGTCTGTTCTTCCTACAACACAGCTCGAAGGTGGCTTAAAATGTTTAAAGAGGGGAGCCAATCAATTTCAAAGGAATGTGCACCCGGTGCTCCAGTTACTGCTCTTACGGAAGAAATCATCAACACTGCTGCTGTCATTGTAATAGAGGATCGACGAATTACCTTAAGATAACTTTCTGAAATACTGAACATTTCATTGGGTGCCACCCACAAGTTGGTGACAGAAACATTACACATGAGACGTGTTTGTGCGCGATGGGTTTCAAGACTCTTGTTTCCCGAACACAAGGACATTCGCATGCAGGTCTCCATGCAGTTAAAGTTGATGTTAGAGGAAGATTCAGAGTTTCTTTCAAACGTAATCACTGCTGATGAAACTTGGCTACATAACTTTGATCCTGAGAGCAAACAGCAAAGCTCAGTGTGGAAATCTCCATCACCAACTCCCCGAAAAACAAGAGTGGTTGCTTCTGCTGGGAAAGTTAATGGCCATCTCATTCTTTGATATTCATGGAATGGTTTATGAGCATGTTGTACCTGCACACACATCAGTAACTGGACAGTACTACAGGGATGTCCTGAAAACATTGCAAGTCCAATGTCAGGCGCAAAAGACCACATTTCTATGAAGCAGGCTGGATGCTGCACCACGATATTGCGCCGCCGCATATTGCCAATGTTGTTGCTGAATATCTTGCAAAAATCAACGTGAAGTGCACCCCTCACCCTCCCTATAGTCCGGATTTAGCCCCATGTGACTCTTTTCTATTCCCTAACTTGAAGAAACCCTTCGTAGCCATCAGAAGCAGTGGTGAAGGCTGCGGAGGCGATCTTGAAGGATCTCTAAAATGGTTCCCAGCATGTCTTTGAAGACTGGCAGAAACGCTGGGACAAGTGCATCGCATTCAGGGGAGACTATTTTGAGAAGAACCATCAAAATTATGAGGATGAGTAAAGGTACGTTGTAAAAAAAAACACAAAAAAACAAGTGATCATTCTTTATTGAACAGCCCTCCATTCTTTATTGAACAGCCCTCGTACTAGACCACAAAACAGTTTGTGTGAACTTGTTTTCTATTTTAATTTGGTAATGTCGAGCTATATGGACACCATTAGAATTTGAACTCTGATGATGAAGAATAATGTAAGACAGTGCATTAATATTTAAGAATAAAATGACATGCTAGCATCAAATTGCCACATGCGTGTCACCTCCTTGGCGCAGCAACTGCCATTCACGCCTTCCTACATGATGGAGATTACCACAATGCATGCCTTTGTATATGATGGAGGCTGAAACAGTTGTTGATGAAACTAGTCTATACACCGTGTCTGCAAATTGTATAACAATTCGCATGTTACAGACGTAAGAATTTACCTCAGACGTCCTGCACCGTGTCGTAGTGGGCTGGAGCATCTGCTTTGGTTCCCTGTGTTCGGAATGCCCCTGGCATCGATCCCACCATTGGGGGGTCGGTTTTAAGTTCGCAGTAGAGGACCGGTGCCCAATCAGCATCGTGAGGAAATTGAGGAGCTAAGATAGGTATCTAACCCTGGTCTAGAGCCAATTTTCCGGCTGGGAGTGCCGATATGCTGACCACATTTCCTCCCCGTATCGGTTGGATGATCGCCCACCTCTGCCTTGCGTATGTGGGCATGAGGTCGGACAGGCTCAGACCCACTTTGGGCTATTACGCCATGGATTTGTTTTACTACCCTAGACTTGGCTGATACAGGAACCTGTCTTCAGTTTGACGATCTGAGCTTGCTGAATTTCTGGATTAGGTATACACATCAGGTAGGCAGCATTTGTGTTCTTCTCAGTCATTAGCTTTTACGACTGTATAATGAGAACAGTTATATTTAGAACGTTACTCTTTCATAATTCTTTCTCAAATACCCTTGGAGTTAGTGGGCAATTCATACCGATCATCTATATTTTTAAGCAAGAGGGGACGAAAATAATGTAAACTCCACCGAAATGAAATGTATACTTTTAACGCCAGCTTTTACTACATACGGTACCGCAGGCGGTGACACTGATGATACGTGAGATGAAGATGGAGCACCGGTAGAATGACATGGCGGGGAAACCGGAGATCCCGGAGAAAACTCGCCCCAGCGCAGTGTTGTCCACCACAAATCTCACTCTGCTGTCGCCTAGGATCGAACCCGGGCCGCCTTGGTGAGAGGCAAGCGGTCAACCTCTGAGCTATGCGGCGCAAAAAAAAAAAAAAAAAAAAAAAAAAAAAAAGCTACTGGAAAGACCTTGTAAGATCCTGATTTATCAATTTTATTCTGTCATCATGTATTAAAAATAATGTAGCTTCTACAGCCGTGGAACAAAATATTGTGACTCAGTTATAGTATTCGATTATCACGTCGACAAACTGACTGGCCGGATAAAGAGATAAGGAGACCGCTACAAAGCAGTGTAAACACCAGAAGCACTATCGCTATTTCCAGCCTAAACTAAATTACAGTAATCCAATATTTATTCTGGAAAACTCAAAATTCTACTTATCTTCTTCCAAGTTGATTAACTAATCCACCAGCGATGTACGCTGACTGTAGCACCCGGTTCATCACTCCCCGAGGAGCAACAAGCTACCTCCCTTCTCTACACCAACTTAATTTTCACCCGTCATCCTACAACATCCACATCCCGCCACTACGTGGTAAAGCTCTTCCCAGAGCAAGTACACGACTTGAGCACCCTTCGGGCTGTTCCAAACAGCCTGCCAGCCTGGAATTGAACTGAATTGAAAAAAGCGCTATCGAGATGTAACTAATTTTTTCCAAAGACTTGAACCTCTAAGCAAGCGTGCTCTCGAGTGAGTCAATAAATGAGAGAGTGTGTCATTCTTGACATAAGTGCTGGTTCCACGAGGCTGTTGTGGCACTGAGTGCTGCCACTGCTGGACATTACAGAGGGCCTTTGTTCGACGCCGCCCTGAGTAAAGCGGAAGGCAGAAAAGTTGCTTTGTAAATTATTTCCCACATCACGAGGAAAAGTGAAAATCAACCAGATCACAGTGAAATAATAGAACTGAATTAAACCACGTTGGTGATGTAGCATTGATATTTCAATAAAATCACTATATAGGTAACAAGTAAATGCAATTTCTTTATTATTATCGAAACACAACACCGCCTCCTTCTCCACTGTATCCAGCGAGAATCTTCGTGGTAACGTGTAAGACTCGACTCACATTCAGAAGCGCTAGATTCGAGATCATGGATCTTTTGTAGTTTCCCCGAATCGGCACGCTTATTCCAGCCACCATTTCATCACAAACGTTTCAGGGTTCAAGGATCAGGCGATGGTGTTCGGCGTGTTGCGGTAGTCGCTGGAAATGCTCTTTGTGAAGATTTCTGCTTCGCATCGTTCGGAGACTGATCATAGATGCGCCCTCCGGATACTCACTGAACAGGCTGCTCTAAAAGGAACCCCCAGTGGTTTTGGAGCTTCGGATTCTTTAAGTCTACAAAAGTCAGAAAACCCGTCCATGTGCTCTTAAGGACCTGGCCGCCCTTTGGATCTCTCCCTTACCCCTCTCTTCAAAGTGTCGTGTTCCAATAACAAGGGACCACAATGACCTACATGAGATACCTTACCCCCGTTTTGAGGGCCCCTTATTTACGTTTTACCTCTCCGTTGTAAACATCTCATTCCTACGGAAATGCGTTATTTTCCTCGGCAGTTGTATATTTTAATTTCAGAGAACTACCGTAGTTTACCACCGCTCCCAGCGTGTAATCAATGAATACAGACAAGAAATAATGACAGCCCGATATGCAGTATGTAACATACGTCACCAACAGATATTATATAGATAACCGCGAAACCACAATTTCCGTAGGAAACAAGTTCATCACTGCAAGCTTCGTGAATATAGTATGTAATATACACAATGGAATAGATACAGCGAAAAATTTTAGCAGTAAATTCTGGTGATTCTTTGCCGGAATTTAACAGCTTGAATCCACAGATTTCCACATTTTCGAACTTTTATTTTACTTTAAAATACATTTTTAAGCTCTGTACTACTTAATTACATTAAATTACAATTTTACGATTCTGGGGGAGGTTGCGCGTCTGTGCAAAAGTATGCATTGTTCATTTCCATAACACTTTTTAATTGCTATCGTCATTTTGATGGTGTTTTTATTTACAGAACTTTTAGGTTAATGTACTGTCGGTTTTCGTCGTGCATTTTCTTGCACAGAAAATAAGGGAACTTTCGTTGTACTGGAAAAATGCAATTTCGTTTACCCTAACGTAAATACAGGAAGTACATTTCAATATAAATAAGGTTTAAAATTCCTTTAAATAAACAAAAGCATGTTTAGAAAACGATACATATGTTAAAGAGTGTTAAAAGAAACGTATTCCTGGAATAAGTCAAATACATACCACCTTTCTAGACATGTTTAAGTATAACAGGCGGAGATATTCAAGAAAAATTCACCTTATATTTTCTCAAGAATAATTTTAACGAATTTGATTAAAACCACACCTTTGGAATATTACTATCGTAAATGAAATGCATATATTAAATTTTCTATAAATAGGTTGTGAAGTCAGTTTCATTCTGGTTTAGTTTTACAGTATTTATTATGGTAAGTAAATATGACAGAATAAAACTTAAGGTAAATATGGCATTTGAGGTAAAACGCCTTCAAATACCATTCTTTTGTTTTTCCTGAATTTGTGCAAATAGTATGCAAAATAAAGGTAGGATCACTACTGTCGTATCAGTCTCCTGAATGCTAAGTGTACTATAAGCATTTTAGCCAACATGTTTTATATAAATAATCTCTAGAACAACAGAACAACAAATGAGTGTTTACAGAAAGACGTGTTAAGATAATAAATATCATTTTAGATATGTTCCTTAGGCGATTACTGTAAGAGAACCAGCCTTTTTCATTTTTCATTTGCAAGCGTCCTTAATTGTGTTTGTCCAAAAGGAATTCCAGTAAAAAGCGTAGCTACTTTTGCTTAAATAATTTGACATGTAGCTTCAGATTCTCAGAAGTAACAAGCCCTGAGATACACGATAGCAGCCTTAAAATTTTAACAACGAAGTATGTTCTGAGAACTGTTTTAGATCCTGTATAGATCCATATTTCGAAATTACATCAACCCCGTACTTTCTATTTTATTTTAAATCTCAAGCTCGTATTCCTTCAAATAAAAATAATTACATATTTTAAAGGTGCACATATCTTCTAAAAGTAGAATGTGATAACTTGGACACAAAAATAAGCTTTAAGATTAATAGACATAGGGCTTACAGATGTAAACATATTTATTTTCTTACACAGTCTACAATAGTCAGGCAACTTAATTACCTATGACATGTCACTTCCGTATGACAAAATACCGTATCGGAGATTCATAGGCAGGGGATGTACAGAGAAAGCCGGGATTTGTTCTATAAACACATTGGTATAAAGTAAAACATACATTCCCCTTATCCCGCTAGTTCTTCGCTAAGTAAGCAATTTAATGGCCGTTTCCAACAATTAATTGGCCAATTAATAGTATACTGCCCATTTTACAATAGAAATAAGTAATTTCAAGCCAGTCAGTAAATTAAATCTTCCCGATTCCCAATTTTCTGGTTAGGTCATAGCAGACGAGTAAGTTGACATGTTGGCGATGGTAGCTCAATGGTTAAGAGCTACGGAGACCGGAAGATTCGTGGTTCGAATTCCGGCTATGGTATTGAATTTTTCAGTCTGACTATCTCTCCATGCTTTGGTCTAGTGTGAAGGACCAATTAATTTTCATTAATTGACCTAATAGTGGTCTGAACTATAAAGCCCAGGCCTTAACATATTTACAGCATAGTACGTCGCCATTAAGGTAGTTGTCTCATGTGCTTATGAGAACTCCTAGTGGTTTGTCGGAAAAACACGAGTCAGTTGGAGAATTTAATGTCATGCTGGCATGTTGGCCATAGAAGCTCAATGGTTAAGAGCAGCCAGACGGAGACGGAGAGATCCATGGTTCAAATCCCGGCTAGGGCATGGCATTTTTCAGTCCGACTCTACCTTTCCAAAAGTGTGTATGTCTGAACAGAATAGCTCGGTTATTCCAAGAATGAGGGTTTGAAGAAATCCTCCTGACTCCGACATTAGGTTTATGATATTTGCATGGCAAATAACACGTACATCTTCAATTTTCTGTAAATAGCCGTGGAGCCCTCTTCTCTCTGAATGACTTTTGTAAAACACAGGGGAGAGAGAGAGAGAGAGAGAGAGAGAGAGAGAGAGAGAGAGAGAGAGAGAGAGAGAGAGAGAGAGAGAGAGAGATGAAATCTTACTACACAAGAATGTTTAGAGCTTTGTATATGACAACTAATAAGAAGAATGACATCTAAGGGCAACATGCTACCCTCTGGTTCAACTCGGCAGATGGGATGGACTTTTTTGGGTAAACTCCTTAGCTAGATTCCTTAACTAAAATTAAAGCTGAAGGTCTAGTATTGTAGATTTACGTCAGAAGAAATATAGAGGCCTCTGAGCAAAATTAAGCGATCTTTCACACCCAGTATAGAATGGGACGTTGAGAGCTATAGCAGTTCAGCATGCATTCGTTTCTAATAGCAAGACTATTTACTTGATTTATGCTTGTGTTGCACGAAAGAACACAAGATAAAAGGAGAATTCGTTTTCAGATGCGAGGGCATTTCTAGAATCCCAGATTAAGAGCTTTCAATACATACACGATGACAAGGGTATTGCTTTCTCCCATCCCCTTGGCTCCTCTAAGTAGATACTTTTCGTTCAATTCCTCCGCTCCAGATGCTGGACATTTACATTCTGCAGGGCCATTCAAGCGAACGAACGAACGTTGCAAATATCCATCTACTCCCGTTCACTGCCATTCAGGTGGCACTAATGCCGGAGACGGTTACACCAATCTCGCAATAAAATGTTTATATTAACTTCTCTCAGGCTTAGTGGAAAAAAAGAGAAGATAAAAATAATATCTTCATGTTCTACTTTAGATGCCGCGTAGAGCTATCAATTCAAAGCGACTGCTGTTGGAAATGGAAACAGTAACAGAATACTGTGCAAAAACTGCAGAAACAAATGATTTAGGGCAGGAATAACGAGCGGGTGGCTAAAGAGGTAATGTCTGTGGCACGCACGGGTTCGATTCCATAGTTGACCTTCCTGATCAATGGTTCTTGCGGGGGTTTGCTTTATCCTGAAAGATAAATGTCAGGAAACTCTGAACCAGGGCTCATCTGAGCATCATTTCACCAATTTTGTACATTGTCCGATGACTTGACCTGTATTATTATTATTAATTATTATTATTATTATTATTATTATTATTATTATTATTATTATTATTATTATTATTATTATTATTATTATTATTATTATTATTATTATTATTATTGTTGTAATTTACGTCCTCCAACGTTAAGTCATATCGGGTGAAGTGATGCTCAAAGGAGTCCGGCGTCCATGGAGCTTAGAGTTACCCGACATTCGTCTATCAGGATAAGGGAAAACCCGGAACAAAACCTTATCCAGGTAACTCACCCTAACCGAGATTCGAACTCGGGACCTCTTCAACGTGAGGCAGACACGCTACCATCTACGCTACCGAAGCGGACACGTAAACTAAATGTACAAGCCCGAAATTCTGGATGTTGCCTAAAACCTAACTTTAGAACTGCTACAAAAAATCCAGTAAATCAGTATAACAAATTAACTAACTGGTGTAACTTACAGAATGAGAGAATCGCAAAGAAGAAAAAAAATGCATTTTGCATTTCCGCTGGTCATTTGCTCCTGCCATTTAGTTCCAGATAGCTCTGGAACATTTATATTATTCATTATTATTATACAAATCTCGCAGCGGTCTAAAATAGTGTATGCCACACGTTAAAACTGACTTTATTTTGGTTATAAAATTAATTTCCACACTCATCTACGGTCATGTTCTGCAAATACACCTACTCTCCCAAAATAAAATTCTATTCTCAACACTTGTATCGCAAAATTTTTTACACTCCCTGGTAGTTCTCCTTCCAACGTCATTGTGTTGCGGGTAGTCTGACTGTACGGCTGACTCATACTTCAATTAAAAGCTTCTTGGGGATAGGCAAATCGAAAAAAAAAAAAAAAACAATCAGAGAGGTCATCAAATGTATCTCGCAGTGCAATCCTGATTTAGGGGAACTGCCGACGTTCTATTTTAGCGTTGATGTACTGGTTAGGCCTATTGAAGCTTTTAACTCATGCACATGAAATCTTAATGAAATAGACACAAGGATACAACTGTGAAATATTGGTACCACATTCTTCACCGTTTTCTAATGTTCTAAAAAATTACCTGTTAATGTCACAAATCAATTCTATTCCCTCTATTTCGTACAGCCCAACAACTATTTTCACTAAAATCTGGCAACTCACGGCACAAATGGGCAGTGACCCATTTCATTGAATTTGGTTGCTCTCATCTTGTGGCATCTTCAGCGGAAAATCCCCAATGATCCCGAATCGATCTCGAGGATGTTAATAATTCAGAACAACGAACTGCAGTTATTTCCTGTTACTACCACAACCAGAGGTAATGAGATCTATTTAGCAGCTGATATTAAAGGTCAAATGATGTCCGCGAAACAGCCACGCCCCTTGTCGTGGACTGGCGAATTCCTTCAACTGTTTCAGGCTTGGGATAATTAATGTGTCGGCGCCCACGGTCTGAGAGTGGCCGGGTCACAAAGTGCACCATGCTCGGTTAGAGGTAGTTAAAGATGCATATGGTGGCCCTTTATTTCTAGATGAACGTGATCTTCTACCACTTTCAAATGTCATCAAATTAAAACAAATTATTTTCTCCTAAAAAAGAATAACTTATTTATGATACTAGTGAATCAGGAGTATTTTATCCAAGGGTGGAATGATTGTTAATTTCCGCGAGTGTATAAATCAAATCTTAGCTCACTAGCACCATACAATGTTTTATCCAAAAGGCGTACTACTTTTCAATTAAATTATAATACAGTAGAAACGTTTATTGTATTTTTATTTTCTGGAACTATAGGGCCGACCAAGGTCGGCAAGATGTGTGTCGCTGGCTAATACATAATATGAGAGAATCGATGCTGGCTGGTGTTTTAATTGTTGGTATAACAACTTACCGCAATTGATTCGGTGATTGATTAATACTAATTACGAAAAATAATGTTTAAAAGAACTTTAATGAAACAAGGAGGTATCTATACCAGTTACTAATGATTAAAGGCCGGAGAGATGTGCGCTCGCATGGGATACAAGTTAGCTGGACACGGAGTATGAATGACGTCAAAGGTACAGCATGGCCATCAAATGTGCAAATTTCGAAAACAACGTAACATACTCTGCGAACTAGTGAAGCATTGCCTTGCAAGTGTATGCAGACGCAAGATCAAGGTGTAGTATGACGCGACTGTTCTGTTTCCTCTCGCTCTGAGCCGGTTATGGTCAGGCTGTACTTACATGCAGTTGTTTACATTCGCGAGCGAAAACAATACAGTTCATGTGCAGTATACATATGGAAAAAACGCACATGCCTCCGACCTTTACTAATGATAAATAATTGTTATTTATGGGACTTGCGAGTTAAGTTGATGTTTATTAGCTAGCGAAAAAAAATTTACGCCCAAGGCGTTAAGTCCGATAAGAGCATGATAAACATTAAAACTCGCTAGTCCAATACGAATTTTATCCGTTACCTAAGAAAAAATCCACCTGAATTATTAATTATAAAAATATTAAAATTGTTTTACCAAAGATTTAGCATCGACATTTTTACTAGGTGCAATATGATATTGCAGGCTTTGAATAGCGAAAAATTGTAACTATTTTGATGCAAAATAGCACCTGGTAAACTGTATGTCAAAACGAATGATTCAGGCGACAAAAGTTTTATACCTGAAGAAATTCGAGATGAAGCTTGAATTGCTAATTTTAATTTGTTGCCATAAATATCATCTGCAATTTATGACAAAGAATATTGATGCTTTAGGAAATGGTGCAGCTCAAAAAGTGTTACGAATATTTGCGAAGAAGTGATTTTTGCATATTTTTCAGAGAAATCACAGTTACTAAAATCATGTAGTCTGTGGTCGAGGTATTCGACGTTTAATAGATTAATTCCATTAAAGACGGAGTGGGTATCAGTAAATATATGAAGTTGAAAGCCTTTTTAAAAAAAGAAGTCAAGTGGATACATTGTAGATGTATGTTTGATTTTCAGATAAATAAAGAAAAAATTTAACATCAGACTGAGCCATCCAAGAGGTAATCGATAGTCAAAGGGATTATGTCATGGACAATACATTAAAGTAGGCGTTCCTGAAGAATAATGTGTTTTCCTCTCAAATTGTCACTTTATTCTCTGCTTGACCTGCTATATGACCTGCTATATTGACTTTGGTAGAGATAATTCACTTTTTGCAGAAATTATTCATATTCATATTATTTACTGTCATAAAAACTACAGTAAACTGTGGTTTGTGACTTAAGGTAAACAGTTTAAAACGTTCAGATTACATTTAACAAAACTCGTAAATACTATAAAATGGATTAAGAAGGAGCCTGTTGTCAACTTTTGTTTGAAGTTTTTGAGGCTACAATACTGAGCTTCTATAGGTAGTGATACCGTCCCTGTTAGGCAATAATAACCACAAAAGTCATATTAAATGCATAATTACGGCCGGTTAGATATTACACTTTGAATTAAGCTAAATTATATAAAATATATAGGATAATGATATAACATACAGGTGCAGAAATTAAACAGGTAATACCAATACATATATTTTATTGCAAGCACGTGAACCCAACTTGTAAAGAGAGCCGGGAAAATGAACACTTACCCTCACAGGAAATTTCCTTGTGTTGAGCCGACAAAGGGGCATTGTTCAAGTATCGCCCAAGGCTAAACCCAAGCGACAACTTGTCGCCCTTCAATGCTTTGGTTTGCACATGATACGTGATGTAGAGAATAGACACCGGGATTCAACCTACGCTTTTGCAAGCGTGCTTCCGCATTAATTACCTAGACTGTGGGTAAGAGAAAGCTGCATGGAATACATGCCTCAGAAACTCAAAATTGTAATGAAATTTATGAGTAGGGATGAAACACGACCTATAAGGAACGAGTAACGGGGCACATGACTTCTAAAGGGTCCAAAATTGGGCGAAAGGAAGGGGGAATTTGTGCAATGGCGACGTCTGGTATTTGCTAGGAAAAACACTCTGTTTTGGCGAGTGAAAGGAGCAACACGTACTGAAAGTTCATCAATGTCCGTATATGCGAATGGACGGAGCAACACATTAGTTGGTTATCAAACACTCTGTGTAAGCGAGTGAGAGAAACAGCACACGTTACATCATCAAGATTCTACCAAACTCTGTTTCTTGTATAATCCTCCGGAAATACTCTAGTGCACGAAGTAATGCTCTCGCGACGTCCAGAAACGACAACGCGTACACGGCTTCATACATAATTCGGGACGTCCTAAAAATTTACAAGTTCACTCGCGACTGTGATTCAAACTAGCCGTCATGTCACGCGCACAGCAACGGGCAAATCCTAAGTCTCGCGCCTAATGTGCGAATAACACCAACACAACAGTGACGAGTGGAGAGGGCGACTTGTATAAATAAACTTGCCGTTCAACGGTCGTGGTGTCTTCTGTGTGATAATACCCATACAATATCAGGGCGCACCCATTCCCTGAAACCCAAAAGAGAGAATCCATGCAACCTACCCTGAGAAAACACCCGACCTGTTGTAAACCTCCCATCCGTAGCCCTCACCCGTCACATATTCTCTTCATATGAGGTGTTGAGTGCCAGGAGGTACTTTACGGGCAAGTGCCGCCTCAATAGGCAGTCTAAACATTTCAACTGATATATTATTAAACCATTGCTTGGATTTCGTCAATATTAGTGACTCAGTGACCACAAAATGTTTGTTCCTCGTACAATAATTGTGGATTTCATCGAGTTATAATTGTGTGTAACTTGATTATTCATGTCTAGCTTAAAGGGTCTACTACTTTCAGTAACAAAAGTATGGGTAATGATGTGCTTTTTATGATAGCGGATAAAACAATTTTTCGTTTTTATTGTACTACTAGTAGGTCTAGAAGAGTAAAAAAATTATGTTTATTTTCATTTCTGGAACCGCATTGACGAATGTACTGCCAGAAGTATATGATCATGTAGGAAAATATTTGTTAATTACTGAATGAATAGAATTTATAGCTTTAGTTACAGTTTTACATTTGATTTCAACTGTTAAAACTACAATAAATATTACATTTGAAATGCCGGCCTACTGGTTGTATTTTATTCATACAGTGGTTAAAGTGAAATTTTATCCATCTTGAATATTAAAGTGCTACTTTAGTAAGATTAATTTCTATTATTAAAGTACAACTTTACAAATAAGTGTTGGATCAAGATCATTAGACCACAGCATGACTGATTTGGGTTGAAAAACTGGATTCCTACACGTTTGTTTACTTGTTTGTTTCAAAACTGTTTTCCTATTTAATAAAAAAGAATAGTGATTCTAATTATTCTTTCATTACATGAAGAATCTTATTGCGTCAGTAGAACAAATTTGGAAAGTTACAATCAGACTGAAAAACGCAATGCAATTGTCGGGATTTGAACTCGTACTGGGCCCCATGGCAATATATCGGCACGTCATTACAATTGACTTGAATTTTTTCCCGGCAAACCACAAGTAGATCTTAAATTCATTTTAACCCTTACAGCGACTTACAATCTCGTAAGTACTTTAAAGCACTTAAGATCAATAAATGACAATTAATTGCTGTTCTTTTATATACAAGTAATGTGTAGGAGAAGATCATAAACGACGAAATAAAATTGAAAACCCCATGTAAGTACAACAAAATAGGCAAAGCTCGATAAAGGTGAAGTATATAGAAGAATTAGCGCTTTAAAAAATAATTTATTGAAGAATGTCATGCAGGTGTAACACATGACATTTTTTCACCACTGGTCAGTACAATTTTTCAATCATGGATTGCCTTAAAGCGTTAAAAGTTTTCTGAAAAAGAGCATTTGAATAACTTACCCGACTTAACTGGTGATTAGACGTTTCTACGCCATCGAGATCTTACAGCTACACAACCCTCGGTCAAGCGTGAGCGCCATAAGCCAAAAGGGGAATGCCGACACTTGGGAGCGCCTTATTACAGCCTAACTCTTCTTGTTCTTTCTTTCCCGCCGGCTGTTGCTAAGGGAGTTTAGCGGTTTTGTTCTTCCATTTAACTGCTCTATAGAAGTGCAAACACGAAAAAGGAAGTAAATACATTAATACGGCTTCATTAACCCTTCACCTTTCGGGCCGTCTAACGTGTAATTAGAGGAAAACGGTTTGCTTTTGTTAGGTGCAGAATTCATTTCTTGTGGCATAGCTTTTAACGAAATCTCAAATACCTTTGTATTACTGCTCAGATAATAGTAAAATGGAATCTAATGCAGAGCATGTTTAATCATTTCAAAGGGTTCGTGTTTAAAAATACTGTTAAAAGTAACGCCAGAAAGAATAACGTTTACGTCTTTACTTTCTTTTCTTTAAATTTAAGTCCTCCAATGTTAATCATACCGGACGATGAATGAAATGGAAGAAATGATGCTCAAATAAGCCCAGGGTCCATAGAGCTTAGAGTTAACCGACATTGATCTTTCAGGATAGAGGAAAGCCTCGGAAAAAACCTTATCCATATAACTCACCCTGACCGAGATTCGAACTTGGGACCTCTTGTACGTGAGACCATGCTACAGAGGCGGGCATGTTTATTTCTCGATTCGCTTTACATGTAGATGGCTGAAATCGGTTAAAACTCCGTCTGTCAACTAATTTAGAGAGGGGGAATAAAATAAAAACAAGAAAAATAAAATTCTCATATGCTACATCCATTGTTTTACCCTACCCATTGTCGCTATCCTACAAATTGAGAATTACAAAAGCTGATTGTTTTAGACAGAACTAGTTTCACTATACCTAGGTACAAGGAAAATAGAGAAAGGCGAAGAAATGCACAAATAATTTAAAAGGGGAAATTACTGATGGCTTTGAAATTCCGGTCCTTGCATGACAAAGAGAACCAAACGACCATAGAGTTTCATAAAATACAAAGTATTTGAAAGTTAAAACCAGTAACTAAAATATCTTGATAATGCTTAATGGTATAAAAATTATTTGATATTGCGATTCTTAACCAAATCTACATGTTTTGTGTAGCATGTGTTTCAGTTTACACAAAATGAAGAGGATTACCACGCTATTCTAGAATATTCAAGACAATGATCTTATTTGTTACGGAATAACTTAAACAGTTAATATTTTCATCAATATCATTGAAACGAACTTTGAGAGGGAGAACTACTAATTTTATATAAAGGGTAGTTTGTGGTGAGAAATATGTTGTATACTCAATAGATATTTAACTAAATGACATACTATAATCGTCCTTCCCTTTCAATTTATGTAGATATGCTAAAAACGTTAACAAAACACAGCTTTTTTGCTTAGCTCGGTAATTAAATGCAACTAACGAACTTTCTTTCCTTCCTCAGCCTGGTGCATTTTTCCCTGTTGATTACGTCACTGTTGTGTGTGGCTGATTGAAGAAGTGGATATGGAATTGCGTGCTCACTAGCTATCTGATGTATTCTTTATACGCTCATCATTCTCCAAGCTCAGGCCCGCCCATAGAAGAAAAAAAATGAAATGATAGATATTAGGCCTTTTATGATGACGCAACACTGATATAAACCCGTTACCTTTGACTTTGTGCTGCGGTAGTTTCACTTTTACACGATTCAAGTATACCAGAAAGGTTACAGTGCAAACGTGAAACTCAATGAAACAGCTTATGTTGCAAGTTTTCTTACACTAGAGATGTAACGGGTAATACATTATTTTTCTTTTTTGTTTATTTTACATTGCTTTAACATTACTTGTTTACATTGTGACAGATCTGTAAGGAGATATCTAGTTTAACTTTCTAGGTCTTATCTCTGTAAAGGCCATACACATCTACTTCGACAGGTTCACAGAGACCTTAGTGCTAGGCAACTGTACCTCTATTTCTGTGAGAACACACAGTGCCTTCGTCACGTACCCAAAGAGACCTTACTGCTAGGCTTCTACACGTTCTGGGCATTAGGGTGATTCATTTTTACAGTTTTTTTAGACTTCAGGTATAACTCTGGATTGGATTAAATATTCAATCAAATGCTTAACTTGGCGACTGATGGGAATCACGTATAAAACTGCGAGCGTACAGAATTTGAAGCCAGGATCTCCCGAATGCGGCCCATAGACTTTAACCACTGAATCATCCCGTTGTCTTTGTTTATACCACGATCTATATAGAGGAAGCAATACGTATATTCTGTAAGATGTGTAGAAAACTTCATACCTGAGTTATACCAGTTTTAATTTCTCATTCTACAAAAAAAGTAAATAAATAAAGTATAAGAAATATTGACAACAAACAAAGCGTTTCGTTAAATATTATCTTCTCAAAAAAGCTGTCGATTTTGATCATAGTATATGTAATACATTTTATCCAACACTTACAAAACTGTACTTCAATAATAGAAATTAATCTTACTTAAATAACACTTTAATATTAAGAATTGATAAAATTTCACTTTAACCACTCTATGAATAAAATACAACCACTTAAAGCACTTAGAATACAGCATACTCCTTTTCGTATGTAGATTTAGATTTGCTTGGTAACAAATCTGACAGAACACTCGACTTCCTCTAAAACTTTGATATAGATACCTGCTCTTCTATCAATAAAGTTCTATTAAACATTTTTCGTAATTAATATGAATCAATCACTGATTCAATTGCTGTAGATTATTATTCAAACTATACCAACAATTAAACCACTAGCCAATATAGATTCTCTCATATTAGGTATTAACCAATGACGTTTGTCCTTGCTCTAAATAGACCTATATTACAAAAAATAAAATTACAAATAATGTTCCTACTTTATTATAGTTTAATTTGAAAAGTAGTACGCATTTTAATGATTAGAATAAGTGTTAGATAAAACATTGTATGCTACTAGTTATTCAAGACATACACTCGCGGAAATTAACAAACCTTCCACTCGTGTATAAAATACGTGTTGATTCACTATAGTACTAGAAATAACTATGAGATATTGGTATGACAAATTAAACATATCTATATCTTGAATTTTCGATGAACAGTCTGCAAATATTCATTGTGATTGCAATTTGCATACCTGTTGTTTTTCCTTTCTTTCAATTAACGTCATCCGACGTAAGTTTTAGTATTACAGTTTTAGTTCACATAAATTGAGTGCTTGGACGAAATCTAATTTTTTAAGCAGTAAGTTATAAAGCTATTTTCCAGATACATAACATTAATTCAGAAAGGAGAGAACTTTCCAGATATACCCTTTATTTTTCAAGTACATATCTTAAAAATAAGGTTTCTAATAAAAGTAGTTTGAATTATTTTTGAGAAAATGAAGAATAACCAAACAATTTCCATACAAATAGTATGGGGAAAGGAATTACGTGACAATTTTTGTAGCATCCTGGTGAATACGCAAACACACACAGTATTTGTGTAGTATTTTTTGGTACACCTTCCCTCTTTAACTATTACTTTTTACTTCACTGAGAAGCTGAGGTTACTACGCGTAACATTTTACGTGTTCACGGAGCATTATTATTTCGACATACCAAAATGAAACTGGACTACGCGATAACGTTAGAAAATGGCGTTAGTCATTCGATATGACTCAAACGAACTCTAGCCTCGAATCCTGCATTTCTAATTAGTGTAATTACTTGACGCAAATACACGCACGGCAAAAGACATGCTAATGGATTGCAAGATTAAAAGGTAGCGCCACGTAAAGTGAAATATCACGTGTAGGAGAAAAAATTGGAGGTCATACCAAGGGGATCTTTCTAGTATCACTGTTGCTTACATTATATGTTTCTACGGCTTAAAGCTACTTAGAATTTCGAGACACGTGAACCGTTTAACAGAAAGGAAGGTTACATTCAATATGCGGTTCCGAGTTAAAAAAAAAGGATAAAAGTAATTCCCTTAGGAGTTGAGTTGTCATGCGTAGAGCCTGGAACCGAAACAGCCAACATTTAGGATGTTTTCTTTTATCAGAAAATAATCGCTCAAGAAAAACAAACATGGCCATCTTCCCGCTACTGAGCATGCGCAATAAGAACTGCCAATCTACATGAGAAGCGAAATCCGCTGGGTTACGATATTTTGATGCACTATTTTCTTGTTGGCTCTCCACTTATATAAACAGAAATCCTGACACAGTGAATTATTGGACAGGTAAAATGGTTCGTGGAGGTTTGAATACACTACCCATTTCCAAAGCTGCATCACTGGAGTTAAGCTACAAAATTCTATGGTTAAGCTTCGCTAGGCAAACGATCAAGGTGGCAGCGTTTGGAAGGTTGTACGTTCGATCCCCACGGCCGGCCTTCCGGCCCCATTTTTTCCGAGGTTAAGCAATGAATGCCTAGTAATTTTCATCCACCAAATTTTTCCTTACACCTCATTTCACATTTTTTTTCACTTCATTCTTCATCCCCTGGGTTTCTTAAGGGTTACTACGTGACGATAGCTGTCTCGCCACTGCATGGCAGGAAAAGAGGATATTCTCTCTAAAACTTCGTTCCTTATAGGGACAAAAGTACAAAGCGTTCCCTAAGCCGAGGTAACGATTTCCCCCTCCGCTATTCTTCCAAACCTTTGCTAGGTCGCAACTGCTTCACTCATAAAAAAAGGGTCCCTCGCATACGCTTTATAGAGTAGGACCCTCAATACCTCATCTACGCTAAATGAACGTTGTGCATTTTGCAATGTGGTTTAGTCATATGTTGGCAGCTCTGCGTGTGCAAAAATAGTTAAGGAAGCAAGTGGCATCCGAAGAGAAACTCGAAAATGACCAACCAACCGGAATGGCTTCAAGTTTTTTTTATTATTATCTATTAATTTACGTCTTACAACATTAAGTCATACAGGACGATGATTAAATAGGTGAAATAATGCTCAAATGATCCCAGCTTAGAGATAATGGAAAACCCTGGAAAAAGCCTTATCCAGATAACTCACCCTGACCGAGATTCGATCTCGGGATCCCTTTAAGTTCATGCGCGTTGTTTGTGAGGAACGTCTTGTAGTGATGTAGAGGAATATTATTGTTCCTCTTATTATTTCTAATGGAAAAAATTTAGAATCTAGGATCCTTAGAATAAAAACATCCTTAATTTTATAAGTATTTCAATCAAATCTGTAGTTGTGCTGAGAAATTACGTACGTCGCATCCAAAGAACTGTTGCTCATTTGATAGTTGCGTCTCCTCCGTCTCTTGTTTTCCATTACGTGTGATCTAAAATAAAATGTCAACATTAAGTTTTGGTTTGAAGCCATGTATTTAATTGGTTTTGAAAATAAACGACAACCTTCAGAATGGTTCGCACTTTTCGTTAATGTTGCACTTTACCTTTGTTTTCAGATTATTAATTGATATATTGATTCGATGTGCAGATATGAACTTAATTAGAAATTACGTGTCTAATTTCCTTATTATAATAACCAGACTATACTGATTTTGATCACGAAATATTCGTGATCAAACATCCCTCAAGGTTTTACATTAATCAGAACAGTTCCTGATATTCAATTAGATACTCTCTAATCCTCTTGATATTATCTAGTTATGAAACATACTTTTCTTGACTTATATAAAAACGCGTAGCTCATATGAACAGTGTTTTTGGATATTTAGGATGCTCTACCTCTAATTTTGTACCGATTTCAATTGAATTCCATTCGATAGTTGCTTTACTATTCAGAAAGGTACAAAGCGATGCATTCTGTTAGTCACTCTTCAGGAGATAGGAGAAAAACAGAATTTACGTTCTCCAATATATAAAAATTATAGATAATTTTGTTTCCTTGTTACTTATGAAGGTAAAATAAGTATTCTATTCCATATCATGACCCAGAAAGAATTGTAGAGCACCAAACATGAACTATATTTGACTAACAGCCACAGATAATGACGCATAATTGTTTGAGGTATATTATGGTACGCTTTGGTGTCCCGAGTATTAAGGGCCGTAGCAGCATTCCTAGATATCGCCCAGGCATTCGACAAGGTGTGGCACAGTGGACTACTACTTAAAGCATATCGCATTGGTCTCCCTTATTATCTGATACAAATCATAGCAAGTTTTCTCACCAATAGAACCTTTGTGGTGCGCATTGCTGGTTTCACATCCACCCGACGGCCTATTTTAGCAGGTGTACCTCAAGGTTCAGTACTTGCACCACTCCTCTTTAATATATTCACTTATGATCTTCCTGATATAGCTCCAGTTTGTACGGCGTTATACGCAGATGATACTGCTCTCTATTATTCTCACGCCAATATTCTTCATGCCATTCAGAAACTGCAAATTGCCCTAGATCAATTAGCTCATTGGTTCTCTCACTGGCGCATTTCCCTCAATACTAACAAGACAGAGGTTAAGATCTTCTCTTTACGACCTTATAGGGATCCTCCTTCACTACGGCTGCTGGGGGAACCGCTCTCATGGTTACCAAGCAATGTGCCAGTGAAATACCTTGGGGTGTTATTGGACACCCGACTTACTTGGAACGCCCACATCTGTCGGTCTGTTACGCTTGCGTTTGCCCGGCTATCAAAACTGTACCCTCTACTCAACAGGCGCACTTCACTTGGTTATGAATCCTCCCTGCTTCTTTACACATCTCTAGTCCGTCCCATTTTTACCTATGCAGCTCCAGTCTGGGGTGGCACCAGTAAGACTAATCTCCGCCGACTGCAGGTACTACAAAACAGGGTGCTTCGTACAGTTACAAACGCTCCATGGTTCATCCGAAACCAGCAGCTTCATCATGAGTTTGGTCTTCTACCCGTTCACCAATACATCCGACGCCTGGCACGTCCATTCTTTTACCATCTCCAGGAGGTCCCTGGAGCTGTTACCTACCGTCTCGGCTGTCGCACTCGCCAGCCAACTCGCCTGAAGCGCAGACTGCCCCAAGATCTTCTCCTGAGTGACGTCTCCAGCACAGACGACTCAGACACGTGATTACTACCATCAGACTTTAAGTTCTCAATTTGTGTTACAGTTATCCTCCATATTTAGTTAGAGGAGTCGTTCATGGCTACCTCCATTGTTATGTGTCCTGTTCCTATGTATCTTATAACAAACATCTGTAAAGCATAATTGCTGATCGATGGATAAAATTAAAAAAAAAAAGAATAGTATTAAGGGCTAGTTAATAACGTCATATATTTATATAAAGTCGGGTTCTAAGAATGGGACCATCAGCTGTCTCAGATCGAAGTCCCCTTCTTAATGACCTTGGAAGGTACGGAAGACTTCAATATTTTATTATACAATTTTCTGTAGATAAGGTCATGTTACAATATGTTTTTGACCTTTTTATATTCCAGGTTATCGTGACAGTAACCAATTTATTACTATGCCTCAATTCCAATACATTTTTTCCCTCCAAGATTCAACAAGCTTAATTCCGACTAGAGTTATCAAAATGTAGGTAATCGACTTTTTTCTATTTGGGTGAAATTGTGTTTTAGTGTTCTGCACGCGACTACAGGTACACACGCATGTTCATCATAGTACACGAAAATATACCCCATCGGGTGATATCCGCTTAGGCGAGATTATACGAGCAGATACGTGTCGCGATTTAGCAGGTAAAAAATCTATGCACATTTTTTCTCTATTCCACAGCGAATTGGTTACATTAACTGAATATCAAGTTTGTTTCTGATGTTAAAATACCAAGATCATTTCTTGTATTTATAGCACAACAATAAAAAAAAAAAAAAAAAAAAAAAACACTTTTGCACGTAGAGCCTAATTTGGGGGAGTATTTTTTCAAACTCTGCCACATTCTAAAATAGTTCTGAACTTTAGTGCCAAGTTTTGTATTTTTTTATTTTGTTGTAATTTTCGTCCTCCAACGTTAAGTCATATCGGACGGTAATGAATTGGGTGAAATGATGCTCAAATGAGTCCAGGGTTCATGGAGCTTAGTTACCCGACATTCGTCTGCAAGGATAAGGGAAAACACAGGGGAAAAATCTTATCCAGATAACTCACCCTGACCGAGATTCGAACTCGGGACCTCTTCAACGTGAGGCAGACATGCTGCCATCTACGCTACCGAGGCGGGCTGTATTTTAAATGCTTTGCATTTTTGAATTTATAAACACACAGATCTTTTTATTAAATTTTTGTTTTGTTTTTTAATTATTTTACTATTCTGGGAACCTTTACTATCTTCACAACTGGTTATTCCAAATCAAACATACCATGGAGATAAGGTTTTATGACTTATTATATGTAGGATGAAAAGAGTTTTAATAAATACTGGTGTTTTGCCTTAATTATATACATCTTCACCATTACTTTATTATCAGCGACTTACACATTTTTCTAGCCCGACTCTGTGGTAAGGGGGTAGCGCGTCTACCTTACGTTCAAGAGGTCATGGGTTCGAATCTTGTTCAGTGTGAGTTATCTGGATAAGTTTTTTTCGTGGTTTTCTCTTATCTTAAATGAGGAATACATGGCAACTTTAAGCTCTATGGGCCCTTATCCTGAAAGATGAATGTCTGGTAATTAAGTTGTATGGACTCTGGATTCATTTGAGCAGCATTACACCCTCGTCGATGATTTAACATTAGAGGATTTCCCTTATCATAAAAGACGAATGTCGGATAACTGTAAGCTCTACGTACTCTGGGCTCATTTGAGCATCATTCATTCATCGTCCGACATGACTTAACGTTGGAGGTTTCCCTTATCCTAAAAGATGAATTCTGGTAAATCTATCTCCATGGAGGCTGGGCTCATTTAAGCATCATTACACCCTCGTCCGATATGACTTACGTTGAAGTACTAGGTATAACAAGAGTATTTCTGACGAAATATTGATATCAAATTTTAAAACTTCCATTGCAATTTGTGGTACCTATTACCCATTAAACTCTAATTGTTGTATTACGAAAATGTTAATGAAATAATTATTAAATTGAGGACTTTAGAAATGTCGAAAAGATTGGGTATCTTTAAAGAGTGTATTTATGCTAGCCTACCGTTTCTTCTTAGTCGTCCATCACTGCTTAATACAATATAACGGATTTAAAACACCGCGTCTATGCACTATGCACTATATATGCAATGTGAGTTGATTTCATTTGTGAAACATTTCTGCTCGCTACACGCATTACAAATGATTCTATCTCATCCTTTTCTCTATTTCACCTTTATAAAATTACGGTAGCAAGGGATATTTCAAGCAATGCTTTTACTCTTGTTATGTACATTGGAGGAAGCAACGGATCCTTCGAGTTAAGTTCTTTGTAACCTAAGGAAAGATGGAAGTAATCCGACATAAAACACTTAGTTTAACTTCACAATGGAGTTCAGGAAATGCGTAAAAGAAAATACATATTTTGGTAGCTCTTAGCGTAACCGAGAAATCATACTTTTGCACCATCTAGTGTTCACCACATCAACCAACAAACAATTGACACAAAGCCTCCTCAATTACAATATCCTACTATTATAAAATAATGGAAAATGACAATGCAAAAGTAACGTGCAGTCCACGTGTGTAAAATACATAACAGGAAAACTTGATGTCATCTTCGAAGAATTCTTTGTTCTGCAATAATGCGATTTCACATTTGTATCGGTGACATCTATTGCATTATCTTTCTTAACGTAAATATTCAGTTTTATCAAACGCTCTTTTTGGAAGTACTTGACTATAGAGATAAACTTTAATATTAAAGAACAATATGAACAAACTTATTAACAGTTGCATAAAATATATAACCCTAATTCTTCACTACATAAACTAAATGCCGTATGATACATACAGTTAACATATTATTTTAAATGTGGAAAGCAATTCAAATTATTGATATATAATATATACTATATATGGTAGTGAAAGTTCCTAACACCTCGCATAAGAAAACTGATACCGAGGATTTTGAAAAACGCCTTCTAAAAGTGATTTTAGTTCAACTACGACAGATAAACTCCAAAAAAGATAAAGTGAAATTTAAGTAGTAAATATAAAACGTTAAAAAATATCTGTTTTGTTGGCTCTTTTAAAGGATATTTTAGCTTAGTCACAAAAATATTAATTTAAATGGTGAGATAATTCCATTATAATTAAAGCACATAACGTATTGGTAAAAGACTACAAAATACTAGGTATTGTTGTAATTTTTATAACAAATCACTATGTAGTACGCCGTAATCCTGGACCCTAGGCTCATTTGAGCATCATTTCACCCATTTCATTCATCGTCTTAACGTTGAAGGACATATATTCCTTAAAAAAAAAATAAAGTCGTAATTGTAATCTGGATTTTGATTCACTCAACGTGCATTCACTTAACGACATTTAACTATAGTTAACGGGAGACTAAATAATGAAAATAAATTGCCCCGAAAATAACGAAAATAAAAGACGTCTAATTTTCAAGTCTTAAAATTGGAATTTCATCTTTAATTCTATACATATCTTTTATCACTGTAGATACGTTATGTCTTAAATATCATTCTAAGACTTTCAATTTCATAAATAATCCTGCAACACTTCAGAAAGAGAGAGAATTACAATTATAAGCCCTACAAAACTTTGGAACAGAGAGATACAGTTTAGTCCACCGTTTAGGCGAAGTTTTGCCCTACACATTGACACTAAATGTAAAAGACAGCTTCAAAAGAAATGCAGTTGTATGCTCTTCGCTTATTCTATATTTGAAATTTCTTGGTTGTTGAATTAATTCTCTTTGATTGATAACTATAACATTATAAAACCAGAGTAAAATATGTGTGTATATAAGTAAGGTAATAATTCATTCTCTATTGAAAGTGCCCGTGTCTCCTGAACACAGGCTACAAAACAGCTTCTAAATTCAACTCCTAAATGACTAAAAGTACAAATAGCACTTGACTAGAGCACGTGCGTAAAGAAAATTTAAGGGGTTATAGAAGAGGAAGAGAAATGCGCTGGTATCACCTAGCGCCAGATGTGGCGGAAATCTGAAGAATGTCAATCACATTCATTTCTTATTGATGTTTACGAAAGCAAATTCCAAAAAATGCACAGCAAAAAGGAAGCAACTTTTGACACTGTCTCCGGGGAAATTTAGTCACCTTAGGCCCATCATAACCTCAATGATCTCCTATACTTAAAAACATTTCCTTCTTCCATTCTACAACTTGTGATACTTCATAAAAAAACACCATATCTCATTGTTATTATTATGAATCCATCATAACGTCAGAAAGGGAGAGTGTCAGAATGGCAGAAGGCCGAAGGCTCCTTGTCCTCGGAGAAGGAATACTCAACACCTCTCTCTCTCTCTCTCTCTCTCTCTCTCTCTCTCTCTCTCTCTCTCTCTCTCTCTCTCTCTCTCTCTCTCTCTCTCTCTCTCTCTCTCTCTCTCTCTCTCCGCGTGCGGAGATTATGTGTGTATATCTCTGCAGCTGTTTTTTTTTAAATATAATTTTCGCCATTGAAAAAGCTTTTGTGATATATAATGGACGTTAAAGAGTTATTATGGATGTGGCATAAGCTTTTCAAAGCAAATGCAATTACAAAAAAGGACACGACGGTTAATGGAAATGGTTGAAGTACTGTTCTGACCTAAAAATTCACCATGAAACGCAAGTTAGTTCCAGCCAGTGAAGAATAATCCTAACCTTAAAGAAATCACTTCTGAGTATTATCCTGGTGGAGTCGTATTCAACGACGAGAGTAATAGCTCTATAGTGGCAAAATAAAAAAGACTACCGTATCGCGTATCACATTACATTAAGCTTATACCCAGGTTTAAACATAAATTTTCCAACTAGTATCTATTTTTAACTTGTTTCAATTATGAATGATATTACAGTTCCTGTAGTAGGCATATGCCATCTTTCTGACAAGCGGAGAACTTTGTCGACCATCTACAGATTTTCGGATGTTTGCGTGTGGTAAGTTAATTTCATATAGCGTTTTGCCCCAAATTTTTATCACACGCTAAACGCACAAATGGTGGTACATCTTGAGGTGCTTTATATGTGTGCGTGTAACTACTGGCATGTCGTGCCCGTTTTGTCTGAACTCTCGAACCCAACAAAATCGATATTACATCCCAAACACGCAGGCATAAGTGTTTCATAGACTTAACGATTCTATTAAGAATACTGAATTACTTATAGGACAAAACTAATTACACTCACCGATTCAAGCATACTCGCATCGTTTATTTTATGTCTTCTACGAACTTCTTCCCACGAAAGCCTATTCTGGGTAGTACTATGCCTTCATTACACATATCGTTGAAGTTACAAGGGGACAGAGGAAACCAATGTTTAAAAGCGAGAAACAATTGAAGTGCAACCGTATTTTCAAAGTACCAACAAAACAATAACAAATTTAAACCAATAACGAATATCTCAGAAAAGATGATGGCACAACAAATGCTTGAGATAAATTGTGCATTTTAAAGAAATCTATAAATTTTGTGTATACCTTTCTTTTCCATCTCTTATACCACCTACTATACAAACTATTACGAAACTCACTTTGAATGCAGAGGTTTTCTAAAGACTACTGTCAGATATATATTTTATTTATATAAAGATAATTATTTTATAATATATTATTATATAAATATGTGAAATATACGGCATTTCAATCAAAATTGTTATTCATTTTTGAGGAAAATAAACAACTCCGAAAAAAATGACACACACATATGTTATCCAGAAAACTTCGAGGTTCATGGAACCTCAAAACATGTGAGTTTCGAATTTTTTCTGTGAAATATAATGAATACTTCCTTTACCTGATGTAACTAAGTAGTAGGAAAAAGAACAGAACATGACGATTTATCTCCACAGGGATTTCAACTATTAAATCTAGTTTTTAGCTAAAGTTTGTTAGACGCAACGTTCCCTCAAAATTAAACTTCCAGGAGAGATACTTGCGGGAAGCATAGAAAGAAATGAAATAACTTTATCGCTTGTCCCATATTTCCGTCATCTTTACTGTCTGACATTCCTTAAGACACTTTGTAAACAATAAAAAATTGTTTCAAAAAGGAGTAAATAACTTCAACGGCGCGAAAGCATAATTTTTTCAGTTTACTTCGTAAGTAAAAACAGATTTTAGGAAGAAATATTGAAAAACCGATAAGAACCTAAAAAACTAATAGTAACAGTCAGTATTGTTAATAATATTCCACTGAAATACAAGGATATTACAACTTTTTATTTTTGTACGTAACACGCACACACATACACATCGCCTGAGGAATGAGTGCACTTGTTATCGGAGGTCACTGGTGTAGCATGGCTCGGCTTAGAGAGGTCAGAGAAGGCGGGAATATAATACTGTACAGTATGAACACAATACATCAGAACACCGTACGTAACAAGACGGATACTTTGGCACTTGCGAAATCGATATACCATGTCTCTTAAGTATTTTCTAGACTGTGCCCTCCTATCTTCAAATGGGATTCTTTCTTTAACAGCATTCGTGATTTTACGTACTGTAGGAATTTCTCTTCTCTGTCCGCAAAACACAAGAAACGTTCAGGGCACAACACATTTTTCAAACTCATCGAGTTCGAACCTTTTTGGAGCGTGGGCGATGTTTACCAGATGTTGAGAGTTTTTCTCCCTTGCACTTTACCCCACTGGCGTTGCTGTAGCTTTATTTAACGGAATGATTAGACCTTTAAATTCCTCTGCTTTACAAAACTGCATCATATTTAATATTAATTTTCTACTTTGTGAACGTGTGATTTCGAGCGGCGGTATTTGCATATTGATTTGATTCGAACCCGCCCACTGTAAGACTCAACTGCTGTATTTCAGTATTGCCGAACGGTACAGGGAATAGTGACGTAATACCACTTTCTGTTTTTATAGAAGCTTCCACTGTTCGCCGTCTGCATTCATTCTTTAAACAGAATGGTATGGAAGAATCTCTATAATTATAAAAAATTAATTCTTTAAGTTGTTTTAATGCATTCTTTTCATTTCTCAAAGCCTCAAAAGGTTTAAAATGCAGTATGAAACTGAGGTTAATTCATGTCTTAAAACATTCTAATCTGAAACAATTTACGGTTTGCTGCAATTTAAATATAGGTTATGTGCATAATGTTTCTAAGTTTTTACACTATTAACATTCATACCTATTTGTATTTTGATATCAATTATCCAAAGTTTAAACATTTTATCTCATACTGCTGTTTTACAACAATAATAACCTTTGTTTCGAGCTATCTTCATTAAAATCTCACTATTGAAATAAGCTTTAGATTAAGCAAATTAAGCAAAGTTGGCATTAATTTAAGGAAATATATTCAGACAAAAACACCTGCATTTAATTCTTCTTTACATCTTCATTTCTCCATGTTCTGATTGACGAACTAAGAATGAATATTTTGAACTTTTGTTCCGTTTTAAAAATCCATTCGCAACTTCGATATCTAATATTTCTCGAAAATGTGAGGTCCAAAGTATTAAAGAGACGTAGTTTCAGAAAAAAAAAAGCTTAGTACAAAACCAAAGATGTCACATTTGTATAAATTAAAAGGGTTGACTCTGTCACCTCAGATTATGAAATTATTTTCTCAAACCCAATTCTTAACAATTTCAAAGTCGTATAAAAATAATAATGTCGCGGGTATGGAGAACTCCAGGTCACCGAAAAGATAACTTTTTAACCAAAAGTTGCATGATAGTGCTGAAGTTGAAAGTGGAAGTGGACATTCTGATGAAGTAGATCGAGAACCATGTGAGGCAATTCTGCCTAGCTGCCATATCATTTCATACTACACTTAGGGGAACTGAGAATAATCCTGGCTAAATAAAAATTTCCTCCTCCATCCGAAAATGAACCAAGAACCTCTTGAATTCGGAAGCTAGCACGGTAACCACCAGACTACGGAGTCGCCAGGCGAATGCTGGGTAGGTTAATTACATCCCTCAAATTTCCTGTCCTCCATTTCATCTCCATTATCATTTTACATCATCTCTCATCTGATGGTCTTTTTCAGAGTATGAACTGTCAGCAGGAGTCTCGGCGCTGCATGGCAGGATAAACTCCAGGTAGACACTTCCTTCTCTTGCATGACGGTCTCCGGGTCGATGTAGTGGGCCGTTTCAGGACCACGGTAGAGGGATACCGGCTGTACTGCCCTGCCGGGGAGTTCCTA
The DNA here is from genome assembly GCA_030765055.1 of Mantis religiosa. NCBI lineage: Eukaryota > Metazoa > Arthropoda > Insecta > Mantodea > Mantidae > Mantis > Mantis religiosa. Next base: position 98,224,480 of record CM060952.1, read on the forward strand.
ACTGGTCACTTGTAGGGATCCTGTCCTCTGCACTGTCGTGAGACGGCCGTCCTTTGTCTTCTCTCCCCTCATCCTTCCTCCTGATGATGCCCTAATTGGAGCATAGGCACAATAGGTCTAGTCTGGTCGCACTGCCGAATCCCCACGGTACCGTAATCAAATCCAATCCAACCACAGCACTAGAGACGATGTTGTTACGTTTATTTATGTTCAATAATTTTGAGTGTAAATCCAAAATTCTAGTGGCTGGTGTGACGCATCTACATTTAGAAGCTGGCATCCGTCTCTTCCTTCGAATCTGCATCCCCGCTGCTTTTCAACTATCATTACGTGACAGCTGTGGTCGTAGGATGACGTTACTTAGCAACCGGTTCATGCTAACAGCAGTACTGCCAAGTCCCAAACGAGCTATTTATTATCCTTGTATGCACAAATCTATTCTTAGCCAGATGATTATGGTATTCATCCTGGATCCTTCTGCCTTTCAGCTCAGTATTTAGTTTATAGTGGAATAAAATAGTATCTAATCTGTGCTGCCCAGCACTTTAGCAAATTTCACGTATTTACTTCATGACTAAAGTGAATATGTATCAGTGTAGCATTTGAAGAGTCCTATTAAATATTTCTAAGGGAATCATCAGTAAAAGTGTGAAAATGTTGCACTTTTTGTGACTATACGTACGTACTTTCATGCTACACGATTGGTATTTTTAAATACCAACAACTTGAAAGTTGCAAATGGTAATTTTGTCGGTCTGCATTGATGTTTAAAATCCATTTTCTTAATTCTTGTTTTCAACATTTTATATATATTCTTTGGAGTACAATTTATAACTTTTCTTGATACTTAGAATAGTTTTTAAAATTATTGTAGCTATACTAGCTATAAATATTAAATAATTCACTTCTTTGTTTCATAACTCACACTGAAAAAGTTGAAAATTCCGTAATATGTACACACTTTACCTCTTAAATTTATTAAAATTAAGAAATGTAGGCATAACACTCTGTTTAAGTTTGTGTATTAAGCTGAAACTAAAAATTGGAAGCAATAGCATAAACCGTAGGCAGCGAATACCGAATGTAAAACATTTAAGTTTAAGTCGCTCCATTGCACCGTTTCTGTTCTTTGCCACCGAAAAGAGAGAAAAAAGGAACACTCAAGGACTGGTTGACGTCACGAACCGGAAATACTTGCCTCATTGTTGTACCTCGCTAAAGTTTTGCAGACTGTTCGATTTCGGCAGAACTAGAAGATACTAGTTTAAAAATGTACCATCTGTTTGATTCGAGAGATTTCAGTTTCCAGAACTTTTGTTCCATGACCGGCGGGTACGCATGGGGGAGGGGAAAAGCTAACCCTAGAGTGCGTCTAAATAGTGTAGGCTAGTGCGTAATAAGCGCAAGTGTATACAGGTATATGCACAGTCAACCAGTAGGCAAAGAAAAATCATTATAAAACTATTCTCGGTGACCTAAGATGGTCACCGTATGAAAGACTACAAAAACCAAACCCCTAATTCTCAATCAATGTAAACATAAGCCTGAAAGCCGAGCCCATTGTACCGGCACCATGCATCTTCATCAGTGAATAAACACCTGTAAGCCTGTATGTGTCGAACAGTTGCTAGTAATGGATTGACAGCGAGTACCGGAGCTGATGTGAATGAGTCGGCTAGCCAGAGTAATGAATGGCAAGGTCTGTAGGAACTTGTCAGAATCCGCGAGCAGCGCAAACTGATGGGTGCAACAGACACAGAAACTTTACTCATAGACTGAGCCTGCTTGCCCTGTACGTATGTCAAAAGTGAAAGTGACTGAAGGTTATAGCTTTTTTTAAACAATTTCATTTGGTGAAAGCATTTAACACAATAAAAATAGTTAAGTATTATTAAAAAAGCAGAAAAGTTAAGCTGAAAAATGTAAACTCTTTTCTCAACACCTAAATGGCCGACTTCCTGAAACTTAATCTTCTTACAGTTTACCAATTACTAAATCGAAATTGTTTGAAACAGTTTTGGGAATATAAAAAATTAAACATTTTTCAATGTGAAGTGTGGTTTAAGTTTGTAAAGTCTTCCGTGTCGCATATCTGGAAGATGATGACCCCAAACACTAAGTATAGTAATTATCTTGCACACATACGAATAGTTCCCTAAAATTGCCTTTTATGGACCAGGAACCTTAAAACATACATTGTCGGTGAAATCTCTAAATCACATTTTGGATGACTGCAGTACTTCCTCTAATATAGGTAGTTCCTATGGAAGATTGTTTATAATGTTCTAAATTATTACTTTATAAAACAGAATTATCAAGAATATCGCTCAAATACGGCTAATTAAACTACAAAAATAAATATAATTAAAATGGAATACAAATGTATTTATATTTACCCTAGACATTCCTATTTCGCAATGTATTCTGGAAGGTCCTTAAAACTATAGAAACAGAACCATAAAGACCTCTCCAGGAAATACTAATGTGTACGACAGTATACAAAATAAAACAGATTAACAAGAAGAGAATCAGTATAGATATAGAACTTGGGACGAAAAGACAAATTTATAAACGAAACGACATAAACGCAGAAGACAACAATGAAAAAGCCCACGGCAACAAAATGTTCCCTTCTCTTCTTGAGATATATATTGGCTAAATGAGATTTTCCCCCTCTGCCCAAGCATGTAACTTTATCTCTGAAAGAATCACAGATTCCAGTGCACCAAAATAGCCCTAAAGCATAGGACAGAAACAACGATATTCTGGAAATTTCTGATAAACAATCACAGTCTTTTGAATATCAGATTAAAGCTACTGATTTCCTTCCAGTCTGATCTGTTAAGACCCTGATCTTTCCAATGTACAGAAATAAAGAATATGTGGTACACTTCCACAACTTTCTCGACCCACCCGCTTCTAGAGAGTAAGTAGTACCGCGTCTGCCTCACCATCAAGAGGTTCCGAATTCGAATCTCGGCCAGAGTAAGTTGTCTGAATTATGTTTTTCCCTCATGCTAAAGATGAATATCATGTAACTCTAAACGCTGGACCCGGGGTTCTCTTCAGCATCAGTTCACCCATTTTATTCATCGCCCGATATGACTTAACGTTGGAAGACGTAATTTTTTTTAAATCTACCTCTGACGTAAGGGTAATCGATACTGAATGTTCAACAATTCGAAAAAAATAGAACTTTTCAAAAAAGTGTTATGAAAAAATATTCAAACATGAAAAATCACAATACAAAGCAATACAAAGCTTCTGTATCATTTAAGTGTCCAAGCCCTACGACTAAGTAGAAGAGCGAAGTTTGGGGGGTGGGGGGCTATGCACTTCCAGGCTTTGTAGAGGATAGGGAATTCTAATCTTTTTTACTGTCCATTAGCCCGGTACGTCATACGGACATGAATGAAATGATGCTCAAATGAGTCTTGAGGTCCATTCACCCTTTCAGGATGAGACAAAATATCGGAGAAGAAAACCTTATCCACATAACTTAACCTCTTACATGTGAAGCAAACACGCTATCACCTCGCCAAGGCGTTACTTATATTTTATTTTAGATTCAAATGGGTTTGTTATTAAAGGCGAATATTTTTCAAACAAAACATGCGCCTCTTGCTTTGACGTCTGGGTGAATTAAATACTAAAGGAGGCAGTATCGATATGAGGTAGACTGTTGAATGCAAACTTATGTCATCTGGAATTGTGAAATGGCTCTCTTCCAACATGTCATGGTTAAAAGCTCCGTTTCACCGCTCCAGAGCACAAATGGAATCGATATCGCGACCTAGTGACAAAGCGAAAAACTAATTAGCATTAATTTTCATCCTCGACGAACTGCAGCCGAGGAGAGGAATGGAGGGGCATTTTTAACCAAATTATTCAATAATTCCAAAATCGTTCTGCATTCAACATCCTGCATTACATCGCAAAAATCTGGCGAACTTGAAGAGATGCTAGCACGGAACCAAGCGAAATATATACATTTGACTTTCTTTGCTACTCTTGTACAAACTATTCCTACAAAGCATTCTCCTCCATATATTTCATACTATAGACATGAACTTTTACAGAAATGTTTTCATCACAAATGACAGCTACAGCGGAGATACATGACGCTGGAGTAATACTCAAATATTTAAAATGCTGTCCATGTTTGCTGGTTTTCGAGATTATATTAGTAGTTCTTAAATCTATCCTTTTATAATATCCATTTTAACATTTAAATCATATTCAAATTATAAATTATTTCAGAAAGAACACCTTTTGTGTAACTAATACTTCTGCTTGATGCATCTAATTTAATGATTTTTTTCGATAACACATTTTATATCTAATGGCAGACTCATTCGATCACCTTCTTCAACGGATTACCTCCCATTGTTAAAATCAATGCCTCAAGTGTCCAAAGCCTTTCGAGGACAAGCAAACTGGATTATAATATACCCTGGATGCGTGATCAGCCCAGTGCAAAAGGAAATGAAATGTTGTGAATCATAGCAAAATTTGCGGATAAATTGTTTATCCTAGAATTCGCCTGGTAACCGAAAAAAAAAAACAATGAAAAAGCTTTCGTCAGCAAGGCTATCTTCGAGAGTTTTAACCCAGGGTTTTTAAAATGCGAGTCGTAGTTGTTAAAGCGGTGCCAGCTCACTCGAGGAGTCAGATTTTCAAATAAATAAAAACATGTGTAAATTCAAACAAATGACGAATGTCTCCGAAATGCTTAATGCCACGAAAATATTGACGTCATTTTATATGACGTGCATACATATTAAATACATATAAAAAGAGACAAACATATATATATATATTTAATATATATAATATAAATGGTAATTTAGAGTAAAAAGTTTTCTCTAAGTACGATGTTTAGAATTGAGTAATTACGGTTCATTCCGAAAGCAGGTGCATGTGCAGAGCATTCACAAAAAGCCATTTTTTTCAGGTTTAAGGAATTCCAAAAGTGTATTTCCTATGAGACTGTAATACAACATTTCCTCTACTTACTAGTAGACAGAGCAAAAATGTAATGGCTGTTATGTAGGAAGGTGCTCCTAACCTAACCTACACAAATCCCTGTTATATAAGCCATTATTACAACCAGTGTGGATGGCTTGCTTGACCAAACAATTTAATATTAAAATTATAGAGAATTTGAAAATCAACTGCTACCTGAAATGAGGAATGAGAATATCTATCGGCTTTAAAGCGGATAACGTCAGGCATTGGAATGAAATATGCCATCGAAAGCGCTCCTCAGTAATAAGAATGCTGGAAATGACAATAATTGGAGACTTAGTGCGGCAGTTTTGTATTCTTGCCTGCAAAATGCATTATTCAGTGAAATAATTACTTCTTGGCCTTATTCTATACGTTGAAACTAGTGGACAAATCTTTTAAAACTCTTTTTACTCATATGTCGAAATATATACAAAAAGCCTAAACATCAAAGACTAGTGTCAAATCAAATCTTGGTTCTTACTGTACTACGTGCCCTCGAGTTGGTGCCTTATATCACAGAGCTTCCTTCTCATTAGTGACACAGCAATCTACCCAACAAGCATCAAGAGTAACCTAGACATACTGACCTAATTTAGAAAAAAAAAAGTGAGAAAATATCTTACCTTTAACAGTCTTTCGCAGACACCAAAGCGCCAATGCAATTCCATTCCACTCAGAAAACAACTGAAGGAGTTTATATCAATCACCTATACCCCTGAACTCGTTATGGATCCTTCGTTTCATTTATATATTCTGATAGAGTTATAGTCATCAAACCTTATTTATACCAGAATCTAATATTCATGCGAAAAACTTAACGCAATAAACATAATGATTGTCCCAACACCCTTTCTCAAGATTACATTTTGATGTACGCATCCACACATATTCTTTAAAAGCGTATCTTCTTTTTTCGCTACGTTACTCAAATATGATTCTCATTATCACTTACCTATAATCTGGTAAGTAGAAGAAAAATCGTATTCCATCACAAAAATCGATTTTTAGATTTTACCGGAAATAAGGATTTCTGAATCTAAAACAAAAACATTTTTTGAAACAAAATCTGTCTCTCTCATCTACATATATCTTTGTCTGTGTATCTGTGAACTGAATAATAAAAAAACGAAACGTTTGTTAAAAGTTAAAATCGGCATTTCATTCAATGAACACCAACAATTTCAAGCAATTCTTCTTCACGCTTTAATGAAATTATTCTGTCCGGAACAAAGATGTTCTCTAAAGAGCCATATTTGGTTTAACAGTTTCTCGCGTTTGCGTAATTTACGATATAAACAATCATCAAATTACGTAAACACGCATTCTTGTTTCGTGATATATTTCGGATGCTCATTATTATTTAACTATAGCTAAACTCTTCACATATTTTTAAACAGGAACATTCTACGAAGTGTTATTATCACTGAAAATGAAAGCCATTTTAATTTAAGTATATGTGGACTCAAAATGTATTGCATTCATAAATTATTATTACTAACTTCTTAATTATTTACTGAAATGGTATAAGCATATGAGAGGTCATCTGGAAGATGAAAATTGCCGGGTGGCTTGTGTTGGTGATTTAGACTGCCGTATATGGAATAAACTATTTTCAAAGGTAAAACATCAAAGAAATTTCAAAAGCTTTTACATGTTTCGCATTGATAATTTTCAGATCATTATTTTCACCAACTCAGTAACAAATTTCGCTAAAGCATAACGGATGTACAAACGGATGTACACAACTATCATATTCAACAATTTTAATGACTCAGTAAAATGTCGAAACGAATATTCTAGACGGCAGTAGGCACGGTGTAACATACATATTGTGACTTTGTGGGTTCGTGAAATGAAAAGTCCAATTTCACCACTCAAAAATGTTCTTTATTTCCACCGACTTACAGTTTAACACTTGCCAATTACACAGAATTACGTGCTGCACACAATTACAATTCACCAGTTCGTCCGTTACAATTTCACTTGGCCTCGCGGTTACGTAAGCTCCGGTACACATTCACAGTTACGTACAGTCTTCCGTTGCACAATCTTCTCGTACATTAACACGTCAGTGACTAACTCTTACACCAAGAACTGCGACTGTCTCCTCACTCAATAACTGACCAACTCTACTCTACTGTGTCTGTCTGTAACCCCCCTTTATATAGGAATATCGCCGACTTCTGGTGTTTACAGGATTGTTCCAGTAACAGAAAGATCGAGAACCAGGTGTAAGGAAACAGACGGCACGAGCATGTTTTTTCTCCCGACCGCCGCCTTGTCACCACAGACGAGGGGGAGGTGTGGCTCACACGGACCTCCCCCAACTCCCGCTCCCAGCTGCTTCACAGGGTGTTCCAGCGCTCGCGTTACACTGCTCCCTCCTCAAAGCTGTTCGCCCCGAACAGCCCCATCGTAGCGTGCGAGGCGGTCCAGGTGTACCACCAGCATCTGCTCGGAGTCTCAGCCAGAAGTAGCGCTGCCGTAGTTTGTGAATCATACGGTTCGCTCCCAGGTGTCCTCCTGAAGTACCGGCGTGCACTTCCTCCAAGACTTCCGGGACCTTACTCCGGGGAAGTACCAACTGTCCTCTCTGCGCCTTCCGATCGGGTGACTCCCATACCCGGAACAGCACGCCCACTCTGGTCTTCAACGAGTCCCATTGGGCCCAGTACGACTTGTAGGTGGCGCTCCTCGGTGCGATGTCCTCCCAGGTTGGCCTCGTCCCTGCCTCCACTTCCCTCAAGAGTGGCCCCAAGTCTGCGTCCGCCAGCTGCTCCCTCCTCAGGCCTGCGCTATCCCAGCCTTCAGCAGGCACTGCCACAACTACTCGGACTGCTGCGGCACGCTCCTTCTCTTCCACTCTTGTGCGCTCATGGCCGTCCTGGATCTGCGGTAGGACACCTCCAATGTAATGGTCGCTAGCGTCGGTGTCCACAATGAAGGCGCCACCCGGTTGTGGGAAACCCAAAATTGGAGCACTGCACAGGGTCTCCTTCGGGTGCTGGAAAGCGTCTTCGGCGTCCTCCGTCCACACATAAGGCCGGTTTTCCTCCGTCAGGCGGGTGAGGGGTTTTGCGATGTTGTCGGCCTTTTCCTCTAAATCATTAAGGCGGTCGTCTACTTGACCCTTCCGCTTGCCCAGGTTCGTGACGTCATCCCTCACGCCGGCCAACCGTTCCTCAAACTTTGCGGCGAGAGCCTCGTTCGCCGCCTTCATTTCCGTGGCCAGACTGCCGTTCGCTGCTCTCATTTCTGTGGTTAACTCGGCCTTCATTTCTTCCATCTTCTCGGTGATGTTGTCGTTGGCCGTCTTCATTTGTTTCAGTTCCGCGGTGATGTTGTCGTTGGCCGTCTTCATTTGTTTCAGTTCCGCTAAAATCTTTTCTAATGCTGCCTCCATGGTTGTAATGTTCTGTGATGTTGTGTTGTTTTCCCGCTTCCTGACACCAGTGTGACTTTGTGGGTTCGTGAAATGAAAAGTCCAATTTCACCACTCAAAAATGTTCTTTATTTCCACCGACTTACAGTTTAACACTTGCCAATTACACAGAATTACGTGCTGCACACAATTACAATTCACCAGTTCGTCCGTTACAATTTCACTTGGCCTCGCGGTTACGTAAGCTCCGGTACACATTCACAGTTACGTACAGTCTTCCGTTGCACAATCTTCTCGTACATTAACACGTCAGTGACTAACTCTTACACCAAGAACTGCGACTGTCTCCTCACTCACTAACTGACCAACTCTACTCTACTCTGTCTGTCTGTAACCCCCCTTTATATAGGAATATCGCCGACTTCTGGTGTTTACAGGATTGTTCCAGTAACAGAAAGATCGAGAACCAGGTGTAAGGAAACAGACGGCACGAGCATGTTTTTTCTCCCGACGCCGCCTTGTCACCACAGACGAGGGGGAGGTGTGGCTCACACGGACCTCCCCCAACTCCCGCTCCCAGCTGCTTCACAGGGTGTTCCAGCGCTCGCGTTACAATATCGTTATGTATCGGCGTTCCCCCCAGGGGCCTACTTCGGTAGGTACGGGTTTGGCGCACCCGGGGTCCCGAGCCAACAGTCTCCCTCGTGTGGGCTCCTCATCGTGGCTGAGGGAGACGGTCAACAGGCCCACCCACGTGTAGGCCGTGCGTGGAGATCCGTGGAGAAGGTTTTTAGATTCTTGTCTAGTTTAGAGTTTAGGATTTAGTGAATGAAATTTTTAGTAGGTTTTGATTGATGTTTTTTATGTACGTGTATTTTTAATAGGTTTTGTTACCTTGTATAGTTTTTAGAAAGTTTTATATCTGGCTTTTGCCATGACTAGTTTTTTAAAGGGCGCTGATGACCGCCGTAGTTGAGCGCCCTTATATATATCATCATCATGTATCGGCGTTTACAGGTTCAACTGTCATTCAAGACTTCCAAAGTACACCACAAATGCATGAAATAACTTTAAAACAGCAGTAGTTATAAACAAATCTGGAGTGTTGTGGTTGTTTAAATATTCTTCAGCAACAATGCGTGAAATATTCTGTTAGTCAATTGTTGTAAATTGCCAACTATTAGTTTCCCTAACTATTCCTTTGAGCTATGCCCTTGAATACTTTTTAACATTAGTTATATTTGGTGAGACCATGTCCACATGGTGAGACCATGTCCACAACTGTGATACAGAAATTATGGATCAGTGGGATAAATCAGTACTTATAATAAATTAAATATGAGTAGTTTCTGCATTTGTGTTAAATGTTAAAGATGCTGTAGGTTTGGCAGCAAATTGTGAATACAGTTTGGCTCGGGGTAAGAAGCCATTATGTATGGTAATTAGCGAGGGCTAATTTCAAGCAAATTTGGAAAAGCAGTTTGTTAGGTTACATTAGTGAGGGCAAAGTTACTATCCAAAGTTGCCAGATTAGGTATGACTGGCTAGCTTGGAATTCTTAGAATATGTGAGAGTATTTCTTAGAAATTTACAGAAAGACTTTAAGATAGAAAGCAAAACAATTCAGTAACTTAGATATGAAGTGGCAACATCGTATTAGAAGCTAGTAGTGCATAGACAAAAGGAGAGGTGATTAGGAGATTTTTTGGAGCTGAGTAGGACATTCTGGGCAGAATCTTGGACACTTCTGAACAGGTTGCCGATGGGGCAAGACGTAGCAGAATGAGGCGTAAACGTTTCAAAATTAGATTCCGGTGTCATCCTTACTTTTATTACACACCCACGCATACCCTGAGATAGGCCTAAGCTAGAGATTGACAGCTTCAAAACTGCAGCAATACGTCGAGGGAACACAACACACTGCACCAAGCGTTACATGAAGTCGCTGTTTACGATTAGGTGATAATAAGCTAGCACTGAAAATGCGTAATTTTAGAAATGGACAACTGTTAACTAATTCTGTCCCACGAGAAGGAATATAGCAACACTGACAACATAGTCTGGGTTCATGCACGTCATGTGTCACGCAAACAGAGCCCAAAACCACTGGGACACTGCACTCGAGTCTAGGTAGGATTCATAATGGAAACTATCAACGCGGCTGTTGATTATTTATGGGAAGTGAAGCGTTTCGCTCTCTATCTCTCTCTATCTCTCTGGGTATCTGACCCTCAAACACCGATAATATGAACAATGTGCTAGACGTTCTGAGCACCCATTCCCTTAGACCATACAGACAAGATCACGATTAGTACACTGTGCAATGTTCGATTATTGTGATCTCGATTACGAACCCTCCGTAAGATATAATAGAGTTCAGAACAAGGCAGCTTGCTTGCACACAAAAAATCAGGCACCAAAACACTTTATTAAAGATATGGAGGGGCGAAAATTGAAGTTTTGTATTTTACCCGACGATGCTGAGTTAGTTTTTTGTTTATTAACTCCTTTGTTGAATTCATTTACTTTCCACTTTATTTATTAGCTAATGATTTAGAGAGCATTTATAATGAATCCTGCCCCTTTTCCTCATAAAACTGTAATGACGTAAGGCCTGTTTATACCAAAAACAGATTAAAATATCAATAATCAATATTTATACTAAATTATGTGAAATATTGACGCAACATCTGACTTTCCTAATCTTTCCCGACAGTCTACTAAGTTCTAGATATAACGAAATAATATTCCGTACTTTCAGGGCACCAAATTAACCTCTCTGTAAGACAAACAGGTTCTGCTATCATCTAGAAAAATAATCTTATCCGTCAATTATTCAGAATGCCTTACCAACGAACTTGATTACAACAAAGGTAAATATGAAGAGGGGAGAATTTTCTTACATGGCGAAGTATGGCATTCATAAAACTCAGGATATTTAGAAGTTTTGGCACCATATTTATCTGCAGTATTTAATAAAAGGCAATAAAAGAAACAGATATAACACAGGATCGAATCTCGCATACTAACCTCAATCTTTTGTGCGTTAAAACGTTACATCATGACCACCTACGCATATTCCTTTCAATAAAATGTACTAGTTTCTAGTTTCATTTCATAAAGTCTTACAGATTGCACAGAATTTATAAAGTCTTCGTTAAAGAATATCGCGGAACAGAAACTAGCTGCACTCTACATAAAAAGCATCAACAAAAGCCGGGTAGTACATATAGTTGGGCGTGTCACAACACCGGCAGTTATCGGCTGCTCAGAAGATCACCTTGACTTTATCTTTTTTAATACTACCATCTATGAAAATGAAATGATTATTCCCGGAGGAGTGACAGGCGCAGGGTATAGGCGCGCTTCTCGGACGTGTGCTAAGCACCAATGAACGCATCACCTCAGTCAATGGAATGCGCAGGAATCACAAATGACAAACGATATGTCCACGTGGGGTATGGAGTAATTAGTGCATTGTCCGAGAGGTTTCGATTAAAGATAAAGCTAGGGTAACTTTTTGAGCAGCACGATTATACCAGCAACGCCAACATTTGGGACTGCGACTTTTCATAGTTTAGTTCCATGCCAAGCCGCTAAGCGACGCTCCGATCGGCTTGTGTTGTCAACGATTAACATGGGAGCTGCACTTCTACTAATAGTTTGATGTTCTGTGGAAACAGAAGACAGTAAGCATGCCCTTTAATACGGTCCAAATTGTATGTATGTTCATTTCTTTGTCATTTATCCAATGCTGTAGATGCGTACGAAATTTTTACATCTGAGAGATATATTTACTGAAAGTGGAAGCATAAAAAAGTTAGTCCGGCTATTCTGCAGAAATCACCGTAAGCAGCATCTTTTGAGACGCCCCGGATTAAATCGTTCAAGCACTGGTAACTTTGTAGAGAATAGATTGCGTCTTCTCATTGTTAAGATGCTACTGTGGTATTGAGGATTATGCTGTGTACTTTAGAAACCAAGATCCTTTTTAAGAGTTCTGAGATTGAGAACCACGAACTTGGCAATTATCTCAGAGTTCAACTGTTTGCTCTGAGACTAGCTCTCACTTCTGGGACTAAACTACAAGGAGATTCTGAATATTTTATCATCCAGAACATCCAGTCATTCAGTATTCATATGCTGTTTCCATTAGCTGCATCTGGACGCTTGGAATCTGACTCTGTGTAGCAATTAATGTCCCTTTTGGGACAGTCTGAAGTAAAATAAATGTACCCATGTTTAGCAGAAACGTTTGGAACACGTAGCATGATGTTTAATTTCTCTAACACTAACCTGCAATATACAGAAGTAAGTATTTCATTACACCGAAAAGTACGATAGATATTTTTCTGGAAATACACGTTTTGAGGTGACTGAATAACTAAAGCCAGGATAAATACACATCGTCAACTTTAAGTACGTTATGTTTAATAAATGAAAAATAGAATTTACATGTCGAATTCTGTGAGAATTCCTCTTCATTAGGAAACAATTTTGTGTTTTTTGCAAAACCGGTAAAATATAGTACAAAAATGTACTACATAAAATTTAAATTTCGTAAAATAATAGAATTTATATCAACATTTTTGTGGCGCCACATTTTAAGTACAAAGTCATCATTCAGTTGTTTCTCCCGACGTCATGGAAAAATACGAAATTTCAAGCCAGCATGTAGCTACCCTTTTTTAAAAATATTTGGCCACCTCTTCAGCCTCCTATGTCTCCTTGTGCCTGCAACAAAATGAGTAACGGGAGCATATTTGCCCTTCGATTAATATGAATGAGAAAAAATAGCTAGAGAAAAACGATGTGACCTATTTTATTCTATACGTGAAACTCCGGGTCGTGTAGTAGATTTATAATCTATATTTACTTAATACCTATGGAAGAAAAGAGAACGAAAAAAAAAAATATTCCGATGAACTGAACAATGCAAATCAAGGTGCTAGAACTGAACTATGTCACTGGATTTTTAATGCCATTCACAGAACTGAATCAGAAAATTTTTGAAATAGTACTTCCGTGTATGTCACAGGTTTTGACACACAGAGACACCTACACTCCGTCAAACATGTAGCACGTCACCGTCAATTATTACTGGAATGGAGGTAGCATATGGACGCTCTATACTTTCCTAGAAACATAACCAATCAAAACATTCAAAGTCTGCTGTCAAAGTTACACTAAAAGGCTTTGGTATATTATGAATAAGTTCTTGTTGCTATTGAACACATATATGCTAATGAACATATAGCCTCAAGTCTGCACGATAATTCAACCTGGGAAAATAAAAATGTAACAAAGAATTGTATTGAAGCTACAGAAAGTTATGTACACTTCGATGAGCTTTAACTTGTGTCCATAGGGTCGCTATGGTAACGTTCCCTCGCCATCTAGTGGGACTTCACACCACCAATTTCCGCTCGAAGGTTCCATGTTTCACTTTATTCCTCCATTATATCCATTCGTTAGATTCCTCTGTCGCTACAGTAAACGTGGCATATAACTTAATCTATGGAAGAACGTATGCAAAGTTTACATGAATCTGCTCGTGAGCTTGCAAGGTGTTTATTGAAAGGTTTCTAAACTTTGTACCACGTGCAAGTAAATACTATATAAGTAAGCGTGAATAAAATTGAAGCTTCGGATTCGTGTTAAGACAAGAAATATTCTAGATCATTTTATTAGAAAATAAATTAGTTGAAATCGGCGCCAGTTTGGAATAATAATTTCAAAAATAGCAAAACAAACCGACTGGCCTCAGAAATACCTGTACTACTGCGTGAAATACCTCATTATAATGCCCGCCTCTGTAGCGTTGAGGTAGGTGTCTGCTTCACTTTCAAGAGGTCCCAAGTTCGAATCTCAGTCACGATAGGTTACCTAGACAAGGCCTTCTGCGGTGTTTTGTCTTATTCTGAAAGATGGATGGGGGTAACTCTAAGCTCTATGGATCCTGGGCTAAATTGAGCATCATTTCACTCAATTAATTCATCACCCGATATGATTTAACGTTAGAGGACGTAAATTAAAAAAATTACTAGGACCTGAAAATTGGAACTGTGCGGTAAGTGCTATTGGGTTTCATGAAATAAATGCGCCTGCGTGCACCATCTCCCCAGCAACTCTCGGCTCTATAACGCAGTGAAGTATGCCCGAATGCGTTACTTTATTAACTCTATATTTGAAGTTTATCTTAATGACCTCAATCTGCAGCTGCCTAGCTCAGGCACCTACGATAGCTAACTAAATTTGCTGATGAGTCTAATGTTGTTTGGGATGCTAGGGGAATAGCATAAAGTAATGCGTCACCATCTGTGGTTATTGTGTACACTTCAGAATAGCGTTTGTTTATTGCGTTAAAGTTGGCTCATTTGGAGACACATGTAAACTAACAAACCTGCAATAAACAAGGCGTTAAACTCTAACGGAGGAAAAGTTAGTTATTCGAGAATCAAGAAAATCGCTGCAATCTATTTTTAATCCTATTTGTGTTATGCTTAATGATAAACTTTACACAATAAATCCACATTCACTCGACCTATTAGAAGACAGTATCCGGCGTGTTTTCTAATATTTGGAAAAGTTTATGCACAAGTGTAACAACGGTTTCACGGCAGAAATGGCGGGTCGGTCCGCTGCTACTGGGCGAAAGTATTCGTGCAGCTAGGTCATGGGGACTGCATACTGCGAGTTGCGTCGTTCAAGGGAAATTTAATTAAAGTAAAATTAATTTTACAGGGAGGCAACTATGGAACTACGGCCACTTGTCCTGCATCACAGAGGTTAGATGCATAGCAATTCACCTTCATCGGCAATAAAAATACACGGCACACAAACGAAATTAACCACCATCAGACAGGCAGCCATGACCAAAGATGTCAAGTAAGCAGAAAGAATGTGTATATATTTTCGTCCAGATTTTAGGGTTTTCAACACAGCAGTGTTTGTTAAAGAGGATTACGGTGATTTCTAACCCCAGACGTTTCTTCAACTACCAATTACTGAAACTTCCCTGCGAGTTTATGCAATATGCACGTAACTTTGCGTGTGCTGTAAGGAAGAAGGAACAAGTGTGGGACATTATAAACAATGAAAAATGGCGGTTTCAAGGTTAATGATTGTAAAATATGGGAAATATGTCTTCGAGCGGACCGTGACAGCGCATGGGAAATTTGAGACATTTTCTGTGCAGGTAATCACTTTCTCCTTGGCCTAAAAGCTTTAAGTTGCTTTGATTTACAAATGTGTACACAAGATCAGCAGCCACTAACGGAAACAATGCAATAATAGAGAGGGGAGGCGTTGGGGATAAGCGTGACAATGACATAACTTTCCCCATCTACTATCGCTTATTTGTATATGATTTCCACACACCAATCTTCTGTAATTTTGTTTTTCCATTTACCTTGTATTAATCGAGAGAAATCTTTGCGGAAATAGTTTTTCTTTTCGTTACAACTTTAATTGAAGTTACGCGGATAGCAAAATAGTAGTGATGTTTCAAAACTGGCTCGGTACATGTCATCCTAGAAATTCACCATGACATTGCGAGAAACAATTGAATAGCGATAGTACTTTGTTAGCTACAGTTAAAGACAACTGGGGGGGAGGGGTTTAAAAAGAAATAAGCATTATTTTCAATAAAAGGCAGTCTGAGACGGGGCATTTGTGTAGTATCTTGTGGAAGATATAAACACACACGGACCCCTTTCTATTCGTTTTTTACTTAGGGGACCTGAAAACATGTATTCACAGTGAAATTCTGATATCAACTTTTTATGTAGAATGCAATACCTTCACTGTCCGAAAAAGTAAAATATATTGCATCAAACTGCCAAAATTCCAACAATATAGGGTATTTGCCTGGCAATTTTACCTTATATTTTTCGTTAAAGGAGTAATGCTCGCCTCTGTATCGTAGGTGGTAGCGTATCTGCCTCACGTACATGAGGTCCCGAGTTCGAATCTCGGTGAGGGTGACAATTTTTTCCGGGTTTTTCCCTTATCCTGAAAGATGAATGACTAGTAACTCTCAGCTCTATGACCCCTTGGTTCATTTGAACATCATTTCATTCATCGTCTGACATGACAACGTTGGAGGAACTAAATTAAAAAGATCAATATCCAGATTTCACTGTAAACATACATACGTTCTCGAAGTCTTAAAAAGGAAATAATTTTACGAAACAGATAATTCAAATAAAAATCCGGAAAATCTCTTACACTGCCTCTGTGGTCAGTCTCTCAACCTGGAGGCAACACATTCGATTTGCGGCTGAGAATTCTTCTAAAACTAAAACTATTCCCTGTTCTGTGCAGTACATATGTAATTTTAATATTAATGTTTTAACGGTAATAAAACAGCAATAAGATAAGCTACAGTTTCTCAACATTGGTTGCTTCTTATCTGTCTACCATATCACTAGCAATCTATACATTTGATATGTATATAAATAATGAAATTTCGTACCTGAGTGAAAATTTAAGCATTTCAGATTATGGTTATCCAGAAAATTCACTCTTCAAAACTATTCTTTATATGCATACATTTTCAATAACTAAATGTAAAAAATATATATAACTCAATGTAAACAATTTCATAAGGCTCCCATTTTGAAAATATTCAATACTACTTTCTGAAATTTTTTCAAGTACTGGAAATTCTCCAAATTTTGCGATTTAATCTTTATTCGTTCAATCGTAGGAGTATGTTATTAGGGGTAAACATTTAAATTGTTTCTGCATGTGGTAAATAAATATTCGTTGCTTAATTTGACACCATTTCTAGGTAAAATGCTTGTACAAAAGTGCACAAATTCAAGAGAGTGCATTACATTAGATTTTTCTTTAATACTTACGTTTTATACCTTTGTGGGCGCTTCAGTTGGAGTCTAAATACTCGTCCAATTTTACAAATTAATCCGCAGTTGTGATCTGATTCACTCTTGTACCTTAAACATAAGCAACACGAAAGGGTTGTTATGTCCTGGGGGAGAGATGCACTTTTACTGACCTGCAGCAGCAGTAGTGCTAGCAGAAATAACGTCCTGGGCGCATGTGATTCATTTCTTTCAGGTGTTGTTGACTCGATCTCTGATATTCATGAAGGAAGCAGCTCCGCTCAGATCTCAGAGCAAAGTCATTACACCATCGTGCATTTTTTATGTCCGGCTTCTATTCCCTTACTTTGGTTACTGATTCCGCCCCCGCCCGCCCCTAACCAGGCCACATTTCAGTACAAGCTCTGTCATAAGCTGCTTCTCAAACACAATCGAATCAAGTTAAATACTATGTAACCACAGTTAAATATGAATTAGCTTACTTTCTATTAGCTCCTAACTAGTGTGGAAATTTCACTTGCTATTCTATGCAGTAACAATAAATAAATAAAATAAATAAACCAATACATTACAATAACATGATGTTTTCTAACCATACTTAAACTATTACTACAACAAATTCTTCTACCTACTTCATGTTCATCAATATAAACATTTGCAATTATGGTTTTATTACAAGTATTTCCTTGAAAGTATAAGATTAGAGGAATATGGTAGTCTTTAAGTGACAGTCAATCTTTTAAAAACAGGTTGCTATGTGACGGCCCTATTTTCCGTATCCTATGCATGGCCAAGAAGAGCGAAGGAAAAACTATAGACCCTCCAGGCTTCAAGTGGGGATACACAAACGTGTGGGTTGTACCACTCCGCCTGCAAGCACATGTTCACGTTCTCTGCCGTCAGATGTTTACATCTGGCTTATCGCAACGGTCATATCTTTCACTGCAGCAGTGTACGATTCGAGAAACACTCAGCTCATATTTGCTACATAAACTCAATCTACTAATTAACTGCAAAAGAAACATTATGCAATATAATTTTGTAAGCATAAACTTCTAAAGCAAGTACCTTATCTATAGTAGGAAGCTCGTTGTTTAAAAATAAAGTATGCAAATAAAAGCGAATATCACTTTTCACAAAATCATCCACTTGCCCTAAAACACTAACACGGCGTTGACAGATACACCAGTTGCTTCAGAGATCAGTTCATTTAAATCTTTCACAGTCAGGATGTCATAACGATGATAGAAAGAGTTAAACACGCTTAATACGATAGCCTTTTGACCACTTTTAGAGGCTTAACACTCTGATGTTTCTGTACACTACTCAAGAGGAGCCGAGCACCTCGCCATATTGACTTCACGTGCGAACACGCAATATTAATTGGACGAATGGAAGAGCATCGCTTCACTGCAGTAAACAACGCAGTCGGGGAAGTACCAAGTACCACGTGACCATAAATGGAACTAAAATGTTTAAGTTCATGTTTAAATGTTTTGGAAGTTCAATTACGTATTTATTCACCCTGTTCACTACTTGAATGTATCAAATAAGTGATAATACATGTAATATAACAGTGAAATATATCTAATCGAGCTTTACTGTTTCGCTCGCTCAAGTTGCGCTAGAGCGTAATGTTGACATACGTATACACTTCAACGCCGAGTAGAGTATACCAAGTTCCAAAAGCAAAGAACAAATCTGAACGGAAAACAAAATTATTTGACGTACTTTGTGTGACTTTTTCGTTTACCAATTATATAAATGTCATTCAGAATATAGGTGAGCCTTCATGGGATATTCCTAGAAAATTCAAGATACACACTTTGTCTGCCATTAAAGTATCTTAAACGTATGGTAATTCAATCCACAAAATTGTTCCATACAATTAAATATAATATGAACTGGAGGGATTTTCTCCAAATTTTCATGTTACTTCTTAGAAGGTCAAACTAAGTTTGATATTTACGGACTTTTTGTTCCAGGCCACGTGTGCGCGGACATTTTTCTAATTAAAGGGAACTAACAGTTGCACTTTGGACGCAAATCTAATATTACCTTTACTCACTTTGGGTAACTATTAGAGAAATTTGAAAATAAATTAACGAACAGCATTATTCAACGTCAAACCTTGAATTTCAAGGATGAAACGGGAACACATTCAACAAGTATTCATATGCTACACTATTCTTTACCCGAACGAAACATTTCCCCTATTTTCAATGTTCTCAAGAATGACGGCAACGATTTTGATTAAAATGTCTTACGTTTAAGATTTTTGCAGCACTAATATAATGCACCTTTTTAATTTTCTGAAAAAAAAAAAAACCTGTGAAGTTCTCTTCTTTTCGAAGGATTTTTCTTTAATTTTAAGATATAAACCGTGATATAGACAAAACACCACAAGAAACACACATTTTTTTTCCAATAAGTTTTTTGTAGCACTAAGCATTTCATATCTATTGGTGTCTGTTTCTCAAAGGTTAATTTTTTTAAATATTGCAGTTTTTAATTGTTACTTGCTATGTCATGAAATAGCCATCTTTGGCGACCAGCTTTTAATGAGGCACGGAATATCAAGGCCATCATAAAGATACCCGCTTTTAAACATCTTACTAATCGATTTTGTTTTCCGTGGTCCATTGCACTTACCACGACATAGTAATGAAACTGTTTTTTGTAAAGTTTTATCTCGATTAATATTAAATAAGAAAGAAAGAAAACAAACCTAAGAATTATATATATATAATTCAAAAAATAAAAGGCAGAGAAAGTCATGTGAATGTAACAAATGATGCTCTTGTATTAACTCTTTCTTTAGTCGTGTTCTTACCGAGCGAGACGGTTCAGGCGGTTTCGTCGGTGGGCCTCATTCGGGAGATTCGGATTCGATTCCCCTGGCAACCTACCAGACCCATGTGCTTTTCGGGGTTTTTCCCGGGGTGCCAGTCGAATGCTGGGTAGGTTAACTAAATCCCCCGAATTTCCTGTCCCTCTATTTCATCTCCATAATCATTTCATATCATCTCTCATCTGGTGGTCTCTATCAGGAAAGAAGACTCGGCAGGAGTCTCGGCGCTGCATGACAGGGAACACTTCCTTCTACGATAGGATGGTCTCCTGTCAACGGGCCAGCCTGGTAGGCCGTTTCAGGACCACGGTGGGTGGGTTACCGGTTGTGCTAGCTTGCCAGTTTCCAACTGATCAATTGTAGGTACCTGCCCTCTGCATTATTATGACTCCTTGGGGTCGTCCATACGATTCTATCCTATCATATCCTATACGTTATTAGTTATTACTAATGCGGAACCACAGGTGGTGAACACTGATGATTACATGCAATGAAATGACACAGGAAAAGTTCAAGGCCTAAATTTATGGAATCTAAGCCTGGAGAAGAGAAGTGCAGAGGGGAAAGAATCAGGAAAAACGGTCCTGAAGGGATTTAAACAGCGTACCTCCCGAAAGCGGAGCTATATCACCTGCATTTCCTTATTTTCAGGTAGAGCTAAGTGCAGCTTTTGATTGAATGTCGATATGTATTGAATGCAATGCTTTCTTTGCATTTAGATCTTCAGCGGAAGAATAAATAAAATTAATGGGCCAGAGGTGTCGACACGCTTTAACAAGGTGTCGGCAAATACAGAAAGATTTCTGCCGCTTGACAAGAATACGATGGTAAATTTTAACTAGAACAGCATTTTCCTTATTTATAGCTCGTTAATTGCAGAGTTACGCTAATGGCATCTTGTGGCCGAGCGTGTTCTATCACGCAGCCCGCTAAACAATACACGTGCCCCAATAATGAAAACAAAACACCCACCTGCTTACGTCATTGCTAAGTTTCGGAGGTCAACAGTCTTCTCCCCCTAGGTGACCTATTTCTTGAGAGGGTTTCTACACCACTGGATTTGATTAAAACAACACGCAAATTATTATTATTCATACCGTAGCGCTTTTGTTTCTCGTAGTTCCTGTAACCCAGTTAGGCGGATGTGACAGATGCACGCAGTTTCTTCTCCAGCGCACTAGCAGAGTTTTTGTAGCGTTTTACGTCACCGACCTCACGTCAGCACCTTTGCTTGACATGTCCTCTACATCTTAAAAACAAAACACCAGCTCCAAAGAATCTTACCTATCGTGTCTCTATTAACTATTCTACAAATAATGAAGTTTAGGTACAGAGGTTTGCAGATGATTTTTTTACTGCCCAATACAATGAGGTGCTGGCAGGCTGATGGAACATGAGAAAATGTTTTTACCAACCTTTGTAACGCTTTGGCCGGTAGAGACAGTTTGCGGCTGTACTGTTTTTAAACAAGGGCCACCAACATTTGAACGTAAACCAGCGAGAGACGGTTTCGATATATTTGTATAAGAAATCCCTATTCTTGGAAATTATATTGAAAATTTATATATACGACAGTGTAGCCGAAAGATTGGGGGCTATAAATCACAAAATACCCAGGGATTTTTTTATATAAAGGGAAGTGTCGTAGGATCTGTGAAGCTAAATCCATATGATCCAGGACCGTGAAAAAAAAAAAAAAAACCTTCGTTTCAAGTAAAGATACTATATGTGTCGATAACAAATATGTGGAAGATGAACTAGCATCCGTGTTCTGGCATTTCTTTCCACGCTTGCGCGGTGTAACAAAATGGAGTAAAATTAGAAGTATATACAATGGAAGTGCTCCCGCACCTAAGGGCACTTTGTAGTTATAACGTGAACCGTGGGATGGAGGGCAATGATGAGAAAGACCCCAAAGGTGACCGGATGAATTGTAGTAGGCAGTACGTGTGGACGGGCCCCTTATCGTTCCAGTTAGAACACACGTACGAAGCAGCGCGTCCCCGCTCCGGCAGAGCCACCACCTCTGGGAGCGCGGCTGGGAGCACAACAAAAGTGACCGGCATAGCTCCATACGACACTGCCCGTTCCGGGCCAACCCGGACATGAACCCCTTACATTTAGCAAGCCACCATCCAGGCTCAACCGCCGCCAGGTCCTACAATCCTGGCATACATGAGAAGCGCACATGAAAGCCGTGACAAGGAGGAAACCCGGCCGCGGGAATCCAATCGACTATCTGGCGAATGGAAATCACACACACTACCACCCGCCCCACCTCGACCGGTAACAAATTGGAGTACTTTGTTGATATTTACCGGTTCATGTCGCACATGTCCAAGGTAGGGTTGAAGTGAGGGAAGATAGCAAGATTTGCTCCTCGACGGTCTGGATGCAACGGCCTTTCTGCACCACGTGTGTATGTGTGTTTTTGAACATCATTATTCAAAAACGAAAAGTTTACATATACATTTTTCAAGAACGCGACACGAGGATATTCGAGAAAATCCCCTACCCTTTACATAAATTTCTACTTTTTTTTCTCTGGAATACGGTTCTAAGAATTTCTGATTACAGTACCATATATTTTAGGTATTTATATTACACATGAAATGGATATTTTGATTTATCCTCAGAAATTATTTTCATTCAGAATCACATGTACATAACCGCGAAGAGATAAAACCGTATTACACAAAAACTGCACTCTCGTTGAAGTACACAGTGTACTGTTTTTGTAAGGTCAAACATTCCGGAGGTATGTCTTGCTATTGGTTTTGAATGTTCAAATACTTATCCTTTTTTCTGCTCATTATCGCTTATTTTTTTCTAAATTTCTTGATTTGCAAAGAGAACGGGATGTCAGAGTCATCACAAAACTTTCAGTTTTAAAACATCTGACTATTGTCTTAAATCTCACTGTACTAGCATTATACCAGAAAGAAATTCGCAATAAAGCAATTTCTGCACATGCATATTTCATTAACATAAAGTAGATAGGTACGCTTTTGCAACACTAATTTGGTAGAGAGTTTTTTTTTTAATTTACGTAATCCAACGTTAAGTCATATCGGACGATGAATGAAATTATGTTCAAATGAGCCTAGGATCCATAAAGCTTAGGGTTACCAGACATTTATCTCTCAGGATAAGGGAAAATCTCCAACGTTGTTATTTCGGACAATGAATGAAATTAGTCCAAAGTACATAGAGTTTAGGGTTACCATTCATTTTTAGTATAAAGGAAAATCCAGAGAAAAACCATCTCCAGATAACTCACCTTGACCGAGATTCGAACTTGGGACCTCTTGTATGTGAGGCAGGCACATTACAGAGGCGGGCTTTAATAGAATCATGTAAGTGAAACACACGAGATTTTTAAATTTTGGGGTAAAAATTACATGAAACGACAAAGAAAACATTATTTAAGCTTTGTGGCTCTGGAACAACTCTGAAAATGATACTTAAATATGCATAAAACGTATGCTAACGTTTTAAGTTATTTTTCCTCAAATGTTTATTTCACGTACTTTATAACATTAGTTAACCTGTTCTTTTTAATAATATATTGCCTGGACTACTTAAATTAGCACAATATTCTTCCAGCGTGAACATTAAAATCCTATAACTGAATGCTTAGACAAAATATTAGCGGTGCATTTTTATTGCGTGTTTGCGAAGTAAATTTTTAATTGAGATTTTAGGACTTAACGATTCTCTTGGTATTAGGCCTTCTCGAAACCGCGCCTCATGTGCATTCTGCTTGGCTGTCTCCAGAGAATGGTGAGGGAATGTTCACTTGATTGACAGCTCTGATTATGAACAGGCACCACTAGATAACCACAACGACCAGAATCTGACGGGCTCTCACAACTGTCATCAAGGATTTTGTGTTGTTTGTTATTAGCCTATCAAAGGATAAGCAGACACGAAGAAAAAGCCCATGTGCTACTCGCAAAAACCTACGGATCGATCACTTCCCTCTACCTGCTAAAACATTCCGTGACCCAACTGCCTTCATTACCGGAGAGGTCGAAGAATGGATATGTAAGGACCTATTTAAGTACCTCGTTCAGTTAGAAACATACAACAATACACAACATTGTAAGATAGAATCTATCAAATGCAACTCAGCCCTACATCGATGGAGGAAATGATCTAGAGACACGTTATTGCAACAAGTTTCGTCTTTAACTAAAGGGTAGGACTCTAAACCTATATATATTATTTACTTAATGAATTACTTTTCCAGTGCATGCTTTTTTCGGTACTTACAGGATGTATACCCAACAGATGGAAATTCGAACCACGACTTTTAAGGTGTCGGTGGCTGTTGCTTCATAATACTGGAATAATGCTAGGCAAAAGTCAATTTTTCTGACATAGTATTTGTGCATTCATCTTCTAGAATTAACAGTAGTCGTTAATAGAGCTCGCTGCAGTAGATAAAATAAAATAGCCACTACAATAAGTTCAAAATACCTAACCACTAATAAAAATGTGAACACAATGTATCTTTAAAAATGCATCTTCAGTTGTTATACATTTTTATGGTAAACTTCATCATCAGTTCTTTAGCACTTTTCTCTCTTAAATACCCAAGTTTTACCCTCCTGTGTTATTCAGGTTGTTATAGATCTTTTATAATCAGGCTATTGTTGAATTTAATAATTGTTCATTTTACTAGTGAATCAAGACGGTATTTTATCCAGGAGTGGAAGACTTGACACGCGAGACGAAATCGAGTAGCGTGTAACCGCGAGTGTAACCGAGCGGGATGGCTCAGGCTGTTACGTGTAGGCCCGCATTCGGGAGGTCCGGATTCGTTCCTGTGGGCGACCTACCGGACCATGGGTTTATTCGAGGTTTTCCCGCGTCGCTAGGCCAATGCTGGGTAGGTTAATTACAACCCTCGAATTCCTATATCTCCATTTCACCGCCATTATCATGTCATGTCATCTCTCAATTGGTGATTTCTTTCAGGAAGTGTCGGCGGCAGTTTCGGCGGCGCATGGCGGGATGCTATGCTCTGAGTGAACACTTTCTACTCCAGCGGGACGAACTCCAGTCTCCGAGCCGGCCTAATGGACCGATTCAGGCGCACGGCAGGCGGGATGCTGGTTGTGCAAGCCTGCCAAGAGTCTTCCTTGCTCTGGGGGGGGGGGGGGGGGGGCGGCCTCCAGTCTCCGAACCGGTCTCGTGCTGTTTCGGAGCCACGGTTGGTGAGATGACCATTGTCGTGGACTGCCGAGGATTTTCTACCTAGTAAAGCGTAGGGACCCCATCATCTGTATACTCCTCCACAGGAGAGAAAGTCTTCGAGGGATGAGACGCAGGGGGGTTAGAGAAGGTTCCCACACCATCCTTGAACAGGTTTATGACAACCCATGTTAGTACAGCTACAGACCATTCAAAAAAAATTCTGACGGTTTCTATTTTTGCGAATGAATCTTCTCGGTTTTAGTGTACAGAGTGAATAGGGCGCATGTTTTTTTAACGGTTCTACTCTTTGTGTAGCATGTGTTCTCTGTCACACACATTCGCTGTCCTTATACCACTGTATAAGAGAGCACATTCCTTACAGCGACCTTCTTTGCGTTGCTGGACTGTACTATGGTAACTACTTGGGGTCAGCCGCCCTGTCTGCTCTCACCTCATTAACTCTCCTGGGATTGTCCCATTTGGAGCATAGGTATAAAAGACCTTCAAACAATCCAATCCAATTTCCGCGAGAGTATAAATAAGTGTTCATTCACTAGTGCCATACAATGTTTCATCTAACAGTTACCCTAATCATTAAAAACAGTTTACTGCTTTTTAAATTAAAATATAATAAAAAAGGAAAATTATTTGTAATTTTATTTTCTGAAATACAGACCAAGGCCAGCTGTATGTGTGTGTCACTAACATCGTTGGCTAATGCCTCATATGAGGCATTCGATGTTAACTAGTATTAATTGTTGGTATATCTTGAATAAAGGCTTAAGGCAATTGATTTAGTGATTGATTCATACTAACTAAGAAAAGTAATGTTTAATAGAGCTGTATAGAATATCTTTTAATTACTGAATGAACAGAAGTTGTAATTGTAGTTACAGATTTATATTTCCTTACTAAATGTTCAAACTACAATAAATATTAGGTATTCTTGAAATGTCAGCCTAGTGATTGCATTTTATTCTTATGGAATTTTATCCATCCTTAATAATAAAATCTTACTATAGTAGGTTAACTTAAAGTACAACTTTAAAGGTAAGTTTTGGATGAATGACATTAATAAACAACTGTGTTTAACAAGAACAATGAAATTAAGATTGTGAGAAAAAGTTACTCCAGTAAGCGCGAAATTTATATGTACAAAGTCTACGATAAATAAACAGAAATTGTAAACAACTAATGAAGCTATACTAGTCACACCGCTGATGAACCTGTGAAGCATTGATCACGACTGAACTAGTCATGTGCACACATGATAAACTACAAACAGTGCGGTATGTTGCACATTACAGAACATTTTCCACCCATTACATTTTCAAATCTATTCCCCAAATTATTCGCATTGCTTTTAGTTAATCACGATACATTAATATTTTCTGAAAGGGTTGTAATACGCATTTAGCTGTTGCTACATAGAAGCATATATTATGAGGCTAGAACGATCGTCAAGTGTTTTAAAAGGAGATGATAATAATCACTCGTGATATTGAATGCTCTTTGCATCACTTGATGAGAAATGAAAGAATCGACTTAACACTTTAAAAGCACGAGTCTTGGAATACTGGGAAACTCAAATGATATCTCGTAAACGCTTAAAGCTACAAAGAATGACATTTAATAAAGCTGCACATTGCTTCCTCTGCCACTACCCAGTATTGTAATCCACATAAAAACGATACTGAGATTTCAGCACAAATACCTTCTGAGACCTCCTTGAATAAAAAATAATAAAAAGCCGGATAGATCCAGACCTAATATTTAAGTTCAGTATCTTAATAATAATAATAATAATAATAATAATAATAATAATAATAATAATAATAATAATAATAATAATAATGATGATGATGATGATAATAATAATAATAATCGATTTTACTTAAAACTATATATATAAAACTATATATAAATAAAATGCGTATTTTGTAAAATTCTCTTCATTCGGAAGGAGTTTTGAACAACTTTGTGTAACTGATATAAATTAAGCGATAGATAAAACATGCTAAAGAAAGAAAAAATCTTTTTGGAATGATACATATTTGAGATATGTCTTATTCTTGGTTTCCGTTGTTCAATAGTTTGTTGCTCATTTCAAGTCCTGTCGATATTAAATTGTTTATTCCAATTGCATGGTACCAGTATACAGAATTTCGAGGCCAGAATATTGCGTACGGTTTCTGCCTCGATTGCATTTGATAGGAAAATAGCTATATACAGTTCATGTGAATTTAACATATCGGATTTTTCTGTACTAAATTTTAGTTTACCTCTTATAATTTCCCAGGTACTGAACTTCTCTAACATTGATTAATACTGAAATAAATGCCCTTTTTTATATTAATGTCTCAAACGTAACCCATGGCGTGACATTCCCAGTGGGCCTGCCTACCCGACTGCCGGCCTCACGCCCACATACGCAAGACAGGTGAGCGATCATTCAACCAATATGGGAAGGAGATGTGGTCAGCGTCTCGGCATCACCAGCCGGAAAGTTGGCTACCTAGCGTAGCTTCTTAATTCCCTCACGATGATGAGTGGGCACCGGTTCTATACCCGGGCTTTAAAATACGCACCCCCAGGGGTGAGATCGATTACGGGCGTATTGCGGACGCAGGGAACCGAACCATACGCTCTAGCCCACTACGCCACGGCGTCTCAAACACATAATATTTAATAAAAATAGCCTTTAGAGAGATGATCACAAACGGGGGAAAAAAAAGCCCGCCTCTGTAGCGAGGGTAGTAGCGTGTCTGCCTCACGTTCAAGAGCTCCCGAGATCGAATCTCGGTCAGTGTGAGTTATCTGGATAATGTTGCTTCCTTTATCTAAAGATGAATGTCTGATAACTCACTATATACCCTGTACTGATTTGAACATTTAAATTCATCGTCCGATATGACAAGCGGTTAAGCACATTAATTAAAAAAAAGCCTTACATTGAAACCTTCTCTATATTGCTTATTCTACAAATTATTTTCGCAATACCTAATTTATTTTATCTTCTTCATACACAAACTTTGCGGAAATGCTCTGTAAATTTATACCACAGGCTTAAGTAGAGTCAAAAACTTTAAAAAGGTTGTGATGATCTTGAACTTCGCCTAACCGGAGTAGGCCATATCCAACGTTGAAAAAAATGGCTGAAATAATGTTCAAATGAGCCCGGAGTTTATAGAGCTTAGAGTTATCCGACATTCAGCTTTCTTTATCCATGTAAATGTCGCTTTCACCGAGATTCAAAATCACGAAAGCTGAAATGTAAGCCAAACGCCATCCTCACATCAGAGAGGAGGGATTCCATTTACTAAGACGGACTTATCACTTGAAACACATACACATGCTTTAACATTCAAATCTATTACAACAAATTATCTTAGAAATAACAAATGTCATAAACATATTTTAAATACTTTTAACAAAATCCAGATTTTATTTTTCTCTGGCAACATTTTGTACATCTCTTATGATTCACCACGTAAATAACAATTATCCAAAACGCACCCATAACGCCAAAGACTTCAACAGGCTAACCGCAAAAAAGTCAAGATGTGTAATTTATTAACAATGCGCGCACTCTGGAGCTTAGGTGGTAGCGTATCTGCTTCACGTTCAAAAGATCATGAGTTGGAATCTCGGTCACGATGAGTTATCTGGATAAGGCCTTTTTTTCCGGGGTTTTCTCTCATCCTGAAAGATGAATGTCGGGAAACTCTAAGCTCTACCGACCCTGGACTTACTCGAGCAACATTTCATTCATAGTCCGTTGACTTAACGTTGGAGCACGTAAATAAATAATGATATTAACAACGAACATGTACGACATTATTTTAAAGATTTTCGGGCTGTGTCCGTGTAAAGGGTAGTTGTGGTGGAGTATTTTCTTTAACTTTTCCTGTGGATATTAGAAATACACGTACGCGCTTGTATCAGAATGTTTCCTTTGGGTTCAGTGGGCCGGAGAATATGCACTTCCGGTGAAACTTTGGTATCCAATTTTGGCTGAAATGCAGTTCTTACTTCCTCAATCCAGTAGAAGTAGGTTCTTCTGAAAGATAATAATCACTGCATGGTCTGGTGAGAAACAAAAGAACGGACATAACACTTCAAGTGTGTAGCTTGAAATTCAAACAAACAGCAGGAACTATCTCACAGAGCTCTGAAGAAAGCCATTAATATGGTTTAACGACCAGGGCAACTTTCCTGTGGACATTTCAGTCTGTTTTCAAGTTATACAGAATGATTTAACGTTCAATAAGGATTAAGAGAACTTTAAAGTAATTCACAGACAAATCAATATGGCCGTTCTGATCTTCATTATCAATATCTCAAGAATTATTAAATCAAAATAGTCATTTTTAAAGAAAGAGAGTGCAAACAAGGGGAAAAAACTGGTTGGTTAGTTTCAGGAAGCATAGTATTCCCCTGGTGAATATTTTGTTTTAATCTTTCCAGGGTGTGTGGGTTTGTCTTGTACACTTTATGCTTTAAGTTACCCCGGAGACAGGGGTTTAGATAGGGAGAACGAGGGGCTACATAACCCTATTAATAATTCTATGTTAAAATACGTTTTCAATTGTTCTCGTCGAAAGATTGTGTGAGCTGTTGTAGAGTCTTGTTGAAAAAATACAAATTACGCTTCTGGTCTGTTACTTCTCTTTAAGAAGGGGGCGGCGGAGGGTAGCAAAATTGTACTCACATATGTACGGGCGTCAACTATGACTAGAAAAAAAAAATTGGATCTATAACTTTTCCTCCACTAATGGAGAAATGCCGGCGAGTGATGCATAGTTTCCTAAAGAGGTACCAAACATGCATGAGCAATGGCGGTGGCCATTTTTGGCACCTGCTTTAATAACATGGGTAAGTAAAGCCCTTAAAAGTAGTTTTTAAAATGTATGGTTTCATCCGCGCCTTTCTATGATAGCGGCAGACGGCAAGCAGCGCCGAGGTCGCAGACAGGCAAAATACTGCGCAGCCGGTTAGGATGTTTTTGGATCTTTCGGTAGTATGAAAGCATGTTAAATACTATTTAAAAATATACAGTAAAACCCCTCTAAACAAAACGCGATTGTTCCGACATTTATTTTCCGTTTACACAGGTTCCTGTCTTACAAAGGGTTGTGTTTGAATACAAAGAAGCTATAGTTGCGCAGGTTTACAGTGAAGGAATAATGTAAAGTGAAGTGTAAATAATAATAGGCTGATATGTACTATGCACTATATTTTCAACCTACGTACGTAGTTTATCATCTAGTTACTCTGTTTTCAATTTTTCCTTTACAATCTCCAACTGTCTGCATACAAACTTCATTTATCTCACCACACAACATAAACCAATGTTATGGCGATGTGTGAAACTTTCAAGGCATTCACTGAAAGCTCTGAAATTGTCTTTGCCTGATTGTCTTGCTGTCTCTAACGCTTGAGTCTGAAGCAATGGCCCAAAAATGGGAATTCGCTTAGCCGGCGCGCACTAACAAACCACTCGAAAACAGTACGATTTAGCTCGTCATACTCAATAAATTTTGTGATTCGTATCACATGCCCTGCTGTTCCCTTTAGCCACTAGTCTTTAATTTTAATGTTGTTTTCCAAATTCTCTAAAATCTCAGTTTTCTCCACTTTAAACAACACAGTTAATTCTTTAGTTGGACGTTTGTTTCTTACATGTTCTTCAATGAATTTAATTTTTCCTCCAGTGATAGTGTCTTTTGTTTAGAACTTAGTTTACAGGATTTGTGTACATACAATGTTTTTAAAAATCACCAAAGTTCACAGTTTTTTTCCACTCGTACTTGACCACCTGTAACAACGAAACTGATAATGAACACACTGCACAACAGTTGTACCCTTACCACGTGTGTTGGAGTTTATGACTATATGATTCATAGAACTTCGTGTAAGTGCAGCTGCCCTCAAAATTATTGCACTTTCTAAAATACGTGCGTTTTAATCAGATGATTTTCACAAACGGTTCCGCAAAAAAATATTTGCGTTTCCGCGATAGCAGTTTTCCGGCTTTTAGTATAATTTTACTTTGGAAATAGATCCGTTTCGAAACTTATTTTCTGTTTTTCCAGGTTTCCGGCATATAAGAGGTTCGATTTAGGCAGGTTTTAACGTATTACATTCATATACAATTCTCTTTATCCATTCAACAAATACAAAAGTGTATTGAAGAAATAGTAAAGTTATCTTCCGTGCTTGTAGGCCGTGGTCCAGTAGGATTGGAATATCCCGACGTTTCGCCAAGCGCAGTCCTACTGGACCACGGCTAACAAGCCCGGAAGATAACTTTTCTGCTTGACGCCGGCCGTGAAAGCCTCAGAAAATACAAAAGGTACTTTGCTATATATTTCTACACTAATCACAGAAATGGTTTAGCTACACGAAACAACGAAACAATCCGAGGAATGTAGTTTGGCTGTCAAAGCACGCAAACGTGCTTTGCGCATTTTTCAGCGGCACCCGACGGAAGCGAACTTCGTCGCCTTCAAACGTTCTCGCGCTAGGGCACGCTTCATACTGCGCAACGCAAAACGTAAATCCTGGGAAGCATTTGTGTCTTCGCTTTCCCGGCGCAGCTCTACCCAACAAGTATGGTCAGCTGTTCGGCGGATGTATGGCAAGTATCGCCGGACGGTAATTCCCGGCCTTGCCATCAACGGATCCATGTGCACCACCGAGCAGGACATAGCTGAAGCCCTAGCTACCACATTTGCTGCCACGAGCCAAACTGCCCGCTATGACGCTCTCTTCCTGCCTATTAAGGAAAAGGCGGAGCGGGTACCACTTAATTTTAATAGTGACTGCCCCGAGCCGTACAACCAACCCTTTACCGCAGCCGAGCTCGCCCATTCTCTGGCGTTAGCTAAGGATTCCTCTCCAGGTCCCGATGACGTACACCGACAGATGCTGCTACATCTTCCATCTGAGGCGCTATGTTTCCTTCTAAACATCTATAACCGCATTTGGCATGAGCGGGTTTTCCCTTCCTCCTGGCGAGAGGGTATTGTCATCCCCATCCCTCGACCCGGAAAGGACCGCAAGCTACCATCTAGCTACCGCCCCATTTGCCTGACAAGTGTCATCTGTAAGACGTTGGAGCGAATGATAAACGCTCGGTTAAATTGGTGGCTCGAAAAACATAACCATCTGTCCAACTTGCAATGCGGTTTTCGTCGCCATCGCTCAAGTGTCGATAATCTAACACGCCTTGAGGGGTATGTTTCGGATGCGTTTCTACTGAAGCAACATACCGTGGGCGTGTTCCTCGACCTGGAGAAGGCCTATGACACCACTTGGCGGTACGGCATACTCCGTAACCTACATGGTTACGGCATGCGTGGTCATCTGCCCGAGTTTTTATGCAATTTTTTAAAACTTCGCCGTTTTCGTGTGCGGATAGGGAGAACGATATCCCAGGAGCGGATACAGGAGAACGGTGTACCTCAAGGGTCAATTTTGAGCGTCACCCTTTTTGCCGTAGCGATTAACGGCATCACTAGTGCCGTTCGAAGTGGAATTCCATCATCCCTCTATGTTGACGACTTCGCAGTCTATTATAGGTCTGCCAACATAGATCACATTGAGCGCCAACTGCAGCTGACCATTACCCAGCTAGCAGCTTGGGCGCTTCAAAACGGCTTCCGTTTTTCAGCTGCGAAGACGCAGTGTATCCACTTTCACCGCCTACGAGGTATTCACCCGCCTCCTGATCTTCATTTGAACGGCACACCCCTGCCATTTGTCTCACACCTGAAGTTCTTGGGCCTCTACTTGGACCGACAGTTAAATTGGGAGCACCACATTCGTCACCTTCGTGCCTCTTGCGATCGTTCTCTTCGGGTGCTGAAGGTATTATCTGGAGCATCTTGGGGGGGCGATCGCACGGTAATGTTGAGGCTGTACCGCTCTCTGGTCCGGTCCAAGCTGGACTATGGCAGTTTTATTTATGGCGCAGCGACCGCCTCTAAACTTCGCCTTTTAGACACCGTGCATCACACTGGCATCCGCCTTGCCACAGGAGCATTCCGCACCAGTCGAGTCGACTGCCTGTATGCAGACTCAGGCGAACCTCCACTGCATATTCGTCGCTCGATATTACTCTGCTCATACGTCTCGAAGCTGGCAAGTCATCCCAATCATCCTTGTTTTAAACCAGTTCTATGTCCAGATTTAGTCCACCGTTATATGCGCCCTGGTTCTCGGACACGCCCTGTGGGAATAAGATTTCGGGATCACCTACATTCCCATGGCATCCGAATGCCTCGCGTGGAGAGGTCGTCCATCTGCCCTTATCCTGCATGGCAGCTCAATCGTGCGCGGTTCGACCTAACTCTTTCAAACAACCCTAGACTCGCTACTCCACATTCGGTTTTCCAACAACTTTTTGCCGAATTACTGGGCCGTTACCCTAACTACGTTCCGGTCTTTACAGACGGTTCCCAGTTAGGTAACGCTACGGGTTGCGCATTCTTCATCAACGGTGAGACTCATAAATTTCGACTTCTGGACTCCACTTCGGTCTTCTCAGCAGAGCTATATGCCATTTTTTATTTGCTCCTTTTTATTTGCAAGTTAGCTCCTGGCTCTTTTATCATCTGCACTGACTGTCTAAGTGCGCTTCTGGCCTTACAACAGCACACTACCGCTCACACACTTGTTTTAAAAATACAGACCCAGATCTCGCAAATGCTCAATCGCGGATACAATTTTATTTTTACTTGGACCCCAGGCCATGTTGGGATTTGCGGGAACGAGGAGGCGGACGCGGCTGCTAAGTCTGCTTGCCGTTTGCCCCGGAGTTTAACAACTACAGTGCCATTCCAGGACGTGCAACGTTTTTTCCGTCGCCAACTCCTCTCTGCTTGGCAGCACTCCTGGACAGCTTTACAAGGCACACAACTCCGGGCAATTAAAGACAGCGTACGACCCTGGCTAACTTCCTGCAGGGATAACCGGCGGGCCGAGGTGATACTCACCCGGCTGAGAATTGGGCACACACGTGCAACTCATGGCCATCTTTTGAGAGGGGAACCGGCCCCTGTGTGTGCCCCGTGTGCAGTACGCCTCACTGTGCGGCATGTACTGCTGGATTGCCCGCAGTACGCCCGCCTTCGCCAGTCTTTGGGCTTGGGAGCTAACTTGTTTAGTATTTTAGGGGACGACCCAGTGGCCGTGGATAAGGCACTGCGGTTTGTTTTAAAAATAGGTTTTAATAAACAAGTCTGACTTGTGTTTTAAATTTATTAATTTTAGAGTTTTTAAATTTTTAGTACTGGGATGATTTTAATGTGCTTTTAATAGTTGAGTGTTTTAATTGTATTTTACCTTTTAATTGAGTTTTTATAGTTTTTAGGTTTTTAGTGCTGACTTGGGGCCCAAATGACCTTGTTGTCGACGGGCCCTTAAACACCACACTCACTCACTCACGCTACACGTTTTCTTGTAATTACAAGGTGTTTAAGGGAATACAGTACCTAACCTTAAACGTTGGTCAGATGTTTCAAGAGCGAGCTCCTATGTGATGCCTTGGGGATCTCATTCCCCTGCCACAACTAGTAAAGAAAGTAGGGGAAAAACTGTGATTTTTACTTGAGAAAAGTAATAAGTACAAATATTTGTAAATTCAAACCAACAACAAAGAATATCTCCGACATACTTACTGGCACATAAATGTATTCAGCATAAATTACATGCTTTAACGAGATCTACATATTTATATAATAAGATTCTGTAAGATCCTTTGTAGTAAGATATATTATTTACCGTTACATTAAATCCATTCAAGACTGCACAGGTTATTCCCCAAAAAATTAAATATACTTATATATTTGAGGTGTCATTAAAATATCTTAAACATAAGGTATTTAAATTAAAATTGTTAAAGTCATTTTTGAGACAGTCAAAAAGCTTCCGTGTAAGTATAAGTTTGGCTTGGGGAGACTTTCTTCAAAAACTTTGTGTCGCAACTTAAAAATAGTAAATGTAAAAACTAAATTTCGTATTGACACTTCGTTTTTCAGCTATGCTTTACAATGACGTTTTCTCCTAAAATGCTTTTGAGTGCTCCAAAACATATACTTCAGGTGAAATGTCGATACCTAATGTGTCGGTAGAATGCAAAACCTGCCTTCTTTCTGTACACAGCAGAAGTAAAAATTAAACCATGGTTGTAGGTGGGAATCGAAACCGGAAACCTTCCGTGGCCAGAACCAGAGCTGCCCTGCGCCACGACCAACGATGCCTAACTCAAGCAAGAAATTCTCTCTCTCTCTCTCTCTCTCTCTCTCTCTCTCTCTCTCTCTCTCTCTCTCTCTCTCTCTCTCTCTCTGTCTCTCTCTCATGTTTTTCTAGAGGATGTAATTTATGGATTCAGAGAATATCAATTGTCTTATTCCTTGTAATTCCGATAGTAATGTTTGGTTCGAAACCAATAACTTCTCTCTATGCTCTAGAAAAAGTAACGACATAAAATAGGGTTGGTCTGAGTGACATAATGTCGCTTTTTGCCGGCCAAGTGTTTTATCAATGCCATCTCTATATGGCTTGTCCATTTACGTGTGCAGTTAAATTAATAGCCCTCCGTACAGCGTTTCTCTTGACGTTCATGTAACGTAGAATAATTTTGCTAAAAGGGAGGTATCACTGACAAGACACAGGAGGTTCCGTAAGCTCAATACTAGAACGTTAGGTGAAGTTCAAGGTAGACTTTGCATTGTTTGAAACTTAGGGCAAATACGTACTGCACCTACCTGCAGTAGCTAGGCTCAAAATTAACAATTTATCTGAAAATATTACGCAAAATGTTCACAGAAGAAAATATTTAGGATACTTGTGAAAGAATATTTAGTCCCACTGTGACTCTTTACATATACTTTATACGAGGGCTGTTCAATAAAGAATGATCACAATTTTTTATGTTCATAATTTTTCGCACTAAACTGTTAGCTTAATGTGAAACAAACATGCCGTAGTAGTTTCATTGTTGGTACTCCTGGTTCCCGCCTGTGAGAACCAGGCAAGTTCAGAGACGTTCAGCATCGCCTACCGCTGCAATGGAGGTAACATGCAGTTAAAGTTGATGTTAGAGGAAGATCCGGAGTTTCTTTCAAATGTAATCACTGCTGATGAAACTTGGCTACATCATTTTGATCCTGAGAGCAAACAGCAAAGCTCAGTGTGGAAATCTCCTTCAGCACCAACCACCCAGATAGCAAAAGTGCTTGCTTCTGCTGGGAAAGTTATGGTCATCTCATTCTTTGATATTCATGGAATGGTTTATCAGCATGTTGTACCTGCACATATATCCATGGACAGTACTGCAGGGATGTCCTGAAAACATTGCAAGTCCATATCAGGCGCAAAAGACTGTATTTCCATAAAGCAGGCTGGATGCTGTACCACGATAATGCGCGGTCGCATATTGCCAAAGTTGTTGCTGAATATCGTACAAAAATCAACGTGAAGTGCATCCATCAACCTCCATATAGTCCAAATTTAGCCCCATATGACTTTTTTCTATTCCCTAAACTTGAAGAAACGCCTTCGTGGGAGGCATTATCCATCAGAAGCAGTTGTGAAGGCTGCGGAGGCGATTTTGAAGGATCTCTCAAAAATGGTTTCCAGCATGTCTTTGAAGACTGGCAGAAACGCTGGGACAAATGCATCGCATTCAGGGGAGACTATTTTGAGAAGATCCATCAAAATTATGAGGATGAGTAAAGGTACATTGTAAAAAAAAAAAATTGTGATCATTCTTTATTGAACAGCCCTTGTACTAATATGCATGTATTGATTTGTCTTATAACTTTTACGTTTTGAAGGAAATGCATTCCTGAATGGAGGAATTTTTTTTTTAAAAAAAGAAAGTCTCTCTTTCTCTTTGTGAAAGACAGAGAGAAAGAAAATAAACAGCACAATTAAAAATCCCCATTGTCAAGTTACCTTCTAATACAAAACAGTTGTATTTAGTAGCTCGAATTACAAGTATTTTGGTTAAAATATCTCAAATTTTACATTTTGCCACGAGAAATAAATGAGACTGCTAAACAGTCTTACGTGTCATGAAGGTGGCTCAGCTTAGTCCCATATCAACGGTTTACTTAAAGTAGAAATGCCCAAATTTTTAAACGCAAAATATCTGCATGTTCTAGCAACTTGTAATAAATCACTTATAATTCAATTAATAACGTACTAGTTCCTGATATAAGGGGAATGCACAGTATTTTATATTCACTATATTGAAACGCTTTGCTCAAATGATAGGATAGAATTTTTTTGTGTAATTTACGTCCTCCAACGTTAAGTCATATCGGACGATGAATGGAATTGTTGAAATGATGCTCAAATGAGTCCGGAGTCCAAGGAGCTTAGAGCTACCTGACATTCGTCTTTCAGGATACGGAAAACCCCGGAAAAACCTTATCCAGGTAACTCACCCTAACCGCGATTGGAACTCGGGACCTCTTGAACGTGAGTCAGACACGCTACCATCTACGCTATCGAGGCGGGCTAGGATAGAATCGTACGAGGGAATCGGCATGGAGCTAAAGTCTTGATCTACTGTACCTATGTGCCAAAAGGGGCATCCCCGGTTGTAAGGATGAGGTAAGAGAGAGGGCAGCTGTCTCAGGGAGTCACTACAGTGCAGAGGGCAGGTGCTCCACAATTGACCGGTTGGGAACTCACCGGCAGGCCAGTACAACCGGTATCCCTCCACCGTGGTTCTGAAACGGCCCACTGGACCGGCCCGGGGACCAGAGACCGTCCTTCTAGAGGAGGAAGTGTTTACCAGGAGCATATCATACTGCCATGCAGCGCCGAGACTCCCACCGATACACGACTGCGTTTGGTGGAAAGATAAACTAAACAGCACGGAACAAGAGGGCGAGCCGCAGAAGTGCAGAAAGGTGAAGAAAATATTCGCAGTTCCGAGTTGCATTTGCTGGCGAGCTAAGATATATTGTACAGCTGTGCTCTCATAATGCCACCTTTCCTCTCATTCCACTTTGGTCCCTAGTCCTAATGTTTTCGACAAATTTGTCTATGGAACAGAGCTTCCTCCCACAAGTGCGCTCATCGTGGTCGACTAATATCTAAGGTTAGAGCATCCTAAAATCAAGATGTTGCTAAATATTTCATTCCCAGTACTTTAAACTATCTCTTGAATCAGTTGTTCATGAATATAACAGCAGCAAGAGAAAAAAATATATATCTAGGAATATATGAGAAAGGCAAATAAAGCAAAGAAAACGGTTGTTATGTTTTCAGTGAAACAAAGGCACCCCGTCATAGGAGTACGTTGGTAATCCCAATGTAAAATAAAAATTCCACAAGCTCGTATTTATTACTGTTTTCTTTGCAGCACGCAATTGTCTTAAAAACTAAATAGCGCGCGCACGCACACACACACACACACGTATTACGGTATCAAAAATATAAAAACGTTCTTCGCTTCTTTATAATGCTGCCAGAGAATATGTAAATGTATATGTTACATAAATGTTCATTTTGTGTACATTTCTCTGCAAGTTTTCTTTCTTATTCAAAGCCAAATGCTTGTGCCAAATAACAATCAGTGTGGAATAAAACTGTACTTTTAAGTGCCAGTTCGGTACATGTATGTTTCCATGCATTTATTTTGTCACATATTGGTACTGCTATTTTATTATCAATATATTATATGAAACTAAGAGAATATTCCTTTCACCAATTGAAATAAATAGAACCGAAAATAGAAAACCCATAAAAAACGTATCCAATTGGTTAGTCTTTTAATGGCCCATATGCTCTAAAATCTTATTGCAGAAATTATTAAAAAATAGAAACTGCACTTGGGAAAATAGGACACCAAAACTTAAGTTTAAAATACGGATTATACAGATTCAATTAGACCGTATATAGACTGAAAAATTCAATGTTACAGTCGGGAGTTGAACCACGGATCCTCCAGTCTTCGTCGGTTGTGGAAGAACAATTAATTTCCATTAATTGACGTCATAGTGGTCTGAAATATAAAGCCCGAGGAGTTGAAGTACTTACAGCATAGCAAATCGTCAATGACGTACTTCTCTCATATGTATACGAGCCCGCCTCGGTGGCGTAGATGGTAGCATGTCTGCCTCACGTCCAAGCTGTCCGGAGTTCGAATCTCGGTCAGGGTGAGTTACCTGGATGAGGTTTTCCGGGGTTTCCCCTTATCCTGAAAGACGAATGTCGGGTAACTCTAAGCTCCATGGACCCCGGACGCATTGAGCATCATTTCACCCATTTCATTCATCGTCCGATATGACTAAATGTTGGAGGACGTAAATTTTGGAAAATATAATGTCGTGCTGGCATGTTGCCATGGTAGCTCTATGGTTAAGATCCCTCTGACGGAGAGCGGAAGATCCGTGGTGCAAATCCCGGCTATGGCATTGAATTTTTCAGTCTTTCCAAATGTTGACGTACACACACAGCTAGTGTGAAAGAACAATAATAATTTCCATACATTATGCACGGTTTGAGAATAAAGAAATGTAAGTATTTAATTAGCCAATTGTGAACAATTATGGATTTTGGGAAATGCTGATACAAATTTGTCTTATATTTTCTCTCTAAATCCATTATTTGCAACCCACGTTCGCAAAATTCTACGAACAGTTAACTCCAAGGGAGTAAAGCAGTATAAAAGGAGTTGGAAGGTTAACTACTAATTCAATCTCTTATTCAGAAGAATAAAGAACGCCCTAGACAGGTGTTCCAATTACCTAGACAGCGTACATCTTGGAAAGTCATTTAAAACAGCTTTTAAGTCATTAATTTTACAGAAAATTGGTCGCAATTAGCAATTAAAAGTACATCTTCAAGAAAGGACTAATCAAGAAAGGATGTTCAAATTACAGTGTTGAACATTTATGAAGCTATCAATGAAGGCATTTTACTACAAAGTTAAAGTGTAAATTCTGCTCTTTTTATTTGCTCATTTCCAATTAGCGTTTTACTTTCTGTGGTGTCTAAGCATGGCAGGCAGAGAAAAGCAGATTACAACCAAACTTTCAATATCCACATTTTACAAGAATTGCACATTCAAGTCTCATGATCTCCTCACCATTCTTTTTCGTAAAGAAATGTGCGTGTATGTCGTCTGTCTAAGAAAGCCATTCAGAAACCTTTATTAATTGTAAACTTAGTATTTAAGTACAGCTTCTTTTAATAGTAATATTTTCACAAAATCATTATCACACCAGATAATCCTTACAAGAAACAGTTTTTATTTTAAAGCATTTTCAGCGTTAATAATTTTTTTTAAATATATGCTGGCATGAACTAATATTCTATAAACAGACTAGTATGAGTTTTGCATAATCGGAAACAATAATGGACAAAAAATAGTACAAGTAAAACGTAGAGTGAGTGAAACTATAACTTTATGTATAAATTCCTCCTTGTTTCTGATATTACCATTTAATTGCTATTTCCCATGTTATGAAACAATAGTTGACAAAAGATGTTTTAGAAATGCATTATTTACTCAGCTTTAAACAATTTTAACCCAAATTAAGACAACAGATTCGTAGCCAAAACATAAGCTGTCGAAGTTATCTGATCTAGCTTCTTT
Organism: Mantis religiosa; assembly: GCA_030765055.1. Taxonomy (NCBI): domain Eukaryota; kingdom Metazoa; phylum Arthropoda; class Insecta; order Mantodea; family Mantidae; genus Mantis; species Mantis religiosa. The sequence continues at coordinate 98,265,393 of CM060952.1, forward strand.
CCAAACTTTTCATTTCTTTAAATGTTATCCCACTTTTCAGCCTTTCCATATGGTGTATCTAAATTATTTTATATGCATTGAGCGGATTATCTTATAAATTTATAAATAACCTCAGAATTTGACCGAAATATGATATAAGCTCATGGAGAATTAAATCGTGAAGGAAAAAAAAAAGTTCACTAAAAACGTCGATAATTCCTCATTGGCAAATTTTGTCCAGTCACATTAAAACCTATTTACCTCGTTAACACCGGAATTATTGAAACAAACGTGTAATACATTCACATAAGTTTGTCCACATTCTATCCTTATATTTATAAATATTACATCCTCTGCAAGTTATTCTTTAATTGGCACATTTTTTTAATCTACTTCGTTCTAATACAGATTTGAAGAAATAGCTTCTTCCACATTTTGTGTAGATACAAGAGGGATGATACAGAAAAGTGTTGGTATTGGTGTGGTGGTTTAGCTGGTTAGCAGATGCTCTATTGATCCCTAGGCCACGGGTTCAAATCCCACCCAGAGCGACAGTTTTGAAGTGTGTTTATAAACGGTAGTCTCATGTCACTAAGTAAACTGGCACGTAAAAAAGTTCCCGAGGAACGAAATTCCGGCACAGATGTGGTCTTAGCAACATGCAACAATCAAAATGTTTAAAAAGAGGTCTCTAGGTACATTCTGGCTTTGAAATTTATTTGTTGACCACAGAAACTACTTAAAGCTCCACAAAAGCAAAAGAAAAACAAAAAACGGATATATAGGGAATGGATAATGGCACTATATATAATAGTCCCCCCCCCCCAAAAAAAGGTCTGATTTAACGGAATCCAGATCCTTCGTTCTGTACGGTTGTATCATACATTGCGGTTTGCCAACTATGTAGAATTACACACAATATTCATCAAGTATAAAGAGAACTTCTAGTTTATTCCCGAAGAATTCAGATATCAACATCGCTGAAGCCACTTTTCAGAAAATCAAACATAACAGAACATTTTCCATCTAAAAGATAGTTTGAGGCGAAGAGATTTTCTTGGAAGATGCTAAACCTTCAACAACAACTTTCCTACATGTACTGGAACATTTTTCTTAACTTTTCATTTTTTAGGAAGGTTCAGAGAATCTTAAAATCTTGCGAAATAAGATAAGTCTTAATTTTATACGACCAAGAAAGTAAATATAGCTCTATTAAATGCATAAGAACACTACACTGACAAATTGAAAACAACACAAGTCTAAAACTTTTAAAAGTAAGATAAATCTGCAAAAATGGCAAGAACATAAAATGGTTATTGATTCTGCATATTAAAAACCATTTTGGTGCAAGGCTTTTCCTTTGTGAAGAAATAGTTTTTAAGGTTGCTGTATTATGTTTAAACACTTCGAACAATTTTCCCTTAATAAAGATACACACAGAATGAAAGGGTCTATTATAAACAAATACTTTCTCGCACACTGGTCATTAAATGGTACGAAAGTTTTGTAAAGCACTTAGCTTAAGTTTAAAAGATAAAATTAAGATAAGCTTGAATTTTCTAAATACATTCAATTAAACCTTATCATACGTCTTTCGCTGGAAAATGTGACATGAGCCTAAGTTGGTTTAATTAACTCAAGAGAAGAGCATGCACGTCGGTTGGTTAATGTCAAAATTATTGGTGTACTCACGTCTGATACCCCAATCCATCATGCCGGCTTCGAACCTCGCTGTCGGGACCACGTGACACTACTGATGTTGGTGCTTCTGTCTTCGGAATGTGAGTGATACGCCTATAGCCGCCACACGGTTGACTTCGACCGCCCGACATCAGCGCTACCAACCCTACAGAACCGAGTTCCCCCCTCTCTCTCGAGAACAAAAGACACTCCACAGAACAAGCGCTACGTCTGTTTACATGACTAACGCACGCCTACGCTACACATCTTCCTTTTTTAGTTTATTTTGGGAACTAACAGTGTTATTAGTGGTTCTGGAGAGGGAATAAAGGCGCTCGTTGTGAGGAATATCTTCAGCGGGCTCCTTCCTTTTTCTCCATCTTATTTTGATCTTAAGTTTGGCTTCATTCAGCTTCACCAGCCTTATAGGATTAGTACTTATTCCGGAAAACACCAGCTCTGATTGCCTTTCTCATTGTTTCTCCCTCTATCTGTGCAAAGTACATACGATGTTTTAAAACCGGCAATAACATATTTTATATGACAGGTCATTATACCAAAACATGTAATAGTACACAAACTTTTGCCCATTCCTTGCAATACTATAACAGCTCTGTTTCTCGTAGCCCCATGTTATTTCAAAATGCTTATTTAGTACCGCCTTTCTATTCTACACTTTTCTGCTTATTGATTTTCTGCACCTGTATATTCTAATACTGACATAAAACAGGAACAATTTCAAATTGGGTTAAAAGTACTTAAAACAGTTTACAGTCTACGGAAAAGCAGGAAAAAGGTTTATTAGTGACAACGCTCTCTCAATCTTTAAGCACGTCGGTAAAATGATGTCTGAGAAAGTCTGAACTTCGAAAATGGAACAACCTTGAAAGTAACAACTACGAAAAACATTTGTTACAACTTCTATATTTTGATGAACTCTACATTTTTGTTGCGGTAAGATTTTGATAAGCCCTCCTAGTTTTACAAAAGTATACAAAGTAAAAACAAGTAGCCGCTACTCACAGAACATTCAATACAGACCTTAAAATATCTTAAACACCTTGTTATGAACAAAATAATTAAAAGTCACTTTTGAAATAAAAATCTTTCTTTCTTTGGTATTTATCCAAATTTTATGTTGGCAGATACATAAACATGCACCTACAAGCGCACATAAATAACTTTCTTTAAGGTACCAGTTGAATACCTCACACAATTGTATGTAATGTAAAACTTCATCTAGAATGGTCTTACGAAAGCTCACTTCATGTTAATTGACATAAATCGTTGCAGAAACAGCTTCATTTGCATATTTCAGGTACATGAAAAAGAAAAATAGAGGAAACTGAATTGACAATCACATGCTTAACAGCGGAGGACTATACATTGCTCCTGAAATTAAATTTACTTCTGCCAATTGTAAGACAGCAATTTAAAAATGAAATTAAGTATTGAAAAACTGAAACCAGTAATAACTTATATTTCAGAAATGGCTATTGTGGAAAGCTACTTAAAATAAATCACGTGTTTTTAAGAGTTCTACAATTTTGAGAGTAACACAGTTTTTTTATTTGTTCCATTTATACTCCGCCTTTAATTGCAATGGTCATATCAGCGGTCGTTCTCCTTTGCAACATATCGAAGGCATTTACTCGTATTCGTTGGGTTTTTAATCATTAGATAACCCACATATTCGCACTCTCATTCATATTTCCAGATTCTAGGAAAGATGTGGAAATAAAACCCTCGCATGGCAAGCTGGTGCTAGTGGCTAGGGGGCCAGCCTAATAGAGTTTTGTCTATCTCTTAAACTATCATTTATTCAATACCATACAAAGTTTCTTACAAATGAAGGGAACTTCACAGGCTTTTCCCACACTTTCAAGGTATATCTACATTATTTTTACTTGTTACGTAAATATCTTAAGAACACAGTATTTTATTCAGAACAGCTGTCATTATTGAGAAAATTGAAATGTCGACATGCAGGATAGTTTAGGTATGGGATCACCTTGAAAACCTTTGAAATGTACATTTAAAAATGTTTAATATAAATACCAAGTTTGGTTTCATCCGAGTTTTCTTTGTATTAGTTACCTCTCTCTCTCTCTCTCTCTCTCTCTCTCTCTCTCTCTCTCTCTCTCTCTCTCTCTCTCTCTCTCTCTCTCTCTCTCTCTCTCTCTCATTAGAGAGGTTAGAAAAGGTGGGAATAGAGTCTGACCAGCAAAACAACAGCACAGCGTAGGTAAGTATTCCATAGAATGTGTCCTTAACTTCAACAGCATTCATTACTTTAAGTACTGTAGAAATTTCTCTTCTCTGTTCGTAGAACTCAAGAACAGATTTGCAACAACACATTGTCGAGTTCGAACCTTTTTGGAATCGGACGATGTTTACCGGGAGCTTAAAGTATTTCTCTAGTACATTTTGATTTTTGTTATCAATTTTTTTTGTTATACTTTCACTGTATTATGCTCAGTTCGTTTACTTTTCCCCTCTGCCGTAACTGTCTTTTTATATAATTAATTAAAAGAATAATTAGACCTTTAAGTTTCTCTTCTTTACAAAACTGTAACACATTAAACATTACTTTTAAACTTTTTGAGCGTGTGAGGGTATTTGCCTTTTGACTTTATTCAAACCCGTCCACTGTAAGAACTCTACTGTAGCATTCAAGTATTGCCGAACGGTAAAGGGAATGGTGACGTGATACCGTTTATCTGTTTGTTTCTGCACAAGCTTCCATGTTGGCAGTGCGTATTATTTCTTCAAACAGGTTTTATTTATCTGTATCACTCATACATTGGCCGTTTTCAAAAAATTATTATTATTATTATTATTATTATTATTATTATTATTATTATTATTATTATTATTATTATTATTATTATTATTATTATTATTATTATTATTATTATTATTATTATTATTATTATTATTATTATTATTATTATTATTATTATTATTATTATTATTATTATTATTATTATTATTAGTATTAGTATTAGTATTAGTATTAGTATTAGTATTAGTATTAGTATTAGTATTAGTATTATTATTATTATTATTATTATTATTATTATTATTATTATTATTATTATTATTATTATTATTATTATTATTATTATTATTATTATTATTATTATTATTATTATTATTATTATTATTATTATTATTATTATTATTATTATTATTATTATTATTATTATTATTATTATTATTATTATTATTATTATTATTATTATTATTATTATTATTATTATTTTAAGAAACAGGGGACTAAGTATTAGGAAAACTTTTGATATCGATCTTCTGGCGTAGAATGCACTGCATTCTCTACCAATCTTCTATGTGATATAGGAAAGAACTATAAGCCTACGAGTTAATGTATTTGAAAATCTTCCTAACCATAACCACAACGCAATGCTTAGTTATGTTTTCCTGTTTGTAAACAAAGCATATTATTTGAAGTTAAATTTTTCCCATATTTTAATTTGTCTTGCTATAATATTCGAAACTTCAATGAAAATAGCTTTACGTAACCAAGAGCGCTACCGGGATATCCCAACTAGCTCAGCGACCAAGTCGGTAAAAGAAACCGCTATAAAAATAATGAGAGGTACTCGTCCCCTGGAACTTCTGCAACTACCTTGACACAGCTGCTTTGTGGGATGCAGCCACCGCGGGGTTTGTTAAGGGGCTATTAACTGCAGCTGTACGTCCCAGACGTGACACAAAAGACAACCCTTCTGTAACGTATATGGCACAATGATAAACTCGTTGAAACCTTTCATTAAGGAATCAAGTAATTTGGATGGATTCCGCCAATGGACTGTTAAATTTCGGATGACAAGTTTACACTCATCTACCAAACAAATTATTTGACCATTCGAAATTTCAATAACGAGTTTTCGCCGAAAATGCAACGTGAACTAAAATACATACTTCCAATAAGTTTATTTTAATTGTATACGAATAACGTATTCCTGCAGAAATAAATGCAGTAAATTATAAACATTTACCACCTAATAAAATATGTTATTCTGTCAATTATACACATTGGATGAACATTTAATAAGTTCAGGTTCGGATCCATCACTGAAAATATTGTGTCTATATTATTATCAATATTATTTTTATAACAGCAACCATTTATCCCATATTTCATCAGCTCTTTCGGAAGAATAAAGAAAAAAATCATGTTATTGTAATTGGAAAACGTATGTTAGATTAGCATCTCCCGAGAATCGACAAAAGGATTTTTAAAGAAAATCCCACTACAATTTTCTTGGACAAGTTTTCATTATTTTTATTCATTCAAAAAGGCTAACGATTTTGATTAAAATAATATGTTTCATGTACTAGTATGGAAAATAATATTATATGACCTTTCTGAAAGAAGCCTGCAGGTCTTCTTCAGTTTGAATTTTATATAATATTGGATAACATAAGAAAACACAAAAACTCTGGTGAACGGGTAGATTGCATCACGAAGTCCCCAGTTCGAATCTCGGTTTCGATGAGTTATCCAGTAGCCTTTCTTCCGAGGGTTTCCTTTACAAACATCGGTTAACTCTAAGCTCTTAAGAACCCCAGACTCGTTTGAATCCATTTCATTCATTTATTGTAAGATTTGACTTACGAGGTTAATTGACATTAAAACACACAATTTTTGTCAACCATGTTGCATTTTCAAAATGTTGTTCAGTTTAGCTTCCCAATATATCTACACATATAAGCCTTTATTTAGTGTATTGTAATGCTATACAATAGTACACAGCCAGTATATAAGAGCAACTTTTTAAACAGTTCACTGTTGCTTCAGCTTCCTACAACGAAGTGATTCAAGAAATCCTTTTATGCACTGTGTCTATTTAATCACAATTTCACTGCCCTTATCTGCCTTTTATCTCCATCTCAATCACATTTCCGTGATGTTTCAAAAGTTACTGATATATCAAATGCTACTGCATCTACACTCGCTACCACTTAGATGTAGTATTTCACCCCAAACGTCCACATCAAAATGTCACTGAACCCTGTAGCAAAACAGCCGAGTAACAACCGTGTATGTTGTGTTTCTAAATAGCATAACCCAAATGTAAAATGTTGCGTAAATTCAAACTTCTATTGAGTACGTTTAGCACCTTCCAAAGATACCAAACCGAAGAACCTCAAAATCACCTCACCCTTGAAGTAGCTTTATATGAAATATGTTGTATGTTTTATTTTCTCAAAAATGCTTTTGATTCAAATAATAATATAAATTGCTTTACTAATAAAATGTCTATCTTGAATCTTATGCGCATAGCTCGTGAAGTCCTATTAATTCTGAATTATTAATGATGGCTAACTGGTAAACCACCAAGCGGGGTAACTTGGGGCGGTAATGTTCAGATCTCGCATTTTCTCCTTTGTTCGATCCTCAGTGACTGACCAGTCTGAAGGTCTTTTCGCTTTATTACTAGGCGAATACTGTGTTGATTACTTTCCTCTCCCGTCTCACTTTCATTATCACCATCATTAGCCACTCTAACTGCGCGCAGGAGCGCCGCAAGCTGAGAGCTACAGGAAGAAATCTGCCTCTAAGCTTTACACACGCATGGGACTCTATGCTGGCTCCACCACACCCAATAAATACCCCGATTTTCTCCTACCGTCCTGGAGCGACATACAATAGCTATAATATAAGCTCAATATGATATTTTGTGGTAGGTATTCACAATTTCCGAGATATTCGATATTACTGGTCCGAATTTTCAAACAACGTTATACACTTTTGAGGTGTTCAGCTGCCATTCGTTTTCATCGAGGCCAAGATGCAAGAAGGTTAGCATACAACAGCACATTCTTTAAAGACTTGAGTATTATTTCAGTCCTCTGCCTCCACTTTGTATCTACAACGAAACAGTTTAATAAATGTTTTACCTCGATAAGCATTTAGAAGAATGAAGAGTATGCTTTTGTAATTGTAGCATGTAAAAGAGTGGATAAAAGGGATGAATCTAACATCTTAGTATAATCATTTATATTTCCTTATAAGAGACCACTGTCACACGAAAGTCGAAGATTACGCAGCGATGTTTTAAGTCAAAATACATCGAATACGAAAATACTCCCATTGGGGTCTCGATTCCACAGGGAGTGGGAGATGACAAAACGTTTCAGCTGGATCCCCTGATTTACGTTTGTGTTCCTCTCAACGATCAACTGCACCATGCAGCGAAGAGAAAATAGGCTGCAGTTATCCCCTCCAGTATTGGGTTTCTCAAGAAAGGGGGGAAAAACTGAAAAAAGAAAACCGCAATTTTTTATGGTCTTTCATTTAATAATTTTAAAACGCCGATATATGGAAGGAGTCACTAATAAGGCTGAACAATTGTAATTTGTTAACTATTTTTGTCAAACCTGGGCCTAAAGAAAAAAAAAAAAACGAAACAAAAGTATTTTTACTGTCGACCAACTTTTACTAAATAAAACTAACCAAAAACTAAAATCTTTGAAATGGAGTACTTTTAATCATTTTAATTGTTTCACACATCATTTTCTTTTCAAATTATTTGTAATGCCTTGATTAATAAAATAAATAATGTTGCAGCCTAAATAATAAACTTTGAACTTGTTCCAGACATTTATCTTCTAACATAGTTTTGGCTCTTGCTGGATAATTACCCTGAAATACAATGACTTTAGTTTTAGAAATAGAAATTTAAAGTGTATTGTTAGTTATTTTCATTTTTGCAGTTAGTGTTGATTGGATCGCAGCTACCTAGTTTCCAGAGCCAAGTTTATAGGAACGTTTCTGCTTATCTATATGTCTGCTTTTCATCGCTACAGATCGTGGATGAAATAAGCGTGCATCTTGTGGATGCAAATACGGCAATGTTGACATTGGCTGTGTTGGTTTGCTCGAGAAAATGAACATCGGTACAACTTCAAGTACTCTTGATGGATAAGTGCATCATAATTCACCCTCATCCACTCGTGTGTAGATGCTCTCCGAGTTGTACCTAACCCCTCCAACGGTTGTTACGGTTGGCTTTTCCGAATTGCATTCACACTGTGGAGCGCAACCCTTTAAGCGGACGCGTACACAGGGACATTCACATTAGCTTCTCTACATGCAAGATGGCTCAGCGGTAACGTCTGAAGCTCGCCTTCGATTCCTGACGAACGCCTAGTCTTGACCATGGGCTTTTCGTGGTTTCCCAAGGCCAGTAGGCGAATGTTGAGGTAGTTTCTCCTTTAACACACATGTCCATTACTTCATCATTCGCTTCCGGGTCGAAAACGGTGTTCGGCATGTTGCAGCTGGACGATGGTGACGGGCAGGCCTGAACTACGGCAGATGCATTCAATCTGAAATCGTTAAGGACCCTATCCAGGCTTACGAACTCTGCCGGATACGGTCACCCTCTTGGGTATCACGTTCGAAGGACAAACAGCTACACTGCCCTCGGTTTAGGATACTGCGCACATAACTATAAGTATTTTAACTATTTAACTATTATATAATTTTATTGATATCAATTACATCATCCATTTACATTATACTATAAAAAGTTATACTTCTATGGAATTTACATTGATACTGAAAAAATTAGTGATCTCTACTGAAGCCTGCATTTAGACCATTAGTCTAAAGACTTACGAACCAAGGGGAAAAAAAAGACAAAATATGATAAAACAAATGCGATTTATGTTTTCAATGTATTATTACATCCGATTCGCCAACGACCGCATATTATTTTTGTTGTGGAAGTGAAAATTAGTGAGTTATGTCACAATTTAAATAACTCTGGTTGTGTTTGAGTCTTAACACAATCTTCTTTTACAAAACTTTCTTGAAGCGTTCTTGCAAATCTGCTACATATGTGAGTTTCTAAATTGTGTATTTTAAGTTAGAATGCAAAATTCTGTGAAATAAAAACATACACTTTAGCGGAATCTCAGGCTAGATTCTACCAGTAGATTTTACATGCGGTTTTTTTTATACCAAGAATGCAATTCTTAAGTAATCAAAGAGAGACTTCAATAACAGTTTCTCCAATATATTTTAACATGTTATGCAGTTATTAATATAAGGTAAAACTGTTGAACCACCAAGCTCAACCATAAAAGTATATAGAAAAGCCAAAACTTGGACAAAAATTATTTTTAACCAACCAATTTATTTTAAATCATATTTCTTAGCTACCATACTTTGCAGCTGAATAAACAATCAGAAATATTTGAAAATGACGTATCGCAGAATGGTCTAAATTTGTTTTAAGATGCATAACCCAGAAAAAAATTTGTAGCTCCGTCCTTTAGATAGAGAGGTACTGAGCGAGATGGCAAAGCTCTCATTCGGGAGTCCGTGGCTTCGATTCTTACCACAGCTTTTTACGTGGATTTCTTTGGTTGACTACGCTAATGCTGGGGTGGGTTTTCTTAAAACTCTTTTTTGAGCTTCCTTATTTTTTATCATTTCACTTGCCCTTTCATTGCACAGTGCCGGACGACTGACAGATGCCTGCTCGCTGAAACGTTCTCAGTCCTGCCTAGTTAAGTCGAGTTCTCTGCAATTCCGATAGAGAGAAGCCTTCTTTGGACAGCCTTATGTCACGGTTCTCTCACCTCATCCATTCCTCTTAAGAATCAAGTAGGATCAAGGCATAAGGTGTCCTTTCCGTTCCATGATTATTCATTCATTAGACAGAGAGATAAACTTTAGCCCATGCTTTAGCGGAAATTCAAATCTACAAAGTGATACTTTTTACTAATTCTTCATTGGTACTAGTATTACATTTTTGCCTGAACAGCGATTTTGTTAGTGACGTTTTGTAGTATAAATAACCATCTTTCTCAGGAAAGACAGAATACAGGTAAATTAAATTTTAGGATGATAAAAACATCTAATTGCTGATATGGACCCACTTTGATGTTAATAACATAGTCGGTTGCTGATACATTTTAATCAAAAGATGGTGTAATTAAATTCTACCCTTTACTAATGAACAAATATATTACACAAAAATAGATGAGTTTAACAGACATGCATGTACATTTTGTAAATATTTCAGTCTGATATGTTAAACAATTTGAACCGGTGGTTTTGTGCTGAGATGCTGCGCCAACTTGAAGCTGTAACGTCACTTCACGATGTCCTGACGATATCTTTCCCGTGTTAATTCCGGATATCTGCTTAAGCTATTGGAAATCTATCAGGGTATGCGTGGTTGTGTATTATTTAATGGAAGGAGACACTGGTTCTGACTCCGAAACTTTTAATGAACCGTCTACAGTTTAGCAGAGAAGTTAGCGACCAATGGAAACTAGGTACTATGTGAAGTCCGGTGTTAATGTGACTCCTCTACCAAGTTCTGACACTGAGACAAGAATGACGTCTAATCCGTCTACCAGCTACGTCTTGTACCAACAGCGATCACACCAGAAGCGTCTTAGATTATGCCCAGAACGTGCTATTAAGCTTCAAATTCTTGTAATAGCATCCCCTATAATATTGACTCTAAAACCCCATTCGTAGCTTCTAATCCAATGTTGCCACCTCATTTCTACTTTTCTAATATTTGCTGCTTTACAACTCAAGAGTACATTTAGCAATTTATAATAAATCCTTTCACATTCCGAGAATCCCAAGCTAGCCCGCCATACCTAATCTGGCAGCCTTGGATACTTTCACTAGCGCAACCGAATTACTACTACGAGTCACTAATTACCGTATTTTTGTGTCATCTTACTCCGAGAAAAAATGCACTAATAATCTATTGCCAAACCAAAACCCATTAATATTCAACACAACTTCTTAAAAGATTCATATTTAATTTTACTACAGGTTCTAATTTATTCAATGGATCCATGCTTTCTGTAGCAAGTTGCAGCTAACGTAAGTTAAATCTGGCATATTTAACAACGGCTGGATTTAACGTCTCCTTACACTCATTCATTCATTACGCGATGTTCCTTCTTTTCCAGGAGTCCCGAGAGAGTGTATCACACTTTTTTAGCGGCGGTAAAGAGAGTTCGAATTGCAGGCAATTAGCAATGCCAACCACCCGGGTACTCGAAAGAAGCTGCGTGGATTGTTAGCGAGGCAAGAAAACTCGAGTGTGTGACGTCCAGAAGCCGGGACGTGCTGACGTCACTTTTTTTTGTAGGACATGACCTGAAATTACCACCTACGCCATTAATTCTTGTTTGCATATCAAATTCCGACATCGGAAACTTTTTAATTCAATTTTACGTAAATTTCTAAGCGTTAAAAAGCATGCAACTGCTGAGTTTGGACTACTCACAACTGTTTAGGCCGTCAGTTTTACTGTTTTTATTTTATCACTTCGTATTATTGTTGCGGCCAACTCTCTAATACAGTAAACCGTTTTCATTTAGACCTTCATCTGTTTGACTCTTAACGAAAATTAACACGGTGGAAACCACATACTACATGACACAAAGTCAATATATTTATCCAGCACTTACTTGTAAAGCTATACTTCGATAGTAGAAAGTAATCTTATTAAGTGATACTTTAATATTAAGATGGATTAAATTTCACTTTAGCCCCACATGAATAAAATACAATCACTAGGCCTACGTTTCAAGTATAACATATATTGTAGCTTTAACATTTAGTAATGATATGTAAATCTGTAACTAAAGCTACAACTTCTGTTCATTCAGTAATTAACAAATATTTTCCTATATGTTCACATTTTACTGGCACAACATTCTTCAATGTAGCTTTATGAAATGAGGCTCCATAATTATAAACATTTTCATTAATATCTACTAGACTTTCTGGTAATGCAATTAATACAATTCTGAATTAATTGCCGTAAGTTGCTTTACCAACAATTAAAACGACTAGACGACATCGATTCTCTCATATTAGGTATTGGCCAACGATGTTTGTAACACACAGCTAAATAGCACTATGTTCTAGCAAATAAAACAAGTAATTTTATATTTTATTATAGTTTAATTAAAACAGTAGTAAGCCTTTTTAATAATTAGGTTATGTGTTGGATAAAGCTTTGTATGCTACTAGTGAATCAAAACTTATTTATACACTAGCGGAAATTTACACGCTAGTCGAATTGACAAATCTTCCACTTGAGGATAAAATGAGGATAAATATAAATAACTACTACTATAGCGTGCCTCAACCTAAAAAGACAGTATGGAAGTAATAGGGATATATCACTAACACACGAGAATACTCATTAACTTCGTCCTTTTTTACCCTCGCGTTGTTGCCACTTGCCAATAACATGGTGTAAATAATTAACTGTAATAATTTGCAGCTTTGAACACACTGTCTTATGCAGAATACTTTCTCTATCCGATTATGCCATTTTTACAGTCGTTTAGCATTTCTATGGGCCCAATTTTTAAAGAAATGCTTGCTTTTCGATAAAAGTCCGATATTTGCTATTTGTATGTTCATCTATAGCTTACCGCTATAATACTACAATTTTTTTCTTAGGCAGAGAAGACTACAGTGCTCCTACAAGCCAAGTTTGAATTCTCCATCTTAAATCATACGAGTGTTATACTATTTTACATTAGGTAATTTCGGAAAACTTTATACATACACGGTTTACATTTGGGAACAAAGCGAGAGATATATAAAGTAGGGTTGAAGGCAATTTTTTAAAATAAACTGCAATCCTCTAACTTCTTGCATTCACGGTATATGTAAAATAAACAAAAGACATTTATCTATTCAAAGAAACGGCGACATGCAAGGCAGGCACCATCCGTCTAACGTAAGCAGAGAGCAGGCAATGTGATGCAGTAAAAGTGAACACGTTTGCAAGATCTTCTATGAGTATGTTTATAGCGTGTGAAAGATTGTTAAGTGTTACCTGAAGCTATTTTAACAATTTTGTAAATACCTTTAGTTATGGAAGGGGAAGCTAAGAAGAAACGAAATATTGGTAAGCCAAGACGAAATATTGGTAAGCCAAGAAGTAAGGACCGCACATTACTATCGAATGTCTTATGTTATTTTTCAAGTAATTTTATCAAGAAGGCAATGAAAGAAACAGATGAGGCTACCGGGTGTTCAGAATATAAAAGGAACGAATGAATGGTCCCCTATGAACTCCATAAAAAGGGCGGGGAAACAAACGAACGCTAGGTTAACGCAATATGATGGAATAGTGCAAAGCGGAGTGCGGCGTATTGTTCATTCTTTGCTGCTTGAAAACATTCCACCCACGCTGAATGTAGTTTTGGCATGGATAAACACTAATGACGACACCCTACCTAATTTCTCAAGAGCCACTTTGAATTGGTTCCTACATGTTTTGGGGTTCGAATATGAAAGAAGGGGTAACAAATGTATACTAATAGAAAGAGAAGATATCAGATTCGTTGTCGGGGCTAATGGGCGACGAAATGGAAGGAATTCCACCCTTATCGCCCGCCTCGGTAGCGTGGTGGTAGCATGTCTGCCTCACGTTCAAGAGGGCCCGAGTTCGAATCTCGGTCAGGGTGAGTTACCTGGATAAGGTTTTTCCGGGGTTTTCCCTTATCCTGAAAGACGAATGTCGGTTAACTCTAAGCTCGCTGGGCTCATTTGAGCATCATTTCACCCGTTCCATTCATCGTCCGATATTACTTAACGTTGGAGGACTAAATTACAGCAACAACATTCCACCCTAATCAGATGACAGTGAAGAAGCATAAAAGAACCGACATATTTAAAGATTTCATCATTACATACCTCCATTTGATTTGTTGTAATATATACTTTTGTCTGCAAAATCGTGTTTTGAACTACTAAATTAACAAGTAAAAGGAGGAGTAAAAATTAAAATGCATGCGCTCAAAAATTGAATCTATTAAAATAAAATTTAATAGCAGTGTGGATAGCTCCGTATTAATGATGTATCATTTACAATACAATATCAAACCGGCAGACCGGTCGCTGCCGTGGCCGAAGTTATGATTGTACGTAGTAGGGCTGTGCTGTCTTCTAAGCGTGAGACGCGCGTTAGATTATTAATGTTTTGGGCACATTTAATACATTACTCTTAACATTTTATTGCTGAAATAAACAAAATAGTTCGATCTCGATAAATTCAGTTGCAATTTTGTCGCCTGTAAATGATTCATAATTGAATCTTTCACTATATTATTACAGAACATTTTAAAATTGGAAATTATATACAGAATGTTCCATAATTCATATTAAAACTGCAGAGATTGTAGAGGCAACTAATAAGATAGCGTTTTGGTTAGGTGTGTTTGATGTTGCGAGTTTAGGTCTTTTCTAAGCGTCAATCAAAGATATACTTGAAAGTTTGCGGTTCTTGCTTTATTACTCTCTCTTGTTCTTTATGATTTAGTTCCAACAATTCCTAAATATATTTACATAGTAAAGCATCGAGGACAGAAAAATCACATTTTATATCAGTAGTGTAATATAATAAATGTGTGAATTTGTTATCCGTAAACAAGTCGTGTAATCACACCAAATTTTCTTCATTTTTTATTCTTCACAAAGCACAGTAAAACCTGTTAATACACTCACTTTCCTGTTAATAAATATCCCCTTTATGATGCAACAGTATAGAGAGATCCTCTTGCAAGATAAATATATTATGTTTCTAAATCACTCTTGTAAATTGCCAGGAACATATCGTCACCGGTGTGCCGGAATTTCGTCCTACAGGAGTTTTTAAATGCCAGTAGATCGGACATCAAGCTGTCACTTTTAAGCACACTAAGAGTTCGTCTGGATTATATAAAACACGGGAATGAGAGAGAGATAGAGAGAGCGAAAAAGCGCGCACTATTGCCCGCTCTGTTGTGGGTAACCTATGACTGCCTAATCCCACATCACTTCCATATAAGGTTCCGATTGACTCCGCGTGATGATATTTTAGCTATCCCTTTAATACTTTCAAGAGCAGCACTTTAAAGATTACTGGTAGATGGCGGTAGTATAGATATACGTGCCGTCCATTAGGGAGAGAACCAGCAAACTGCTAATAACCTCAGCTTCATTGTCATCGGTGCATTATTCACAATCTTCGTCTGATTCAGAGTCACTTCCTTCTAAATGTATGATGAAACTGTCCAACATATCAATTAATCCGTCTTTTTTCCAGAACATTTCTTTCACCCCATTCGCTTGTATATTGGCAAACTTCCAATTTTCTGGAGTAGGGTTTAGTCTTTAGTGCTACATTGCAGAAGAACTCGTACCTCGGTCTTTGAATATCACATTTTGGTTCGTCACATCTGTTTTGATTTCTACCCATATTAGCTTGAAAGCATTCATATCACAATGATACGGAAGTATGCCCATTTAATTCAGCTATGGAATATATTGAACTTATTTTTCTTTCTCTTAATTATGTCGTTCAATGCCGGTTTTGGTGCCATATTTCACTGTCAATATAGAGTATTGTTCGTAAACAAGTAAGCTTTGCATTGGTTGGAGCATCTGTCGCTGATTGACAGTCGCGGATAACAGTGGCAATGTGTTTACGAAATTTATCACCCCTCCATTGTCACAGGGAGGGTAAGGTCATGTTTCTAGTTAAACCAGACGAACGTTAAAAACCAACGGTCTAGGTAGAGTTTGAAGCCGCGAGCATGGGCCCGCCTCGGTAGCGTGTCTGCCTCACGTTCAAGAGGTCCCGAGCTCGAATCTCGGTCCGGGTGAGTTACCTGGATAAGGTTTCTTTCCGAGGTTTTCCCTTATACTTATTACCCTACCGGGTAACTCTGAACTCCATGGATCTCGGGCTCATTTGAGCATCATTTCACCCATTTCATTCATCGTCCGATATGACTAGACGGAGGACGTAAATTACCGCCCCCCCCCCCCGCGAGCTTGGAATTAGTACATCATCGCCTAACCAATTGTCACCAAGGCCGATGCAGTCAGATAAACGCAGTTGGCGAGCTGAGGCCTGCAACAGTAAACATTCGTCTTGTTCCTTACTGCCCTTTGATCCTTGTCTTTAGACTGTCAACAGAGAGGCCCTCTCCACCAACAGCACACATATCGCAGACGACTATAACCTACAACTTATACACAACAACTACCCTTCTTCAGATACAAAACCAAGAGATTTCCCGGCACTAATGTGTAAACATTTGGTATAACAAGTGTACATTCTAACTTTTGAAAGCTGATTAGAATAAATTGAATGTTTCCAATAGCTCGAACTGCCCCCTCCCCTCCATTTCACCCCATTCCAATTCACTAAGATACTAGCAACAAGTATTTGCACTTAACGCCGAAAGGACTTTTCATGAAAGACAAATCTCTCCCATTTAATTTTTTCCTCTATTTCAAGGTGCTACTGTTTGTTTGAATTCTGCTATGTGTATAATAAATCCTTTGTAGCGGGGGGGGGGGGGTGTATATGCTGAAGTAAGTCCAGAACTGCATTAGTCAAAGTAGACGATTTTGAAAAGGGGTTCTCCGTTTCAAAGTTCACGCTTTCTTTCTTGATAACGAACCACCACCAACAGCAGAGAAAGTTTTAAATGCTAACAATAGAATTTTACAAACTTTGCTCGATATTTTACAAACTCCTCTTTGACATGGATATCATGATAATAGGGAAAGCGCAAGCAAAACATTTGAGTCATGCGTCGGTATAAGGAAGAAAACAAAACAATGTACTGTATAGATGAAACCTGGGCTAATGAGAGACACACCTATTAAACGTAAAGTTTAGTTTGATACAGCTGCAATAATTAATTAAAGCGTGTAAAGAATGGAGTTTAGTTGTTCGATTTTTCACGGTAGCACGCATTGGTCATTTCAACGACCAAACACAACACTCGTGCGTTTGTTTACATTCCCTCACTAGGTTAATAAATTATGGACCAATTAGCACCTTCTTACCGATTCAAATCCAAGGAAATTAGAGAAAATTATTAACTGAAAGAAAAAGCAGTTAAAAATATTTTTCCCTTTTTATCTCATACGTCATGTTAATAGAAATAACATCGCGTATTTCGTTAACAGTAAAAGAGGATTAGACGAAACCGAAGCAATGGTCGGTTGGTTAAAAACGGATCCCTATATACTGGCCTTTAATTCTACACTTTATCTATGAATTTCCGAGAAACAACTGAGTAGCGACTGTACTTAAAAATTCTGAATTAACTGAAACAATCCAGAGGAATAATAGTAGATGTGGCAGATGGCAGAAAGAATTGCTTTTCTACGTCTTCTTCTATCTCCTTAAGATTTACCAGTGATTCAAAATGTATTAAAATTTCTTTCGGAACAAGAGCTTTTCATGGTTATGCACAGAAATTTCCTCTCGTACCTATACATTTTGTTTGTATACTTACACTAAAATCCTTAAGGATTTTTTGAGAAACATAAATTTTTGAAAAGCGTTCGTATGAAGGGTAGTTTGGAATGGAGTTTTTTTTTTCCAAACTTGTTTAATGACAACCTTGTAACATGTTTAACTTAATACAGATGTTAAGTTTTTTAGTTTTGCTATTTTCATTGAGGCGTTTTTCCACCTCTATTTTTTTTAAAAAAAAATTCAGGGAGACTCAAAACTGGTGTTTCCAAAGAAATATGGAATTGGATTTTTGAGTGTAATACATTTCTCTACTTAGGGTGGTGTGCACCAACCTAGAGCAAGCTCTATTTCTAAAGTAAACTATGTAGTATTCAAGTTCACACTCGACGACTTCCATAGAAGATTTAAAGTCCTTCCAAATCATTTTACTTTCTTCTGATACTCCTGGAGTAAATTACCACAGAAATACATTTCGCGAAACTCCGCCAAATGTATGTTACTGCTGAAATAAACACAGCACAAATATAGGTTAGAATTTGCTCTCGTGACTTGGATTGTTGGACCCTTGCGAGTGTTTCGGACCGGAATATTTCAAAGTTGCTGGCGATCTTATAAAAGTCACCGTACGCTGCTGTTGACGTTATCAGCAAGGTCATAAATAAATATACACGAGCGTTCAAAAAATAAAAGCACTACTTCACTTTTGCGTGTTTCTCTCACATTGCGGATGCAGCTGACAGCACGCATGTTTCTATTTTGAGCCTATTCGATGAAATGGCGAAATGAGAAAGGTTATTTCACTATCACATACACGTGATGTGCTATGAGTAACATTGTTTCTACAAAAATTTTAGCTTCTCCTAATAAAAAGGTACGCCTGGCATCTCCAAGTCTAGGACTACCAGAAATAGCTTCTGCTTTCAAACAGTGAAATAATTACCAGCATCCAATGTCACAAACACATATGCATGGTATTAGTGCGGATTATTATAAACCACTACGCAGTGGTAAAAGCGTTACACATTTACGAATTATGAAAACGAACAGTGAATATGGACGCAAAGAGGGATTTAAAAAAATGACGTCCCTGGCTGTTAAAAGCCTCTTTTTATTTAAACAAGAGAACAAAAGCTATTGTAACGCAGGAAGGGTCTTAAAATATTAACCTTACTGCAGCTCTCTCCCACACCTTGCCAAATGCCGCTGGTGAAAAGTAACTAAGAAGATTAACAAAACTTTGATGTGCACTAACATCAAATATGTAACGGAAACTGAACGTAAAGGAGAACCCTTCCTTCAACAGAAACACCACGGAATAACAAGCATAAGGAGCGCCTTTAAATATTCCACAGAAAAACAAATACAAAGAAATGCAGTCTCTTAGAAGCATTACTAAACATAAATATTTAAAGATCAAAATCTGCTCCTAAGAGACTGAATAGTAAATAGTATGTAAATAATGAAGTAAGGCAATGTTCATTCACTACACAGAACTTGATGACCTAATGATCTGTTGTGCTTACTGTCAGTAACATTAAAGGGTCAGGGATCCTGTGGTGGCACATTAATAATAATTTTAACAACAATAACAAAAACTTCGAACAATATCTCCCTTCTATTGATTAACTGAATGATCTGATATATCTACGTAAGTTTTAGCGCTAAAATTACATTATTGTTGCGTTATTACTATATAATAGAGACAGTCGTCACATTGATTTTATATATTACAACGCCAATGCTCGATTCATTTCTGCTTTTATGTTCGCACTACCCACAAGCTTCGCTTAAAAGATGACTTGACAACCACTAAGATTGACGCACATTGGCAGCACCATGGCTAGGTGGTTAGAGCACCTCCCTCTCACAAAGGTTTGTCCGGATTCGAAGCCAGGAGAGCCGCTTAAGGTAATTGTAGGTTTTCTCCAGATTTTTCGGTTTCCCGCGCCATTCATTCCACCAACTGCTCCATCATCACCATTCCTCTCGTCTATTCCATCTCGTATCATCTCCTTCCTTACTCTCATACCAGTTCCTGGTTCCGTGCTCAAAATTTAGCTTCATGGTTATTAAGACCGCATTTACCAGCCGGGAGAGAATCACATCCCATCTTCCAACTCTGCAGCCCCACTCATGACGCTCATTGACGATGGGTTCAAGTTCAATTGGTAGAACTCGATGTGTAATTGAAGTTAGCTACAGAATGGATTATCAAATGGATCGTGATAAAAGGAAGCATTTTTTAATATTCTGTCGAAGTTTAATAGAGCAACAATGACAGCAGTCTACGCGGAGAATGTCACGTAGAGAAAATGCTGTCATTTCCACCTTGTTAGGTTAGTGGTTCGATGAAGGCCGTCTGAGCTCTTTAATTCGTGTTTACCATCAGTAAATCTCAAAATTGGCAGACGTGGTGAAGTGTGACCAGTATACCATCGTAAAGTGCTATGAAATCAACTCAATGATTTCCCTTGATTAATTTTAATTAGACAATTCGCGATGTCCCTTTAGCATGTTAAACCGACATTATCCCGTACAACTTAAAACTTGCTATATGAATACACAATATGCATGGTTCGTACTGCGATTTTTAAACAACAAAGTCAGCTCGAGGAGGTATCTTTAGACAGTACAAATACGCATATACAAATCGATTAAGACAACTGTTTTGATTATAAAAGAACTAAGTAGATCCCTTCCTTTCCAACAAACATGCAGCGTAAAAATGTAATTCGCTTACTCTATTTTGTGCACAGAAACAAATAAAACATGAATATAATTTAGTTTGTGAATGTTTATTTTGGCCGCCTCAGTAGCGTAGATGGTAGCATATCTGTATCACGTTCAAGAGGTCCCGAGGTCGAACCTCGGCCAGGGTGACTTACCTGAATAGGGATTTTTAAGGGGTTTTCCCTTATCCTAAAAAACGAATGTCGGGTAACTCTAAGCTCCAAGGACCCTGGATCCATTTGAGCTTCATTTCACCCATTCCATTCATCGTGCGATATGACTTAAAAAGTTAAAGGACAAAAATTACAAAATAAAAAGTAGTTTATTTCAGCAAAGTAAACGTTTTGAGTAATTTGCTTACTAATTCCCATATAGAGCGATCCAGTCCGGTGAATTTTAAGAGGTATCTACGTCACAGAATAGCAATTAATAAGCATTTTGTTCCATCTTCACTCTTTACACTGTTTCGAGACAATTCGGATATTTATTTTGTCGTATCTCATTTAACATCCATTGCCCTCAAACGAGTTAGAACCTACGGCCGTGGGAACCAGGACAGCCCGTTCTTTTACATGTTCAAACTGATTTGAAGGTTTAGTGCAAATTTTGATAAAGGTTTGCTCACTGTATTACTTAGGTATACAACAAAGGGGGACACATCGCGTAGTACTGAAAGATATGTGCTGCCTTACACAGTGGGACAAGGACAGCGAATGTCTGTGGCAGAGAACGCCTGCTATACAAGGAGCAGAACCGTTAAAAACATGCGCCCTATCCAATCTGTACACTAAAACCGAGAAGATTCATTCACAAAAGTAGAAGCCGTCAGAATGTTTTGGAATATTCTGTAACTGTACCGACATGGGGTGTCATAAATCTGTCCAGGGAGGGTGTGGGAGCCTTCGTCAAACCCCCTGCGTCTCAGGCCTCGGAGACTATCTCTCCTGTGGAGGACAGTTCTACTTTGGCCAACAAGAGGAAGGGATGAAATGAAAGAAGCACTGGACCTGGCTACAGGTCCCAAGCAGACAGGCCAAAGACACTCACCGAAGTGGCTAACAATTGTAGGCGCAAAGATTCGTCCAATTCCTGGAAAACCTAGCGGTGTATGTACGAAATGGAAGATGAGAAATCATACCAGCATTTACCTTTCGACCAGGGAAAATCACAAAAAAAATACCAGAACAGAATTGAAACCGGGACCTCATATGTTACCGCTCGGTCGTTACTTCCATTTTTATTGGCACACCTATATGTTTCTTAGCAACAGGAGACGTGGGTTTCTCTTGCTGTTATTTTAGTGAAGAGAACCGGAGTCGAGAAGTCTGGTAGACAGATGTGACAAGGAAACGCTCTTGAGAACAGTTTACTTATGTACAGAGATCAATAACAATCGATAAAGGTTTCTAGAAATATAATAAAAAGCTACTCGAAAGCCCACTAACTGCACGTGTCGAAATCCAAACAATAGAATAACTCTTCCGCTCGTGTAGAAACCATCGCTATTGAACAAACTTTGTTCATTTCGTTACTAAGAAAGATCAAACATCAACTTTGATATTCTAAACTATACCTGTTATCAGTATGGAAACACGTAGTTTTAATACTTGCACCGTGTAGAATTTAATGGCATGACAAAAACTCATAATATTTTAGTAAAATCTTATTTCTTCACATATGCAATTTTTCAATTTTAAAATAATTTATGTTAGCAATGAAGTGCGTTTTACAAACAGGCATTCTATTCAGCCAGTTTCCGTAGAGACACATTGAGAACACGCAAGCCATTTCTTCCAAGTCAGGTACAGTTGAAAATGTAGTATTTCCTCTGCGGCTTATGTTTTAAATATGCCCTTTATTCTTGAAGAGTTTTACTTTTGCCTAACATAAATGAATTATTAGTCCCCCATTCCACCGTTTTTGCTGTTTACCGTCATCAAAAGTAAAAAGCGGAACATTCAAGGGCAGTCACTGACGCCATGAGCCGCGCAGTTGTTCCAGACCATTCGATTTCGGAGGACCTAGATGATTCGATTATGACAATGTTCCATTCCTTCGATTCGAGAAATGTCGGTTTCCCGAGTTCTTTCTCTCTGACCAAAAGGGTATTTTTTTTTTTAAATTTACGTCCGCCCCAAATTTTAAGTTATATTGGACGGTGAATGAATTGGGTGAAATGGTGCTCAAATGAGTCCAGGGTCCATGGAGCTTAGAGTTACCCGATATTCGTCTTGAAGGATAAGGGAAAACCCCGTAAAAACCTTATCCAGGTAACTCACCCTGACCGAGATTCGAACTCGGGACCTCTTGAACGTGAGGCAGACATGCTACGCTACCATCTACGCTACCGAGGCGGGCTACCAAAAGGGTATAAATAGGGAATACGAAAACAAGTTAAGTTCAGTTGAATTTCAGTTGCTAATTATTAGTTTACCATTGAGTATACGCGTTGTTCTGCGAGCAGGGAACATCGAGAAGCTGAAGCAACGCAAATTGCTATGTGCAAAAGAAACGTAAGGGAATATCAGACTGACGTTACTTTACATATTTGAAAAATGCGAAAGTGGTTGTAAGTTAGCACTGTGCTAACGATTCTAGTAACAAAGTTAGGTTTGCTGCAGCTTTGTGTTGTCATTTATCCAAAATATTGAGCAAGGGTAAAGCTACCAGCAGCTTTGTTTTCTATAACAATAAAATATGATTGTCACAAACTTCAACTATCTTTTTAAGAAAATTGATGAACTTTCCACAGAATTCAACACTAGTTTCAGAAATAAATCATCTGCAACTTCACTCACTTTCTTTTTTCCTGTTCTAATCGCTACTGCTGCTAGATATCATATTATGTTTGTATTTATTATCAAAATGTGAAAATGATACAAACTTAAAGACAGAATCCATTGGCAATATTCCAAAATTCATAACATAATGTATATTTTTTAAATAAATAGCTTCTCCCAAATCATAATATCTATGGTACCATTTAACTGCTTTAATCATTTAACTTCTGGATTTATTTCATGGTTAAATGATATATTTTTAAGAATTTTAAAATGATTAGAATCTATAAACACCAGGTAATTTGTTGTTTATCATTTGATGTTTTATTATTATATCTGGACAAAAATCTGCAAAAACTACTTGTTACATAATGTAGTGAACCCACTCTAAAACTTTGTCTTTAAAATATATTTCATATTTTTAGATCTTGTTTCTTAACATTCTCATACTCCGCCAAAGAGTATTTGTATTTTGATAATTCTTTCTTCATATTTTGCCTGTCTTTATTCATTACAAAAAGAGATTTTTATTACAATAGTGTTTTCCATCTGTACCCATTCTCTATCCTCAAGTTCTTAAATGCTTTTCCTAAGTTAATACAAAAAGGGGATAAATTGTGATTTTTAATGAAATGCTTGGGTTAATGACAGTTTGGCTTGGGAGGATTTTTCTGAAAATCTTTGCTTCACATCTTTAGAAGCTGAACTTAAATGCCAAGTTTGGTACTTATCAACCATGTCATGTTTGTAACATGCAATTTGCACACATACACATGCTTTTATTCTAATTTATTTATCTATTTACTTTCTGTTTAATTAAGGAGGCCCCAAACAATATATTATTTATTATGAACTCTTGATATTTCTCTATCTACTGGGTACTTGGTAGAGGAAGTAAAAATTAAACTATATTCAGGTTAATATATGATATAATTTGTCACAATTGGACTTTATGAACTGTTTTTAGCAGTGACAAAACTTTATAACTGGCATTGCATGTCTGGTAATATTTTAAAGCAATACATACATTTCTCTAAGCAATAATGCAACTGCTGCTTTTACAGAAATGCTCTGTTGTCACACAAGCATGCAAACACAATGGAGTTGTGATAACTTTTGTGTCGTGATTTATAATTACTTCTAAAGGGGATCAACACAAATTCTTTCTGGGTGTATTTTAAGACACTTGTACTATTCCATGATTTCAGTGGAAATTTCTTTTGGAGACCAAAAGGGTTCAATATAACTGGAAGATGGATCTGCACATACTTCTCTCATACAATGTAACAACAGTTTGCAACTGTTGCAGATTTACTTGAAAGAACACTGTGACTTATTGCTTTCATTTTCAATTATTTGTATGCTATGAATGACTTTGTTCATAATCTACCCTGAGAAAAAGATACTATTAATTTGGGTAATGCAAGATATCGTAACACCACATACTGCTAAATGCACTTAAATGATTAACAACACAAGCCTTATACTTGAGGACACTGCTGCACATACTCAGAACAAAATAACTGATCTATCAAACCAAATCACAAATGATGTGCTCAATCACAACTGTACTACACTTGATGTGTCCACTTACACATCAATGTCTACTACCAGTTCTCTTGAACTTTACTAACATCAATGACTAATCTTTCAATTCCACTGTTGGCTGGTGCGCGATGATCTCCTTCTTAAATAGAATCTGTACAAAAATGGAACATTCTCAAAGATGAAAAAGCTAGAAACATGCAAAGGGAATCCTGAGGAGCAGAAAGATGCCACACAGGGGTTGTTATTCTGCTGAAAGGACCAGCCATTAAAGCCAAGCAGTTGGGTAGGGATGCATTAATCCCTGTGCAGCTTGGTGACATTATATAAAAGCAATCATGCTGATTCCATTCTTGAAAAGAACTAGTTATTTAGCATCTACAACTGCCAACTTCTTGAAATTGAAACCCATAAAACTTTCCCAAATCCAGAAAGCAAAACTTTGAAATGATATAAAGGAGTAAAATTTTCAGTGAATAAATATACAAAAATTGCACATAAATTAAAAAGGAATTCCATTTTATCAGAATCCTTGAACTTATAAATAGTTTATGAGGAACACCTATTTTATAATTCAGGTCATCCATTACTGGATATTTCTGCCTATTTACTGTTCATTGGTTACTAGGGGAAGGGAGCCGATTATCGGATGGTTTCCCATTATGGGATAGAATGATTTCCTAATCTTGAAACTGCTGCACTCTATCGTAGAAAGCATGAAATGCTTCTCCTTTCCCTCCTCTGTGGCCATTTTGAGTTTGCTTGCAGGAAGAGAAGCACGTGATAATTTGTATAGAAAATGAGTAGTTGTCAAACATTTTTAGGAGTACTCACTCAGATGAGATGTTCTTCATTTCTCCAGAAGCGCTTTTCGATCAGGTTTTGATCATCTTCAGTGTGTGTTGTGTAGCTGGTCAACACACATTGAAGATGATCAAAACCTGATCGAAAAGCGCTTCTGGAGAAATGAAGAACATCTCATCTGAGTGAGTACTCCTAAAAATGTTTGACAACTACTCATTTTCTATACAAGAAATATCTCACTTTTAATAACTTGACATGTCTTCTTTAAAAAAAAAAAAAAAAAAAAAAAAAAAAAAAAAAAAAAAAAAAACGTGATAATTTAATGACAAGTTTTGTGAAATGACAGTTGTGTAATATTTTGCAGCGTTAAATATATCTAAACACATCGGCTAAATGTAAGTAACTATTCTATATTTTTATATGTAATCGGAAACTATATGTTCTGAATTAGCTATCTCAATTACAATTTATTTAATACATATGTTTTCCGCTCTATGTGCATTTGCATGTTTTGTGTGCATGGTTCTCATTATCGGATAGCTAGGAGGTTAGCAATATCAGATATCCAATATTAGACTTCAATTAGCAATTTCATACTGACATTTTTATTTTACAGATGTCTGCCCTAAAAAAATTTGAAACAGCAGAAAAAATGGAATCGCAGTCCATAATCGAAACTGTTAATGCTGTTAAGCAGAAGAAAATGGGGTATTCAAGAGCTTTGTAAATGTACAATATGCTCAAATCAACTCTAGAAGTCTATAAAAGGGTGAATGTCTCCCGTTCCAAATTTAAATTCACCACCAACACAAGGCAGACTCATAGGCCTAACACAGCAAGAAGACCTTCCGGTACAGCAGCTACTACAACAAATTCCTCAATTAAAAGGGCCCTTGCACAAAAACTGCAAAGAAAAGGCCAACAAAGTAGGCCTGGGAGATCTAGAACAGCACTGGTAACTCTGCATCATAATCCAAGTATGTTGCAACTGCGGATCTTAAACCATCTTTGTCGTCTACCCAACAGAATAGGCCAAAACAAAAGAAAAGAAGCTGCAGAGCATCATCGAGGACAATTTTGTTCCCCTGGTTTCAACAGATGAGGAAGACATTGTGGATGACGAATGTCTTTATTGTAACCATCCCCATCACTTAGACAAAAGTCGGGAACAGTAAATATGCTGTACCAAATTTCCTAGATGGGCTCACAAACTTTGTTCTAGCGTCGAAAGAAAGAATGGAAGTTGCACCAAATAATATAGGGTTTTTTAAATGATTATTGTTACTATACGATATTAGGCACCCTAAAAATATTTCACCATATGTACATCTCTTAGAGTATATATAAGTTTTTTAAAGAAATAATCCAAATAAACAAACCTTTTCTCTTTGTTACCCTGCTATAGTGTTCCTAATATGTATTAATACGGTTTCTTGACATATAATAGTAAAATAAAATATTATTTAAGCCACTTTAAAAAAACTATCCAATATTCGGCTCCTCTCCCCTAATGGTTAACTAAAGGTCACCAGTGATGCAATAAAACTTTAAATCCTACAAAATAAGTATGTCTGCTCTTGCATTTTGTCACAGTCCAATGAAGCAGTAAAAATATAATGAAAGATGAACATACATATAAACTCTGGTCTATCATAGCAATCTTGTAATCTTAGTGAGAAATAGTCATTATCACAAAAAAGGAAGAAAAAATTACATTATAATGCAATGGAAATAAAGTGTTGTAAAGTCTGTGGTGAAAATATGCAACATTTTAAATCAGAGCTCTCCCCCCACTTCCAAAAAAGTGTCCATTGATGTAAAGTAGTAAAAACTTTGCAAAAAAAAAAAAAAAGGGAGCGGCAAGTATGCTTCTCTCTCTGAGGATAATCCCAAAACAGTTGCTGCTGCAGAGTCGTAATAGGTAATTATTGTTGAACACTGGATACTGCAGATGGAAAATCAAGTACCCATGATCAAAGAGTGCCGCTTGAAATAATTCTACAAATACTTTCAGAAACAAAAAACCTTGAGGTACTCATGTGATTTAAAACGGTACTTACCCCTCGATGATGGATGATTCATGAGGATGGCCAATGGACATTCATCATCATCCAGAATATACTCGCGATTGTTTGTTCCACCATGGTACTCTTTACTTTCACCGTTATCTGCTGGCGCTGCAGTATTAACCTGGAACAAACAGTTTTTAAAGTTAATAATTTTAGTACAAACTATTTATTTTAGCTCTTTTCTAAACCCTTCAGCTTTTATAGCTGAAAGGTATTTAAACTGAATTCTTAAAAGATAAATTCCTCCAGAAGAAAGAAGAGGGGAAAAGTTGGAAAGGGATGCAGCAGCATTTCGTAAATGGCATGAAGATAACAAAATTGATTTTCAGAGCTTTAAAAACTCAATTTGTGACATGAAATTAGAGGGATTCACTATTGTCTATATTTGCATTCTATAGATCCTACAATTTGGCTTACAACAGGATGTGGAACATGTCAAAATGTTTATACAATATTTACAATATAATTTTCAGTACAAAGATAAAACTATTAATTACATACATTAGGTATTAAATTCACTAACAGTATATATATATATATATATATATATATATATATATATATATATATATATATATATATATATATTGTAATTTACGTCCTCCAATGTTAAGTCATATCAGACGATGAATGGGATGGGTGAAATGATGCTCAAATGAACCCAGGATCCATAGTGCTTAGAGTTACCCGACATTCGTCTTTCAGGATAAGGGAAAACCCTAGAGAAAACCTTATCCAGATAACTCACCCTGACCGAGATTCGAACTCGGGACCTCTTGAATGTGAGGCAGACATGCTATCACCACGCTACCAAGGCGGGCACTAACAGTATAAAATGAATACTCAAGAAGATTAAATTTTCAGGGAGTCGATTAATGACCTTTAAATTTATCATAACAACACTGTTTTCAACACTTCCAAGAAAGGAACTCAAGAAGATATTTCTTTCACTTAATTTTGAACACTTTATCACTACAGGTCCTCAACTCATTTGGTAACATATTAAATATCTTTATACATGGGTAATGCACTCCTTTGTAAACACATGTGACGTTAGTTAATGGAACATGGAGTTCAAATCTGGATCTTGTATTGATACTGTGTTGGGAATGCATGGTTAATATGTAAACATAGAAATTTCCAGGGTCCATGGAGCTTAAAATGACCCGACATTCATCTAGAAGGATAAGGGAAATCCCCGGCATAACTTTATCCAGGTAACTCACCCTGACCAAGATTCGAACTCGGGACCTCTTGAACGTAAGGTAGACGTGCTACCATCTACGCAACCGAGGCAAGCAAAATTTGTAACTGCATTGAAAATTATCTCCAATTTTATTACAATAAAATATAATTATTTGTTAGAAACTTATTTTTTCAACTTATCCTTATTTGCATCTCTTGAATTCTGTGAAAGTTCATCAAATTTCTTAAGAAGATAAGTTTGTGACAAATAATTATATTTTATTGTTATATCTGTTACTTCACTGTTGTTAGCTTCTGCTCTTTTACATTCCAATTTTATTATTCAGGTTCTACAGGGTAAAATCGTAAAACCCAATCACAAGTTAAAATGGATTCTTGATAAAGAAATGACATTGGATAGATGATCCAAATTTGACGCTCTGTTGAGTCAAGTGAAAAGGTGCACAATACTAAGTAATCAGAGCATAAATTGCTTCAGGCCACCAACATTTTAAAGTAATGTTGGGGGAAAATTAATGAAGATTCTACAGAAACCTCAAAACTAAACTCCTGAAAGTGCAGGTAAAACTGGTTAATAAAAACTCAATTAAATATACACCTGATACACTTTTATGGGTGTGCTCAATTAATTTTTCTCACCCAGCAGCTTACAGACAGATATGTGATTCCAATGTACTTTCGTTACCCAATCCTGATTATCTCAGACAACTTTGTTAAACCCTCAGTCCTGATAGTAATTCCAAATCAGAACATTTAAAATATTTATCAAGGAAGGAGAAAATGCTCAGTGATCATGAAAACATAATAAATTTGTTGCTGGATGAAATTTATGTAAACCTGCAATTTCTTATAAAGGGGGTAACATTCAAGGTCTCTCAAATGTACAAGAGACTGCAAAAACAGTCAATCAAACCTTTATGATAACTTCTTTAACATCCACAAATAAAGATGTTGTAGTTCTATAGTGAGTGAGTGAGTGAGTGAGTGAGTGAGTGTGTGGCGTTTAAGGGCCCGTCGACAACAAGGTCATTTGTGTAGTTCTTGTTCACTGTAGTTCTATATCCAGTGAACAGTTTTACAGCACAAAAGCTTCATGAACAGATTCTTAATGTGATTAAAGCTCTAATGGGATGTGGATTTTAAGTATTGATTTTGATATCAGATAACAGCAGAGTTAATAAAACCACTTTTGAGAAACTGCGCCATGGTTCATTAAAATGCAATTTTAAAAACCCAGTAAAGTCATATGAATGATATCTTCCTATTATGTGATACAGTGCACCTAATTAAGTCCATTAGAAATACTTGGTTACATCGAAAGCAGCAAATAAACATTCCACATATCATTTCCAGCCTTATATTTTCCTTCTTCAGTAGAAATGTTATTGGAGTTAGCACCAGCATTGATAGATGTTCCTCTGAACTAAAACTTTTTGATGAAAAGAACATTGCAGCACTTAAAAGTAACAAAAACACTGGATACAAAAGGGACAGTTACATATTTGGAAACAATTTTGTTCTAATGTAAATGTGTAAATGTGAAGCATCCACTCAAAAGAAAAGACTTAAAAGACATATTTTCTGATCCAGTTGGAAGCCTAGAATGCCCATCACTAGATTTTCTGAAAAATTTCACAAAGTGGTTAGAATAGTGGGAATTATCAGCAGTTATACGAGTGGGGTTAAATGACATCGGAAGTTAACATATGAGCTGAATCTTTCCTGGCGGCGTATATGTTCTAGATGTTCTTGGGCTTCAAGCCAGGTAAGAAGATGTTGTGACATCGACATTTTGGGAGCGTGCATCTCTGCCATCTTCAGGATGCTGAATGACTTTAGGGCTGGGGGCGACCCATATATATATATATATACACCGGTCACCGACCAATCAGCGAGCAGGCTCGTGACTTATGTAATGTAGCGGACCTCTCAGAAAACGCTTCTGCTCTGGTCGCTGCTCGGTAAGCCAAATCTGTGTTTCCTGAGTCTCTCTTTTTCAAGTTTTAATGCAGGATTCCATGCAGCACTAAATTGCAGCCCGGCATCTCGGTTAAGAGTGACTCTCTCTGCCGAGATAGCCAACGCCTGCTTAACTCTGCGCTCCCACTAGCCATTGCATTTTGCCACAATAGTGGTGAGACCGAAGCTAGCCTTAAGGTATTGCTGGAAGCAATGTTCCGCCAGCCCAGACTTTTCAGGTTGCAACAGTCTGATGCTTCTATCATGTTCTCTAATTCTGGTAGCTATGGTCCTGACGGTTCGTCCGATGTATGGCATTCCACATTCACATGGAAATGTGGTACACCCCCGGAACGTTTAGTTGCAATTGGTCTTTGACCAGTCTCATCAAGTGTCTGAGTTTTGCAGGCGGTTTATGAATGGTTTTTATGTTGTGTCTTGCCAGTATTCTACCAATTTTTCCAGGAAGTTTGCCAGTAAATGGGATGCAGGCTATAGCAGTGGGCTTTTCAGTGGAGCTACGTATCTGTGGTCCGGCTCTTTTGGCTTTTGCGAGGGCCCTCTTGACAAATGATTCAGAGTAGCTGTTCTGACGGAAAGTCTGTCGTAGATGTTGTAATTCTTGAGGTAAGTACTGAGGGTAAGAGATGAAAATGAAATGTGTAGTGTTTAACGCCCGCTTTTACTACATACGGCACCGCAGGCGGTGGTAAGAGATGGCCGATGCTCTGTGGACCAATGTGTCGAGCACACCCATACGTTGGGATTTGTGGTGGCAGCTGCGTACATTGGAAGTTATTCATCTGAAACCCATACAGTACTTCTCCATCACCAAAACTCTGCTACAAGTTGTTTGAAAGGAATAAAATTCCAACATGTCCCTCTACGAAAATTTCAGACTGATCACCTAGAAGTTTGTTTTGGCCAATACAGGAAAATGAGCGGAGAAAATTATAATGTTTCAGCAACGCAAATTTTGGAGTAAAAAAGAAATTGAAGCTTATGAGCTTTGTGAAACTATATTCCTCAGAATGTGGTGAATTTAAAATTAAAGACACAACTCATGACAGTTCAACTGAAAGTCATATGGAAGATGATAGATACAGTTGCAACTCTTTATGATACATTTGAAAACATAATTTACAAATGTAGGAATATCAATGTAAGTGAGTAGAATAAAATGACCTTAATATATATTGCAAGCTATGCAGCTAACAGCGTTTTGCATAATTTAAAATGTGAAAATTGCAGGAAAAACTTATGCTGTGAACACAGAGTGTTCTTATTGAAAGTAATCAATAGGGCATGGCTGAAATGACCATCACAGTTAATATATAATGGCATGCATATTTAATATACCTCAGTGCTTAATTTCTGAGGCATATAACTAAAATTCCTTAAAGCAGAAAACCAGAGAAACTTAATTCTACATTTAGGTACTGAGACATGTGACTTCACATTCATTTTAAAAATTACACTTTTCACATAACACATATTGTTTTTATGAAATTCTACATTTTGATATATTGAATATTATACATAATTAAAATATAATACACATATTGTAATTATAATTACAATGATATGTGTATATTTTTGCAGCAAAAGAGGAATATTAATGTAAGATATTTTGCATCTTCAGGCTGCATATATACCTAAAACCAAACCATCTCTTTTGTGTTTCGCTACCCTCTATCCTTATCTTCCTAAGCGAACAGCTGATGACTAATGCAAAACAGTAAAACTGTTAATTGTTGTACAATTAATAGATATGTATACTCACTGTTTAGGAACTTATCTGTTTTAAAATCTCAGAACTTAAGTTGCTTTCTATAATTTGCAGTGATTGGTAATGCAGTTTTCACAAAAGATACATCATTGTTATTTTGCATTTTTAGCACCTACATTCTAATGTATGATACAATGTTCCCAAAGGCTTCTACCATCTCTAGGAGAAAATGTATGAACAATTTAAATAATTTCTGTCACACTGGCAATTTTTTCTTGTTGCAGACAGAAAACTAAC
Source organism: Mantis religiosa (assembly GCA_030765055.1). NCBI lineage: Eukaryota > Metazoa > Arthropoda > Insecta > Mantodea > Mantidae > Mantis > Mantis religiosa. The sequence continues at coordinate 98,298,469 of CM060952.1, forward strand.
ATTACACACTTTTTGAAGAAAGTGTGTTTTGCATATTTTTAGGTTGAGGTAGGAGATCAAAGTCAAACTTGGGCTCTGCATACTGTTTGGAAAATATGTAGTGAAGAACTAAGGTAGTGGTACAATGGAAAACAAAAATCAATGGTGTTAGGGATTCCTTTGAAATGGTGTGAACAAAAACAAAAGTCACTATGATGATTGCTACTTCTGTGTGAGTAAAGTATCAGAATTCAATAAGACCAACAAAACAAAAAAGAAATATCTAGATGGAATAGAAGCAAAGAATTTACCAAGTTCTTTAAGATGGAAGATCAACTGGTTTATTGTTGTGATACACCAGTCTTAATTCAACTGGGTAAATCAACATACATTAGGCTAGCACCGTAGTTCAGTAGGTACAGCACTTGCCTACCACGCTAGGGGTCCAGGGTTCAATTCCCAGCGGTGGGGGTGAGGATTTTTCTCCAACCAAGATAATTCCTCATCTTCCCCAGAGTCTGAAAGTATGAATGAGAGTGCGAGTGTGTGCATGATCTAATGATTAAAACCCAAAGAATGAGTTAACACCTTCGATATGTTCCAAAGGAGAAAGGCTGCCGATATGACCATTGCAGTTAAATGTGGGGTATAAATGAAACAAATAAAATAACCCATACATAGTAACAGCTAGCAATTGTTTACTAACGCTTCAAAAAGAAGTTTAAAAAGCTTCTTTATTGCACAATATAAGCAAGTTTCCATCAATATTAGTTGCACATTTTGTGTTTCTAGAAGAATTGTAAGAAAATCTTGAAACCATTTTAGAATTGGAAATTAATTGTTCCTTTACACTGGCCGCGTGTAGGCTAAATTATGGCTAAATATATTCAATTTTTTTCCATAATTTAGCCTACACACGGCCAGTGTGAAAAACAATTAATTTCCATTAAGGGGAGGCATCAGAGAAATTTCGTCAAGAATGACAAAAAACAACATTTTCCATTTTTTGCATTAAAATTATGTTTAAACATTGTAGTTTCAGAATATGCTGTCAGTTAGGCCCTATCGCCATTTAAAGAGCAGCTATGTCATTATTTAAACGCCCATATGCGGGTGGGCATTGCCATTTATATTGCTTTTTCCAGTGTCTCGCAAAGAAATTGATGGAATTCTCATGTTTAAACTATGCGGTTTGATTCTGTAACTGTGGTAATGTGCAGAGACATCTTCTGGATGTTTGTGGAAGCTACTGAACCTTAAAGTAGTTACAGCATAGTAAGTCGCCATTAAAGTAGTTGTCTCATGTGTTTATGAGAACTCCTAGTGGTCTATCGGGAAAACATGAGTCAGCTGGAGAATTTAATGTCATGTCGGCACGTTGGCCATAGTAGCTCAATGGTTTAGAGCGGCTGATGGAGACCAGAAGATCCGTGGTTTAAATCCCAGCTATGGCATTGAATTTTTCAGTCTGGGTCTATCTTTCCATTTTAGAATTAATTATAAGGAATGTCAATGGCTACTGTCTGGAGAACTAAACATATCCAATATCTTACTAGGGCAGCAAGGAAGATATATGAAATATCCACATGCTTTTTATAAGAATGAAACAGTAGAAACACAGTTATAAACACTGGACAGTGAGGGAATTAAGAGAGAGAGAGGAAAAAAAAAAAAAGGTTTAACGCCAGGAGAGAAAACCTTCATTTGTGCAAGTCTTGATGATTTAAAAATAAGAAAAAGTTATTGAAAGTTACTGTCTCTTCTGCATATAAAATTAGGTATTCAGTTCATGAAAGCACCAGACAAGAATGGTTCGTCTTTCAAAGCCCTGAGCAGTAAATTTTCTGTTATATCTGAAACTAAGATAAAAGAGGGTATATTTAAATGGCCCTCAATAATATAGGTAATGAAGATAGTGCATTTTTCGACACCATGACGGATAGAAAACTGCAAATGTGGTGTATCTTCAAAGAGGCAGTCAGTAAGTTTCTTGGAAATATAAATGATCTGCAATATGAAAAAATAAATTATGAGAAATATGTTACAAGTTATGAGCTTCTGGGCAAAATATGAGTTTGAACCTTCACTTTCATCTAAACTATTTGTACTCTCATTTAAAGTATTTTCCTGATAATTTTGGATCCCTCAGAGATATACAAGGTGAATGTTTTCATCAAGAAATCAAGGAGATGGACAGGAGATGTCAGGGTCGGTGGAACATTGCAAGTGGACTATTGTTGGTGCTCAAAAAGGGAAGTTCCTTAATCATGACTTAAAACGTAAATAGGCGTAACTGACTTTCCGGCTGTGGACAATGTAACTTCACACCTTATTTTACAACTATACAGATATTCCTATATATTCATTATTCAGAAATGTTGCTTTCTGAAGTCATTTTGTAACATACAATTTTTACATAAAAACACTATTTTCAAACTATTATTTTGTGATTTGTGAGAAAACCTTAGGTGGTAGAGAAAAATGGATAGGATCATTCAATTTAGCACACCAAAATTAATTAAAAACACCTTTCAGATCGCAAACGGCAAACAAAAGTTATATTTTGCAAGGCAGTGTATTTATTAGGTTAATTGATGGAAATATAATTGTTCTTCCATACTAACTGCGTGTAGCACAAGCTTTTTGAAGGGTAGAGTCAGAATGAAAAAGGCAATGGTCTCAATTTGGTTGTTCATTACCACTTAGGTACCATGGCAACATGCCAGCATGACACTTAATTCTCAAAATGACTTGTATTTTTCTAGTGAACCACTAGGAGATGTTATATACAGTCAAACACGTACCTTTTGTGGCAACTTACTTTATTGTAAGTACTTAAGTTCCAGACTTTATACTTTAGACCACTATTAGGTTGATGGAATTTAATTGTTCTTCCACACTAACCGTGTATAGGACAAGTTTTTAAAGGATAAAGTCAGACTAAAAATTCAATGCCATAGACTGATCTCCAGTTTCCATCCAGTTGCTTTTAACCATTGAACTACCATTGCAATGTGCCAGCACAACATCAAATTCTTCAACTGACTCACATTTTTCGCAGTAAACCACTAGGAGTTCTCATTTACATATGAATCAACTACCTTAATGGCAACTTACAATGTAAGTACTTTAAGTCATGCTGGCACATTGCCATGGTAGCTCAATGGTTAAGAGCAACCAGATGGAGACCGGGAGATCTGTGGTTCAAATCTTGGCTTATGGCATGGAATTTTTCAGTCTGACTCTACCTTTCCAAACCTCGCCCTACATATCCTCTGATGACACATGGGTCACAAGATATCAAAATCCTAGTGTTCATAGCCCATCAAACAATACATCAACAGTTGAAGTGGTTCTTGAAACATATGTTAATTTTGAAACCTACTGAAGTTATAAACAAACCACAAAATAATTGGTAATCTGTTATATAAAAACTTTCCCTGCTGGTACCTCAAGATAAAATTAAATAACTTCCATTAAAAGCTTAGGTCTTCCTATCCCTAAGTTTCTTGTGGTAATTTCAATCAAGGGATCATAATTATTTTCTACAGCTTTTCTAGTTGAATTAACAGGTTCTGATATCTGCAAAAATCAGCTCTAGAAGCAATCTTTTGGGAAACCACCACGATATTATGCCGGAAGTCAACTTCCTTAGTACAGCAAGATATCCAAAGAAATTCCAGTATGAAAAAGCATCCACATTAAAAAACACAAGGATTGAATTATTAATTTTCCCAGCACTGAATCAGTTCAGCAAGTTCATTTCACCACCCCCTTAATACAACTAGTCAGTTGTCAGCTGATGATGGAAGTCAACGTTCCTGAAACTGGTTCTGATTTTACAAAAGTGAGGCAGTTTAAACATAACCAATGTTCAATTAATAACACTAGCCTGTGAATTAAAACTTTCTGTTTGTTGCCTAAACTAAATAATGTGATTCTGTATAATGTTGACGTGCTGAATCGGAATTTTCAATCCATTTATTTCTATCATGTAAGGTTTTCTTGTGAAATCACTATACATATATGTAGAATTAAGTGAAATTGACCACAGACTTTCACATCATACTTTTTTTTTATTTTAAATGAAAACAATAAATAATATACAGAACTTATTTAAATTATGTGTATGGTTATTCATACATGTCACTAGAGTTTTTTTTTTTGTTCTGTTTAGTCTTATTTACTTTGCTTTATTTTGCCTTATCTCCTTGACTATTGGAATGCATCACACGCATTTTACACCCGTTGCTTCTTAGTTGAGAAAGTTCTCCTGGTCCTTTTCCTTTTATGTTTGTCCTCAGGTATTTCACGCTTAAACATCCAGCAATAGTCAGCAAGCATACTTATGCTCCATCCTCCCTGGTACCTGCGTTCGAACTGCTCCATATCCTTGTGAAATCGTTTGCCTTGCTCCTCACTAAGAAATCCTAGATTTTCGGGGAAATAATCTAGATGAGAAAACAGGAAATGAATTTTCACACTCATATTACAACCAAGTTCCTTATATGCTTCAAGCATGTTAGCCACAATGTTTCCGTAATTGGGTTCCTTGCAGTTACCAAGAAATTTTGAAACAACTTCACAGAAGGATATCCATGCATCTTTCTCCTTTTCATCCATGGTGTTTTTGAATGCTGCATCAGACATCAATCTTCTTATATCCGGGTCATTAAATATACCTTCTTTTAATTTTGCTTCAGAGAGAAGTGGGAATTTCTCACATATATACTTGTAGCAGTCTTTTTCCTTATCTAAGCCTTAACAAACTGTTTCATTAAGCCAAGCTTAATGTGGAGAGGTGGCAGCAGAACTTTAGAAGGACTCACAAGGTTCTGGCGCACAACGTTCTTAGAGCCGACTTCCAAATTTTCTCGAGGTGGCCAGTCTTTCTTGGTCCAGTGATGAACTTGTGCCCTGCTATCCCATAGGCAAAGAAAACATGGGAATTTGGTAAACCCAGATTGTTGACCCATCAGCATAGTAATAACTTTTAAATCGTCACATACTTGCCAGTTGTGTTCACTGTAATTCACTCACAATAACATCAGTTGCAAATTTGCATATGATTCTTTGAGGATCACTGAATAGGCAACAGGCACTGAACCAAAAACGTTTCCGTTGTGTAGGAGGACACCCTTTAAACTTCGCTTCGAAGCACCAATGAATAGTCTCCATTCACTTGCGTCATAGTTTGGAAGCCCAAGTTGTAGAATAAGCTCTTTCACATTATTGCAGTATACAAGAGAGCCCATCTTCGGAGAAATAGGGTTTAAAATCTCTTTCACGTTGTCGGTACCAATAGAATGATGTTTCAGGGCAAAGCAGATTCTTTTCTTTGAGTCTAGAGCCTAACAACTCAGCTAACTCTTTAGAGAGAGCAAGATCCCTCACTAAGTCATTTAATTCACTCTGGTTAAAGCACCCACGTTCTGAAGCACATGATTGTCACACTATAGTCACTATCACTCGTCTTAATTTCCCCCACTTCTACATCAGACTCGGATGAAAACTGTTCAAGTTTTTGTGGTCGTATAGGGATTGGTACACCAGACCCATGGGGCACAGGTAAAATGGCTGACCGTACAACTGGATACACAATTTGCTTCTTATTTTTAGAATTGTACCCTTTCACATCACACGAACAGAAGTAGCAGTCATCACTATGGTTCATCTGCTCTCTCCAAACCATAGGTATTCCAAAAGATAGCGACGGTCTTCTGCTGTTGACCCAATGACAAAGTTCTTCAATGCATGCTCTACATACCTTGTGTGGGGCCCAAGCTTTACTTTGGTCTCCAAGTGTAATTCCAAAGTAGGTGAGATATGCTTTTTTCACAAAATCTGTAATATTACGCCTCTGCTTAGGCAATGTGTATTTCCCCACATATATAACAAAAGTAGTCTGGATCATTTATACAAGTGCGATGCGACATGGTAAATACTTTCGTATTGAACTAATAGATCACAACATTCTACTCCGTGATAAAGCCTGCAACTGATTTTGTTTCCAGATAAAACACAGAGTAAAGAAGTGTGAGAGACACTACACCACATGTGTATGTGCTCACAAAGATTAGATACGAGAGTGCATCCATAGAGTAGTTATCTCCCACAAATAAACATACACTAATGCAAGGTAGTAGGTTAGTGCACTCTAAATTCCCATATAAGATAAGAAACTTCCAGTGCCTTCCGTTATTACTATGAACAATCTTAAAAACATTTTGTTTTCAAATCCTGGCATTATAAAACTACACAGGTTAAAGCATTACACTATATATAATGACGTTATAAGTTCCTACAAACATAAGAAAATTACGGTCTAAGGAAACAAAAAATTGAAAATGTGAAAAAAATGGTACGTGATACGAACTCTCTGGCTTTGAATTTGATTTCAGCATGCTAAAAATACCTCAAAAACATTCAAACTTTGGAGGCAGGAATTTCATCGCTGGCTAATGTAATCTGCTTTTGTTGAAATGTCTAAATTTTATTGTTGTTATACTTGGGAACATCATGTTGTTATTTTGTACTCTTCTTTGAAGTACACTTTTATTAAACTGTTGCCTTTGTCAATAGTTAGCTGAATTGATAGAAGTACCCAAAGTTTTAAAAGTATGAACTTGTGAACAGGAGGTTTACATTTCATTTTCTGCCAGAACTGTCCTCTCTGACTGGCTTATTTCCAGGTTTCTCTCAGTCCTCATTATTGCCAAATCTAAGGGAGTTACCTAGAACTTAGACCTGGAACATTTCCTTTGCAAATTTCCTTTTCCATTCTAATTTTATTTCATGTATCACATATATAGTAAGTGTGGAATTAAATATACAAATAAGAAACTTCTCTGGCTTGCAAATGGTGTTTTGCTGCTCTTCTTACTAATTTTTAATACAAAAAAAGTAATTAGGAATTAATGAAACAGTTACATTATTAGAATTATTAGCAAAGCAACTAATTACTTAGTAACAACTACAAAATTGGATAATACTATCTACTTGTACAGGCCTAGTTCTTATTAAGGCAATGCATTAATCAAACAAACTTCTGTGGCACTGCAGTGCTCCATAAGATAGTATGGTACTGCATTCTATTATACCATCTAGCAACTGAAATATCAATTAGGTACCTTGCAGAACTTAATGTAATTACGAAGTTCTTCAAATCTCATGTTTTGCCACTTTTTCAACCACATTGTGCCATCTGGTCTTGAACTCTAAAATGAGCAAATGCAAGAAAACTAGTTATATGTGAAGTTATTTCACAGAGGTAGATAATTCTACAAAATTTGATTTATATGGAAATAAAATATTTTGGTAATTAATATAATTTTTAGTCGAACTAATACTCAAAGCTCTATTTATTGCTAGTATTTACCTAGAACGTGTTTCATTAGGATTTTCCTAACATCATCAGCTGTTGTCGACTAATGGACGTTGGTTTGGTGAACTCATTGGAGAGGATAGGTGCGTCTCTGTCGGTATCTTGATGAACCTGAAGTTTGGGTTTTCATCAAAGGTAGTGTCGAAATTAAACAATTTCCTTTCATATTTCTTTATAAAGATATTTTCCCACGTGGTTAATGCAACTGGGCCTTGGACACCTTTTAATAAGTGGATTTCTCGTTCTATATATGATTCTCCTTCCAAATCGGCGGTAGCATACCATTTTTGGAAGGAGAAGCATTATATAGAACGAAAAATCCACTTATTAAAAAGTGTCCAAGGTCCAGCTGCATTAACCAAGTGGGAAAAAATCTTCATAAAGAAAAATGAAAGAAAATTGTTTAATTTCGACACTACCTTTGATGAAAACCTAAACTTCAAGTTCATCAAGATACAGACAGAGACACACCTATCACCTCCAATGAGTTCACCAAACCAACATCTATTAGTCAACAGCTGATGATGTTAGGAAGATCCTAACGAAACGCGTTCTAGGTAAATACGAGCAATAAATGGAGCACTGAGTATTAGTTTGACTAAAATTTATATTAATTTTGTGCTTCATTGTATCATAGTCCTTACACATTGGAATACTTTGGTGATGTTACATTAACAGATAATTGCAAAATATTAGAACATAACATTTGTAATATGAGGGCTGTTTTTTTTTCAAGGTCTGATCGGTCATGAAATTAAAGCCACGAAAATGAGATGAAGCTTTGCACAGATATATTGCACAGTGTCTCTGGTATGAATTTTGATTGCATCATGTTTTACATATCAGTTGTAATTGCACAGTGAGCATAAAAACATCAAGAACAATAGTGTCGCCCGCCAAATGTGAAATGCATGCTGTAATTTGATTTCTTCATGCAGAGGGGGTGCAACACAGCTGAAATTCACCAATGAACGAGTAAAAAGTACAGTGAAACATTCATGAGTGATAGCAAAGTGTGGCAATGGTACAGGAACTTTGGAGCAGGGCACACAGACATTCATGATGCAGGCAGTCAGGGAAGGAAACAAATTTCAATCAATGATGATCTTGTTCAGCAAGTGGATGTGGTGATTCGAAAAGATTATTGGGTCACAATTTCTGTATTGCATTAGTTGTTCCCCAAAATTTCAAGGCCGGCTCTATATACCATTGTGACTGAGACATTCCAGTACCGCAAACTGTGTGTGAGGTGTGTTACCAAGATGCTGTCATCTCATCACAAAACATAACAAATGGATGCCACCTTAATGTCTCTCCAGCACTGCCATATCAAGGTGAAGACATTTGATCAAAATTATCACAGGTTATTAGATATGGGTCCTTTATAAAACTGAAGAAACAAAACAGCTATTCAAACAGTATATGCGTTCTTCTTCCCCGCCAAAACCAAAGAAGTTCAAATAAACATTCTCCAACAGAAAGTGTATGGCTACTGTAATCTGGGGCCGAAAAGGAGTCCTCTAAGTGGAATTCAGGAACGTGACACGATCATTACTACAGCCTCATATAGCGTGACTCTTTAGAATATATGAAGGACAATTCAGAACAAGCATAGAGGTATGTTGTATTCAGACATTGCTCGTCTTCATATAAATGTAGGACCCACAATGCAGCTGCAACAAAGACCTGCAGCATTTTCGATGGGAAGTGTTTGATCATCCATTTTAGAGCCCAGACTTGGCTCTTCCTGATTTTCATCACCTTCCTCTCATGGAAAAAGGGTTAGGAGGACAGCACTATGGCACCATGAGCTGCACACCAGCAAAGAGGCTTGGTTGAAACCACAGGTGGCTTCCTTCTATAACGAGGGGATTGAAAAGTTGATGCAGCACTACGAAAAATGCCTAAGTTGGAGCAGTGAACTATAAACATAAACTGTCACAAAAAAGTGGGAGGAAACTTAACATGTCGTAACCATAGAAGATGAATAAGATAAATAATTTATGCAAAGGAGTTGACTTTACAATTCACCTTGTCCATTAATGAATCTTTGCATTCATTTATTGCTCAATGGTTACTGTTAGTTATTGTCAAAGATCACTGGTAATGCAATCAAATTATGAATCCCACAAAAGAAAGTCTGTCCTTTATACATTTTGTTGTAACCTACAATGGAAATGAAAATTAGATACACAGATAAGGTCTGGCCATGCATCCAAGCTGTAATCTTAAGCTAGTAGAACACTTTACTTTCACCATCAACAACAAATTACAATATAATGTATATGGCAAAAATAACCCTTTAAATCTGCTCTCAGAACCATAAAAATGCCTTCATTGTCATTAAACTGTAAAAAGCCCTCCACTTCCATATGGTTTACAGCAAATCAAATTGCACTTGACAAACAAACTGAACCTATAATATGTGTTTGCAGAACAGATAGTGCTGAAGGTGAGATTTCTTACAGAATAATGTGTACATTAGTAATTTCTGCATTGCAAAATCATGCATCAAGTACATACTGTAAAAGATAAAGGATAAAGATAAAGATAGTATGTAGTTTCTCGTTGAAGTGCAAGGGCCTTCTACATGGTGGTAGGGTGAGCTAAACCTGTAAACTTGCTTACATGAACTACAATAATATTAATATCTATTCCATATTATACAATGTTTGTCTCTGATTATGGTCTAGGTTATTTTATCAATAGCTTATCACTTCGGTCCACATCAACTTTCACTGACTTTGAATTACTCCCACCCGTCTAAATACTCTTTTTAGTCTATGTTTGGTGATATATCTTTCCATTTTACTCTAACTCTTGAGGTCCTGGTCCACTGGACACTAGCTATCTTCTGGAAGTCTTGTGACCATCTGTGCCCCGGGCATCCTTTGCTCTTTTTTCTTATCCGTGGGTCCCACACTGCAGCAGCATAGGTTCCTCTGATGTTTCATCCTTGCTACGTGTGTTCCTCAGCACCAATTGGTTTGTTTTATTCTGCTTTCTACATCTTCCATTCTGCTCTTCCTTCTCAGTTCATGGTTCCTTACCTAGTTACTGAATTTGATGTCTTCTCTCCATTTTACACTGGCACATATATATTTTGTTCATTTGTCCCTTAATGTCCATGTCTGGACGTACTGTAAGGGTTATGAAAATTATTGGATTAACCAGTTTTACTTTATCTGCAATGGTATTACCCTCCCTTACCAAAGAAAATCAAAGGTCACCAATATAAATTAACTTAGAAATACTATAGCTTATGGAAATAATCAACGTAGCCAATAATGACTTTCAGTTAAACTGCCAGCAAATGTTAGTTTTGGGCTTATGTGTTAGTGAGGTTTTAGCTTCTTTCAGAATTTGCTTATTTTTAACTAAGAGACATTAAAGGCATTTTAGTAAAAATGTGGTAAAACTGCAGATCAAGGATATATGGAAATGAAAAAGAACATAAAAACAAAAGAAAAAGCACTGTGTATATGCAACTATACTTGTGAGCTAAGAAAATGGATAAAGTATGGGAAAGATAATAGTAACAGCATTAAGCGTTAAAATTTCACAAAAGTTGATTACCTTCCTACACAAAGTCTCAAGGGAAAATGACTCTAGAAGTTATCACTTTACAGAATAAATATTTTGCAAAATGAAATCATATCTGGACAGAAGACATCCCAGTGTATGAGAAAGTTGAATGATAATAATGTATGTTGTTAACACTGTGGAAAATTGTTAATAGAGATTCTGCAAATCATTGTTTGGCACTCGTGTTCCAGTTCTGTAGAAGTGAAGTAAAAGACAATATGTTGCCTGCCTGATATTCCTTGTGATGACGTATAGCTTTTCTATTGAAGAGCACATGTCCTATGTGGAACAGTGTTGGATTAATGGTCCCTTTAAGACCTGTCAGCGGAAAGCTTTTGAACTTTAAGCTAATTGATGGTAATTATTCATTTCTTCACACTAGCCGTATACAGGCTAAGGTATTGGATTTATAGAATTGACGTGCCAATTCAATGCCACGTCAGGGATTTGAAGCATGGATCTACTGGTTTCTGTCCAGTCGCTATTACCCATTGAAATTGGCCATGATAGCCCAATGGGTAAGAGTGACTGGATGGAAACCCGTAGATCTGTGGTTCAAATCCCAGCCGTGGCATTGAATTTTTCATGTCGACTCTATCAGGTTTCTGAAATGTTTGACGGTTGACAAAACACCATCAAAACACTGCATAAAAAGATATTGAGGAACATGTAGAACAGTAGAACAGTTTTGGATTAATGTAATGGGGGATATCCACATAATTAGTTTATTGATTTCACTCTACATTGATAAGTAAATCATATGAAACTCTTTTGAGAATTTGTGAACCAGTTAAGACAATCAGGAACTAACACATGGTTGATACCAACAAGATGCGGCAACATGCTACAATTCTTCAGCAAACATGATTGAGATGGAATTGCTTTTCCCTGATACAATTATTTTATAAGGATTATGAACCCAAAGATCACCAGATTTGTCCTCATCCAACATTTTCCAAGAGATAATTAAACTTCCAGAGGAACAAATCATAATTTCTCAAAGAGTTATGGCAGATCTATCATGAAATCCATTCAGTACGATTAGAACTTCTGGCTGCTACATCCACCAACTTGCAATATTGTCTTGAATTGCATGTAAATGTACACTGCTTTCATTTTCACACATATAGATATGCTATGTTAAAATTCAGTTTAATTTTCTCTCCATTTGGCCTTTTGTTTATAGATTTTCTGCTGCCCTGTTCTAATGGGACCCTGGATATAATTTTACTGGATGATTTTGGAACCTTGTAGTTAAAATGGCAGTTAACTTTCTAATCCGGAGTCCGTTTGACACAAGTTTTATGATCAGGGGATAGATATTTCTCAAAGATGAAGTGTATTTAAAGTTTGTCCTATATTGGGACCAATTTGATGAAGCAGTTCCTTACTTTGTGTTGGGATGCCAATTTGCTGAGATTTTTTGTATTTTGTGGCTTTTTATTTCCCTTTCCTTGGCGAGCATTGATGGTTAGTTCACAAGTTGTGGTCTCGAATCAATGATCATATATTTATTACCTTTATTTATGACATAACACTTCTGGTATTATTCATGATTGTGCTTTATTTTAAAAACAGCTTAAATTTGTTTAACATATAATTACATATTGTTTACAGGAATTCTTCTCCATCAATGAAACTTTTTTTCTCATTCGTTATGAAAGATTTTTTTCATAATCACCTTGGTTACCGATTTTTCATAATCACCTAATGTAGCATTTTTATGAACTACTACATTTCCTTCACTACAAATTTCTTTTGTTCTATCACTTATCACATTACTATTTCATTAAATAACAATTCTAACATTTCTGAAATTTAAAAAAAATTTAAATTGATAATCAACCTTTGCTGGGGGTTATATTTAAATAACTGTTTCAGTATACAGCACACTGTAAAAGAATGAAGAGCTTATTTACCTGTACAAGGCAATAGTTGTGAGGATCAGTCTCCTTATCCAACCCGTATTTCGTTAGCATCTCCTTCACTACCTGTTGAGCTGTATCTCGTACTGACAGTAATAAAGTCTTATAAGGCACATCACGGCACAATGATTCTCCATATATTTTGAGAGTACCTCCGGTGTCTGGACCACCATCCTTGCTGCGGAATTGTTGAAGCTTGCGTTCGAGTTTCTGCTGTCTTCTGCGTCGCATCACTGCTTCAGGATTTGAAATCGATCGTGTGAAACTTGTTTCGGGCAGTTCTATAAAAAGAATACAAATTCTTTTAAAATTACTTTCAATTATTATTTGTTTTGCTAAAAAAAAATTTAAGGTATATAATTTTTTAGGCTATTTTAATGTGATAGTAGATTACTTTCTGTTAAATATCATCTTATAGGTTATGATTGTTTGAATCATTATTCACATTCTTAAACGCAGGCTCTATCAGGCTCACCTTTTCAAAGTTGTATATAAAATAGAAACCAAAAATACCCACACGAGAAAAGCAATATTTTTTATTGACTGGTACAGTACATCACAGGCCAAGGAATTGTTACTTTTACAGCAAAGCACAAAGAAAATAAATAAATAAATGAATGAATGAATGAATGAATGAATGAATAAATAAATAAATAAATAAATAAATAAATAAATAAACAAATAAAAATGTAGCTAAAGGCATTCAGAATCTGCTGTTTAGAAGTAAACCAAAATGATGCATTTGGTTTGGTTTCCCAATAAACTTTCAAACTTTCTAAATGTGCAGAAGTTATCTTTAAAGGTTGCAAGAAACCTTGCTGTGAATGAGGTAGAAAATGCAGTTGCCAGGTGGTAGGTCCTGGGTTAGCAGTGATTTGTTGCACTGCAGAGTTTAACAAGTTATCTTGAAGTTCAAGGACATTGACAAATTAATATTAGGGCAAATGTCCCATATTTTAATATAATACTCTATGTATAAACTTGAAAGAAGCGTAGGGACAGTGAAGCACAAACTAGTACAAAATTGAATCGAGAATATATTGACACATTGCTTCACTCACACTGTTTATTCACAGGACATGTTTCAAGAGCTCTTGCTCATATCCTCAGCTGATACTCGACTAGTGCAAGTTGTAGTGGTTTCTTCTTTCTCCGTATTGTCAATAGATGGCGTGATGTACTTGTCAAAGATGTCCGGTGGTGGAGTTTCAAAATTCATGACTCTATGACGATTTTTGTTAATGAAGATTTTTTCCCATACGGAAAGGTCTATGGGGTGATTAACGTATTTTATTAGAGATGTTTCCAAATTGATGTCATGTCTAGTATTCAAAAAATGAAAAGCCTCTATGACGATTTTTGTGTGCTCCCCTTTTTGGACATCAAGATCAAAAAAATGAACAACAAACTCACTTTTGGTATCTACAGGAAACCGACACACACAGATAATTACATTAAGAACAACAGTTTCAACCCAAAACAACACCAACATGCCATTTTCAACAGTTTAATCTTTCGGATGATCAACTTTCCACTAAACAGAGAAGATTATCAAGTAGAATACCTACACATAAAAAAAGTAGCTATATCCAACGGTTTCAACCCAAATTTAATAGACAAAACTGTTAACAGACTCAACAAAGCTAAGAAAATAAAAGAAACCACCACCCTAGAACCTACAGGAGAAAAAGAGAAAAAACTTTTTAAAAAATTCACCTTCCACCCATCAGCCTATAACAAATTCCAAAAAATCTTCTCAAAACACAACATAACTCTTGCACCTCAAAATAGGTTTAATATCAGAAATTTGTTAAAAGGCCCTCCCAAAAATTCAATCACTACCAAAGAAAAACCAGGAATCTATGAGATCAAATGTGAAACTTGCCCTAAAATTTATATAGGAAAAACAAAAAGAAATATTAACATCAGAACTAAAGAACATATGAGAAACATTAAAAATGGTGAAACAGAAAAATCAGCAGTGGCTTTTCATTTTTTGAATACTAGACATGACATCAATTTGGAAACATCTCTAATAAAATACGTTAATCACCCCATAGACCTTTCCGTATGGGAAAAAATCTTCATTAACAAAAATCGTCATAGAGTCATGAATTTTGAAACTCCACCACCGGACATCTTTGACAAGTACATCACGCCATCTATTGACAATACAGAGAAAGAAGAAACCACTACAACTTGCACTAGTCGAGTATCAGCTGAGGATATGAGCAAGAGCTCTTGAAACATGTCCTGTGAATAAACAGTGTGAGTGAAGCAATGTGTCAATATATTCTCGATTCAATTTTGTAATAATACTCTATGCTTCATTTATTGCTAATATTTACCTAAAATGCATTTTGGGACCTTCCTAACATCATCAGCTCATATTCACTAAAACTTGGAGTATTAGTACTACTCAAATTACATTTATTTTGTGCTTCAATGTACCAGAGCGCTACATAATAACAAGAATACGGAAGCTGCAAACTGGTTGCTAAGCATGATTAGCTTCAGGTAGGTGGGCTAACTTAAATATAGCATATTTTTAAATATTTGGTGCTTGTCTCTTACAGAATGCACTGAAATGTTCTCTCTCAGCTTGTACACATTGCTGTCATTAGCATAAAATTTCAATTTACTGGGTGCAGTCCTTAGAAGTTAATAAGTTTACAGCAAATGTTGTATTTCAATTGTTACTGATAACATAATGATTAGTCTGCTTTTGAGCCTCAATCACTGCCAAGTTCTACCTTGGGAAAGGTTATAAGACCTCAGATACAAATCATATCTGTACATTAAAAATAAGTGAAACAAAACATTCCTCACAAAATGCTGTTAATTTCTGCAGATGAAGTGCATCAAGTTAATGGCAATTTTATCTACAGAGGATATTTGAGATAGAGGAAACCTGCAGAAGATTCTAATTATTTGGTGGTACTTATTGGGTTCACACTGGGTGAGTGTGCTGTTTATATTTACTGTTCCGACTTTCTAATGCCAACCTTCTAATAACCTTACCCCATAGCCATTGCATTACAATATGCTTCATGTCACCCTCTCACCCACAGCTAATCTATTTAGGAAGCATCAGAGCTACAGCAACCGAAAGTTAGTGGTCTCTGGGTTGATTGCCTAAATTCATCCTGTAGTACTGAAAAGACTAATCTTTTTCCCACCCTGAATAACTTTTGGCTCTCCATGGGCTGCGAGTTTGAATCCTGTTCCAGGAAACTGGCATTTCATTATGACAGAAGCTTGTAGGGAACTAAAGTTTTTAGAAAGGCATGACAGAGTTCTGTAATGTTTACCATTCTTAAGGCCAATGGATTTTTATACCTGAATTAGAGGACAGTGTGCAACTTTTATGCAAAGAGAAGCAAAAGTTGTTAGTGCTATGTGATGTTTATTAGCATACCTTAGTTAACCTCATATCCTGAGTTATAAAGTCTCTTGTAAAATCACTAGTTATCGCGGCCAATGATTTCGCATCTTTTTCCATCTAAAGAGTCGCAATCTGTGACAAGTTACAACGTTTTATTTGAATCATCTGATTTTTGTTGTACATATGGATACTTCCTAATAACCTATCTTCATAATAAAAATAAATTTTTTTATCTCTAATACTCTAGACCAATTATCTTGGATATTAGATTATAAAACAAGTGGAACACACAAAGTTATTTTGATCATATAGCTATCCTTATCAATCAAAAAGAACTGCTACTAATGAGCTCAAGCTAAAATCAAAGAAATGAAAGCAGGAAAAGCAATAACATATATAGTGACACAGCAGCTATAGGCTGAGTTTATTAAGATTTTTTTTGTTGTTGAGTTAATTTACATCCTCGTTTAAGTCATATCGGATGATGAATGGAATGAGTGATAGAGCAAGATTCAAACTTGGGACCTCTTGAATGTGAGGCAGACATGCTACCATTCACGCTACCGAGGCGGGCTATTTGGAGGATGATGCTGAACTACTGCCCAGGTGGAGAGAAAAATAGATGAGGCAATGGATTAGCCCTCTAGAAAGTGTAGATACCAGAAGCACTATCGAGAGGTGACATATTGTACTGGGAGCTTCTTTTTCCTCACCCAAATATTCTAGAACTCTCTTGAAAACTCCAGTGACTATGTAACCTGCATGCCTGCAATGTACTGTAATGTATAGTGCTTTTACTACATGCAGTACTGCAGATGATGACAATGATGATAAATGAGATGAAGATGGAGCATTGGTGGAATGAGATGGCAGGGAAAACCGGAGATCCCACAGAAAAATCTGCCCCAGCACTGTGTTGTCCACCACAAATCTCACTTTGTAGTCACTCGGAATTGAACCGGGGCCACCTTGGTGAGAGCCAAGCAGTCTAACCACTCAGCCACGGCATGGCCGCAGCATGCCTGCAAGTGAGCCAAGTGTTGGTTATTCAATGCATTTTCTGAATGAGATTGTGAGAATGGCTGTGACATATGGTAAGTGCTGTTACTGCATGAAATTAGAGTAGTCTTGTGTTTGAATGACACTGTTTTAAGTATGTTTAGTTATATAGAGAGATAATAACCAATACCATACAGTATAAGGGCAGAAGATTAGATGTACATGTAACACTTTGCAGTCCAGCAATTTCTTTGATAGGACTATAGTATTAGATAGAATGATGTTCAAGTTTGAGATAATCAAACATAATATGCCTTAGTGTTCTACCTGCTGTAAGCATTATGCCAAAATAGGACAAATTTCAAAGGGCACTGCTCTCCTTTGCCGCTGGGTGTACCCATTAGCCAACAAAAGATGATGCTCATAAACAGGGTGAGAGGCAATGTAGCCTGTCTTCTGGTTCCTCTATTTCCTGCAACATGAGAGTTGCTCCCAAACAATTTATGAACCACTTATCAGAAGACTCGCCAACTGTGAGGTTTGGTTCAAACTGCAAACCTTGTAAATCCAAACCCCAAAGTAACAGCACCCTTGACAGAGGAGTGGCACAGAGGTGTCATGCTTTGGAAATATGTTTTGGGTTTTGTTTAACGAATAGTGACCATTTTAATACATATAATTTTGTGACAGGTTTGATCTGGATCAAGAATCAGAAGAAAAAAATCAAATAACATTTGATTTGATTCTAAATTTGATTCTACCAAATAGTAGCTTTTCAAATGTAATGAAAACTGACTCTTCTTAGTGAAGCTTAAAAGCAAAGAAAATATAAATATCACTTGGATATACCAAATATTTTAATTTTATTACTATTCATATGTTCCGAAATATGGTTCATACAGCGTTAAGTGTGCCTCACAGTGTATGTATGGACATGTTTTAACATTTCATCCTCATGAATTCATTGCATGTAATTCTTCACAACATTTGTCTCCAAATCACTTTTGACCTGATATAGCCTCCAGGAAACCATCCAAACAATTTGATCAGCCAATTGTTGTAGCTATGGCTAGGATCCACCATGACTATTTGGGATATCACGTCAAGATGTTTTCAACCTACTCAAAGTTGTGAACTGGTGGGCAAAGAACAAGCCAAAGCAGAATATTCTCCAGTAGCAAGTGATCTCTAGAAATTTTAAATAACGCTTACCTTTAAACCAAAGGACTACAAATACACGCTCAATGACATAATCTTCCAAAATACTATACTACACATTAACCGCTTCGCCGATGGCCATTTAAACCCTTCAGGGGCCAGAAACGGACACTCAATAAACAGAACAAGACATTTAAATTGTTAAATGCTGTAAAAATGCATCATAAATACAATTCTGTATCTTCCGTATTTATTAAGTTATTTAAATGAAACAAAAACTGGTTTAAAACCCATTAAAGGCAGTATACATCTACAGTAACAATAAAGTAGAGACTATATTAATAAATCGTCGAAATTTCACTACTTTGTTTCAGTGTAGCAAAAGCCATTATTTGCGCAGAACGCGCATAATACTTAAATCATTTTGTTTTGTGTGTATACGAACCAATGTATGTATGTATAGCTATGCAAGCAACTTCTCCGGTTCAAGTTTAGTTTATTTATGCTATACCAAGCGATAATCATACGAGTATATGTTGCTGCGTTACACTGAAAAGAAAACTCTCTGTCAGCATCTGTTATTACAGTGTTTCTCAACCAAGGTTTCTGGTAGTCTTATGCAGCTGTTTTCGCTCAGTATTTTAGTTATTTATACTCTCTCTGTGTTCAGAGTGATTTCTTATAGCTATCAAGAGATAAATGAATAACACATTTGAAATTGTTAAATTTCAATGTTAACCATGGCTTATCCCCGTAATGTAGCAAATAAATTACCTTGCGTATGATGTATACAGGCTTCTGATATTACTGTAGAAAATCTGGAAGATTTGTTGTGCGATTATGGAGATGTTTAGGATACAGTTAGCAGTGACGTGTACTGGTCTACAGATGGCATGTTAGCTACTTCATTGTTTGGGGGAAGTGGCGGGTCAAATACGGGTGATGTGGATCAGCTATTACTAGCTATCCCTCTTTACGAAAAACAGTTAAATGGTAAAAAAAGTATTTTTATACCACTGGATGTAACCATGCACAATTGTTTAGTAATTTTCAGAGCTGTAAATTCATGCAAGACATTCATCTACCAGTACTTGCACGTATAAATAGCTCATAACCTAATTGAGTATTATAATACTCAGAGGTAAGGGGTAAGAAATTCACCACGACATCACCCCTCATACTTGAGAGAAAACACTTTCCTAAAAGCATACCACCCACAACCAAAAAAGTCGAAACTGTTTCGAAAATGTCTAGTGTGTTGCGAAAAAGAAGTTCGCAAGGAAACCAATATTATTTGGTGTGAATCTGCAGATGTGCTTTTGGGTGCTTATCCCGGTTTGGAGGTGTACAATTCAAAAAGAAACCTTTAAGGGTATGTTTACATCCCATATAGAACTAATTTAAATTTATTGTAAAATAGGAAGATTAAAATAATTGGCGTTAAATGAGCATTAAATGCATGTATGTGCAGGATGTCTGTCTATACACGTCCATATCTGTTTGGGGCATTTTAACTTGGACATCATATGACATCCATATCGGTGAAAGGGTTAACTTCTCATTGGATTTCCACATGGTGTACTCAACTTAGTAGGGATTACCAAACAACTCATGAATTGTCTTCTATCAGAAAAAGCAAGAACTACATGCTTGTACTTGAGACAACATATTCAAGTGCAACTTAGTTTGTGTATTATCATGATCACTGGCAAAGTAACTTACACTGAGCATTCAATTTTAACATAATGATGCTGGTGGCTTTGCAAAGTAGTCTTGTAGTTATCTGTTTCGTTATTTGGATTAACAGAAAATGACTGGAAACCTGTAGCAGTGAAGAGAGACATCTCTAACTTCTTTAGAAGAAAATTTCTGAAGAAATACTTGATGACTATGTCAATAATCATGTAGTTTGGTAACTATAGTATGCAGTTAGGTTATGGTGTCACTAATCAAAATCTGTTTAGCATCGAGTAAAGATTACTGACAAAGCTTTAGCTTCATGGCTCCATAAGATATTTGTTTCCAAAAATGCAGAAATTGATGAATATATCAACTGTCTTGAAGGTTCTCAAAGAATCACATGCAGAGACAAAATATCAGACTGACAGAAGTAATTTCCTACAGAACAAGATGGATGAGTTCTTAGGCAACAACCATAGCATCTGAATAAAACTTATTTTACATCTTTACCAAAATTCACTTTTAGCTCAGTTTTAGGATATGTTCAAAATGTATGTGCTTAGGCTTTTAGAAAGGCATCCACTTGAAGTAAAGTTTCTTCTGGACATGTCGGCCAATAAATTATAGCAAATGATATAAAAATAACTTTAATTACCTGTATATAACTTTTCGGCAACACCACCATCATTTTCGTTGTTTGCTGGTGTATTCGATTTTAATTTGTTCAGCTTTTCTTGTTTTTTCAGTTGCTTCTTTTCGCGCTTCGAAAGTTTTCGCTTGAAACTGGAACCCCCTTCCTGGAAACCAACAGCTGGTACCTGCAAACAAAGAAGTTCTGGGGTATACCAAGTGAACTTGAAAAACTCAATGTATATCCTAAACCTTGGCCTATATACGGCTAGTGTGAAGAAATGATTAATTTCCATCAATTAACTTAAGTTCTGGGGTAAATTAAAACATTTTGGGTGATCCTTTGTTTCTACCAAGTTTAATGTTTAAAAATACCACTGTACAAATTGATGTGAAGCTATATTATTATTACTGCTTGAACAATTTGCAACCAAGTGTTTATGCAAATTTTGGTCAGCTTTATACACACTGTGCTTTATTCAAAGGAGTATTAACAGCAGAAAGGGGAAAACAAATGTTTCCCTAAATGAAATTAATTGTTGATCTTCCCTATACCTCTGTGAACTCTTTAGAAGATACTAAACAAATACTGAGTGAAACTAAACATTAAAAGTAAAAAGCAGTCAAAATAAGAAAATTTAAAATAACATTCAGTACTGGAAACATTTAAAAGGAAGTGTTGTTTAGTGTCATTAATCGACTCCCTTTAAATTTAACATTCAGTAGATTTTCTCAATTTAATTTCATGGCACTTCTATACCAGATGGATTGGTGGCAGTTGAGAACAAATGGAGATCAATCAGATCTGTGTATCGATTTTGGTACTGAGTATTTAATATATCTTTTTAGATTACTATTATCTATCCATGTCTACCCCAAATATCATTTTCCTGCCCTCAATGCTTTTATAGTGTGACGCAGACGGCGAACTCACGTTGCCGATCGATAATGCGGCATGGCGGTGGTGGCGGGGGGGACGCAAGGGGTGGCACCTCCTCCTACCTCGCGAAGGTGCTCGAAGGCTCCAGAATGATTTCCCCCTCCATAATGGAAGAATCGGGAGGTTTAGGGGCGATCGATACAAGCGAGGCGACGGTTAGTTGAGTGGAGGACATCGCGGTGTGCGGACGTGTAGTTAGTTGAGTGAGTGACCGTGAGCCGGGCGGACGTGTAGTTGAGTTGAGCGGACGGGTAAAGACGAACTGGCAAGGTTGAATGGTGTAAATTAAATTGTAATTCTGTACATTAAACTGTAATTGGAATAAGGTGGAAATAAAGAACATTTTTGAGTGGTGAAATTGGACTTTTCATTTCATGAGCCCACAAAGTCACAATAGTGATAATGCATTGCCATACCTTGCTGGCTTACTGTAATTCACATTGGTCTATTCCTCATTGGGAAATCTTATATTATTGTTTGTATGATATATGTAATAAAAGTATACTTACTTTGAATTACACACTTTTTTTTTTAACTAGTGCCATCACACAAGGCCTCCTGGCAAACCAAACTTAGATATGTTGAACAGGTTCATACTAATTGCTTATAGAAAAGATTATGCAGCACACAACTGAATTTTATTTATGGACAATATTTAATTTCTGTGGTTCTCAGCATCCCATTCTATATTGAGCATGAAAAGTTACTTACTTTTACTCAGAGGCCTCTTTATCAGGCTTGCGTTCTTTTATATGCTATAAACTGTGACAAAGAACCACTGGCTTTACTTCACTTCCAGAGGAAGCCATGCTAAGGATTTTTATGCCTGAGAAACTAGAGGCTAGCATGTTACACGTAGATGCAGCACATTATGTTCATATTACATTTTTTCTTTTATTAATATAAATATCTAAATAATTGTAAGTTAATTACATTCACTAGTTTGACAGTTGTTCTTTCATAGTAGTAGTAAACATTAAGATGGGAAATAAAATCATATTTTAAGAACTTAACGCCATGGCTGGGACTTAAGATTCAAATCTACAGCTCTCTGTGATACTGAGCATGATGGCTCAGGCAGTATCACCTGTAGCCCACATTTGGG
This sequence comes from Mantis religiosa, assembly GCA_030765055.1. NCBI lineage: Eukaryota > Metazoa > Arthropoda > Insecta > Mantodea > Mantidae > Mantis > Mantis religiosa. The sequence goes on from CM060952.1 coordinate 98,321,239, forward strand.
AGGTCCTGCTTTGATTCCCGTGCAGACATACCTGATCCATTGAGAGGTTAATTACAACCTCCAAATTTCCTGTCCTCAATTTAATCTCCTTATCATTTCACATCATCTGTCATCTGGTGGTCTCTTTCAGAGCAGAAGTGTTGGCAGGTGTCTCAATGTTGCATCGCAGGATATGGTCTTGGTAAGACTTCCTCCTTAGGTAGGATGGTCTTCAAACCCAGTGTGGTGGGGTCGTTTCCGGACCACAGTAGGGTGGGATGCCAATTAGAATGGTCTGGTGGGGAGTTTCCAATTGGTAAAGTGTAGAGATCCTGCCCTCTACAACTGTCGTGACTGCTTGAGACGGCCACCCTCTGTCTCCTCTTGCCCTATTCTTCCTCCCAGAGGTGCCCACTTGGGGCATATGTAAAATAGAACAAGTTTGGACATCCAAGCTGAATCCCCTTCATATCGTAGTCCAGTTCAGCTGTCTGTGCTGGTACACTTACTACGTGAGCTATTTTGGCAATATATTTATACACAGTACAACTTATTCCCTTTAAGCATACCAGTAAGTATTCATTGATATTAAACCACTCAAGGAATTACACTACAAATGTGGCATGCAATGCTGCAAGTGCTTTTAATTTCTGGGATTTACAGTTAACTTCTACTGGGATTAATTACATTTTAAATTGTGTGTAAGCAATAAGTTGGAATCTTGAATCCAGACTGCAATTTTTACAACTCTGCATTTCTTAATGACTGTATTTACTTACATTTGTTTTGTCGTCAATACGTCTCAAGAGAAATCTTCCTTCTCTGTCATCCATATGCCAATTAAGCTGCACCAACAGTGGTTTCTCGTCCATCCCCAATCTTCGCTCTTCTGAAAATGTTGAAGGAGTAAGCATTATTCATTAATTACACATTACATACTTAAATAAGGCTATGCATATAGCTAAGTATTATATGTATAAGTACAATGCCCAACCATTAGGACAATAATTTTACTTTCCTTACTACAAATATCTCTAGTTCTATATATATTTTTCTACCATACAAGATTCTCTACAGACTCTGAAAAAGCTGATACAAAAGAATTCTATAACCTTTTTGAATGTAGTACTATATTTGTTGCAGACTTAAATGGTGTTCAATTTTGGACAACTTAGAATCATGTTAATATCTAATAAAAGCATCCTGAGACAATTTGAAAAGTTAAGTATTATACAATTTTGAAAAATATTTTTTCACACAGTGTAGTATGAAGTAAGAAACAGGTTAAGAAATTAATTGGTTCAATAAGAAGAATGTCAGTCCATAAACTGAGCAACTCAAGTATCAGCTATGACCCTGATATCTGATTCAGTTTTTCAGTGTTGATTTTGTTCAATCCCTTCAAAGTTAATAAAAAACAGAGTCTGGGGCAAAATTGGTTTCTTAAACATGGGGCATAAAGGTAAGTTTTTACTTTTCTCTCACATACTTGGTAAGTATAGGTAAGAGTTATTCGGCCAAAAAATTCAATGTAACGAGTTCACCAGAAATACATGATGACGACTATGATGATGATGATGATGATGATGATGATGATGATGATGATGATGATCTGATGTATTTGCTTGTGCCTCTGAACAGCATAACTAAAGAATGAAATATCCAATAAATACCAAAGTTTTTATTTTAGTTCTCTATTTTCCAAAGATGAGACACAAGAGGTTTTCTAGAAAATCTCTTCCCCGTCCCTCCCTCTTAGTCCTAGATCAGCTCACCTCCATTTTCATGAATCTCGTAAAGTGCATACTCAGGCAGTGAAAGCATCCTCATGTCAGCACGGAACTTCTCGATCAGCGTCTCTATGACAGCCTGAGATGTTGCATCTGAAGCTACACGGATACATTTGGTTGCTACCTTCTGACCGGAATCTTGAAAATAGAACCTCATTACACCATGGAACTCCAGATCCTGCAAATACAAAAATGTACACACAGTGTAACTAAATTTAAATTGGAAAACACATTTTGCAGCCTATAATGGTTAGACAAAAAATATGCAGTAATGTAATAAATGTCTTAAGGCTGTTATTACATTGATTATATTTTGCAATTATGCATCGGTTATCTACTGAGCATCTTTTTTCATTTTCGTTACATTTTTATTTCTCTTTTCATATATATGAAAAACGTGTGACAAATTTAAATAATCAGGAAATCACAAAATTAAATAATTAAATAAATTAAATAACCAGTGAGTGTTGTTTTGTGTTATTAATCGACTCCCAATTAACTTAAATAACCAGGTGTCACATTCACCATAGATTTCATTCATTTATCTTTATCTCTTCAACAAACTACTCTCAAATAAATTTACTTTATACTAATCAAAATAAACATTTACACAAATGGCCATTGCATATTTCTTTATTGAAAATAATTTCAGGAAATTAAGTATAATCATTTCTTAAGGAGAAGACAGAAAACTGAATGAATGGCCAAAATCTTTAAAAAGTAGATTGTAATAGGCCCTAAAATTACATATATTTACATGACATATTAAGAAGCAAAGGAACGGAGATGTAACAGTTAAAAAGAGGTAGAAAGTATTAAAAAAGTTATGACATAAATTAGCATTTTAATGAGACTTACAATTTTTGTGCAGAAATTTTTGCTATCTCTTACAGTTTTATCATTTATACCAATCTATAAAAAAATCAATTCATTACAAAGACAACTTACAGGCTATTGTATCAACACATAGAATGTATTAGCTATACGAAACGTAGAAAATGTAGAAATGCAATCAGCTAACTCTGACATATTATGCCCATTATAGTGCTTCATGGTTACCTTTGGTTATATTTTTTGTTCAGTTGACATCAATATATACTAAAATATATGGTAAAAATATGTTCATAGTTGGTGCTAATTTCAACTATTAAGTTTGTAGTACAGGCATTATTTTATAGGTCCTCAAATAATCCTTGTTAGGTAGAGGCAATTATGATCCACACATGCATTTATTCAGCATAGTTTCAGTGCCTATAAAAGTGTACCACACTTTTCAATTTTCACATTATGTTCTTGCAGCATAATTTCCCATTAAATGCAATGCACTGATGATAAGTACAATACACTAATGATATGTGCTGTTAAGCTGTTTTATTTTAAAACAAGATTTGATTTGTTGTCGTCTGACATAGAACTCAAAATTGATTATTCTTTCACGCTAACCATGTGTAGGGGCAAGGTTTGGAAAGGTAGAGTCAGACTGGAAAATTCAATACCACAGCCAGGATTTTAACCATGAATCTCCTAATCTTCATCCAGTTGCTCTAAACATTGAGTTACAATGGCAATGTGCCAACATTACACTAAATTCTCCAAATGACTCACATTTTTCCCGAAAGAGTACTAGCAGTTCTCATACACACATTAGGCAACCATCTTAATGGCGAGTTAAACAATGTGCAAGCTTTAAGTCCCAGGCTTTATACTTCAGACCATTATTGGGCCAATTAACTGTGGTTAGAGCATCAAACAGAGACCAGGAGATCTGTGGTTCAAATCCTGGCTATGACAATGAAGTTTTTAGTCTGACTACCTTTGCTCACATGGACCTATTAATTCTGATTGTAGGGCTGTCATTAAATTTTTTCCCCATATCTTAATGTATGATATAATCAAAATCATGTTTTCCAATGAAAAACGTTTTGAAGGAGGAATTTTCTTTAAAACTTTCACATATTTGAAAGGCACAAAACCTAAATACTATGTGTACCTGGTGTTTCTTGGTCTCTTAATAAGATTCTTTTTTAAGTTATTCAGGATGGTTCACAACATATAATTGAGATGAAATCTGAAAACCAATCTTTTGGGCAGAATGCAGCATTTCCAGTACCCGTCATAAGAATGTGCTAAGAAAGTAAAACTTGGTCCCTGTTTATGAAATGGTTCCCGTTAAAAACATACCATTGATTAAACACATATTTTAGTGCTTGGTAAAGTGAGTGTCAGGTGTAAGGCCTGTTGACAGTGAGGTCATTTGGTCCTGGACTGGTAGAGTTATGGAAGGAAGAAAAAACAATTATTATGAACTCCTGAGGGTATGAATATGGTAAGAGACTTTTCAAACAGAAAATGTTTTCAATCTTTTATTGTTATTTTATCATCATGAAATTGGACCTATTCCTTAGGTTTTTCTCTTTGTAAATATTAGTGTTTAATCATAGATTAAAAAGAGATGAAATAAATGCACAAAAACTTTCGGGATAAATACTGCTGTGCATTGAAAACTGTTCTAACTTTTCAGAATGATTATTAGCAACTCACATTTCATCATACTACTTTTGACCAATAAGAAGCTAGAAAACCAGTTATGTCTGCATATTCTACATTTGTTATCACCTAGCATCTGTTAATTTGTTTGTAACTTATTTGTTTTCCTATATTCAATGTTAGCTTCATAAAAACAAAATGACGCCAAATACAAAGAGAAGTATAAACAGTATATAAAAAGAAGTTCAGTCGATCAATTTAGTAAGTTAATTAACTTTTATTTAATTTAATTCTCGTAATGTTTAAACACTTTGTTTTCATCATGAGATAGTCAGTTAAATCCCACTTGAGTTTTGATTCTTTTTACATAAATAAAAAACTCCAGTGAGATTACTGTTGATAAACTTCTTATATACAATTTATCAACATCCCAATGGGCCTTGACTGTGTCTCCTTTAAAATCTCCACAATATAGTTAAAATATGTATATTATCTGTTGTCAAAGTGGGAATAAAGTGTTTAATTTGATCAGTATTTAATGTTCCTGTTTACTGCTTATGGCATCACAGTTGGTTTAACTGATGACACAATCAAATGAAATTATAATGGTAAAGAAAATTTGGAAAGCAAACGTTCCAGACCAAGTTTAGAGTACTTTCATGACATTTGCCAGTAATGAGGAACGAGAGGGGGAAAAAAAAATGTCCAGAATGTTGTGCCGGGATTTGACCCATTGAACTTCCATTCTCTAAATACCTCTGTCAACCGTGTCAGTGTTATTAAAGTTTAGTTACTTTGGTTTAGATTAATGGTGTTAGTATTACGTGATCAAAAGTGTGATTTTTATAACAGTAGCCTATTATATATTGTATGGAAAATCAATGCACACAAAATTGTGGAACAGAAAGGTATTTGAGGCTAGGAACAACTGGTAGCATATGCAGCAAAAAATAGCTTCTGAGTAAATGAGACAATGCAGGACCTCAAGCAATTGGAGCACAGCACTGTATGTCTCCAACATGACTCAACGGATGCATTACGACCAGATCCAGATGGGGACCCTAACAATCTTCCAACATGACACCAGCCACCACAATCTGTGTGTCCCAATATCATAGGGGACCCTACAGTCTTGCGAAGTGTCACAGAGAAATCTCTCCAAAGTGGAAATTCCATCACGAAACGCCAACCGCCGACACCTAGTCCTATAACCATGAAACGGCGAACCACCTTACCGACCCATGAAAACCACGAAAAGAAACACGGCCAAAGTGGCCGGGCCTACTGGGATCGAAACCCCGACCCTCCTTTACTGTGCCCTCTCGCTCGGTTGTAGCATAGTAACAGGAAACAGTAATATAGTCATTGGCTATTATGATACATCAAAATGACAAGTAACTCACACAAATGTGTACGCAGTGTCTCAAGAATGAGTACTGATACACAATACGAATGGTAAATGTGTCTTCTGTTCTAAAAAGGACGAGCGTTCTATACCATTCGTAGTACCTCACATACGACGCACCTTGTGACAGAGATGGTTGCACAAATAGGTTTCATATAACAGTAGGAGAATCTGGTATGACGCGCGCAGTGCAGAAAAAAAGTTTCGGATTCCTAACCTCAAAATACTTATTTTGTAACTGTCTTCCTATCACACAATTTTCTGCACATTGTTTTTTCAGGATATTAGTAACAGTTATTTGTCCAAAACGGAACACTGCCGGAACCATTTGATTTTCGGCCTTAAAGATTTGAAAGAGTCGCGTATAACGTCCAATAAGACAGCAGTAAGCTCTAGATTCCAAAAGAATACCACCGAAGTCTGCTCCTTTCCTAGCAGGAGGTAACCAAGGAATGTTCGGCGGTATATTTAGAACCGATTATTTTACTTTCCCATCTGGACCGCTCATGCTCAGGGCTGCGATCACGTGAGTTTTATGTTCAACACAGGGAGCGCTTTTATGTCCTTAACGCGAGAATGAAAATCTGCGTTTAAAGAACGCCTTACTACAAATAGCCATATCTGTAATATAATCCTTAGCATTCATTAAATAACATATTTAATTTGTTTAGCATCCGCTTATAACAGAGGGAGTGACTACTGCATTCCATCCGAGAACTGGGCAAAAAGATGCCACCGGAAAGATATGTACGTATGAATAATTTTAAGCTTCCTGAACATAACAAATAACACGTTTATTAAAAGCATGTGTTAAGTGTCTGTGTCTACCTGTTAACGGCATGTCAAAAAACAAAATTACCGGGAACATGGAAATGATTCCGTTTGAAAACAATTCGCCGCCTCGGCTGGGAAATTAAGTCGGTTCTTCTGGATCGAGAAGGCACAGCTCGACCAATCTTTAATTATTACACTTAATCTGAAATCCAGGAAACCTACAAGATCATTGTCAATGTTCCCGAATGTATAAATACTATAACAAATGAAAACAGTAGGATACCTTATCTATCACAGCCACCTAGCATACACTTCGACATTGTTGAATGCACTCAGAACAAAACTTTACTGATCTGTGGAATCGAATCATAAGTGAACTGCTGAATCACAAATCAGAGCTGCTCTATCCTCGGGGTGTGAACTCCACGCCCAGTTCAAATACTGGCTCACTCCGGGAGATGATCGGATCCTTATACAGGACTGAACACAAAGTAATTCTTCTGAAAACTGAAACTGCTAGAAACGGCCCGGGCGAATCTTCGAGAGTAGAAAGACAACACGCAATGGCAATTGTTCAGCTAAGAGGGTCGGTACGTGCTAATTCCTACGCGGCATGTAATCAACTTTGAGAACGCAGCAACAATACATCCAATTAAACGTTCCTTTTTCGTGTAAAGAAGTATGCACAGTCAAGCTACTTGTGTCCTTGACCATGTGATAAGTCAGTTTCCTTTGCCATAAATCCTGTACAAATCCAATGCCACAATACTGTAAGGCCTACTTCAAACACTTTTTTTTTTTAAATCAGAGTGTTTGCACAAAAGATGCAAGATATATATTTCAAATTAATTTCTATACTATATCATTGTTCTGCATTTCCTTGTTCGGCTTATACAGCATTTACAGTCAGGTACAAATTAATTTAAAATATGGCAGTGCACAAATAAAAACGCAATATCCATGAACCAACCATGCCATACTACTGCGACACTAGCTCAATCCAAGTTGATGGACTCGCGAAAAAAGCTATTGTTTTTCACATGGGAACAGTTCTGGACCACTGCGAATCACATGCGTTTGCTTTGCCACCTCGTTACGCCCCGCTCTTTTCGTATTTCCCTCTCTCTCTCTCTCTCTCGCACACTATCCTAGACTTAAGGGAACCCAAACTGAATTTTACAAACTTCTTTAGTAATGCAGTTGTTGAAATCAAAATCTGTCAATGTCACGTCAAGAGACAATTCGTCAATACCTTCATCATTTGAGTCTTGCAAATTTACGATAGGCTCCAAAATCTCGTCACGTGCTAATTCTATCCCAAAGTGGTCATCTTATAGTTTATGTTGTCAATTTCTTCGAGAATAAGTCGTTAAACGTCAGTGAGTTTATACGTATTATTTCCACTTCCAGTATATTCCAAGTTTGTTCGTTCAATATTTCAGACAATTTAACTTAAAAAATGTATTTATTAGTGACTCTTACATGTTTAAGGAATCACAACTCTTAAAACTAATATGTTAACGTTTTAAACAAATTTATGTCTATTTATAACAAGGGACACTTCTGACCTCGAGCGCTCTAAACCGCACGAAAACATGCTTAAAATAACCAACGATATTAAAACAACAGTGGCCTCTGTCATTTCCATACAAAACTCCGCACACGTCTGCTAGACCCATTATAAGCTCAGAAGGGTTGCTAATTTTGTAAGACTGCAATATGCTGAACTACACGCGAAAGTGCATAATCGGTATCCAATCCTCAAACTTCAATCTGAGATTTATTATCATTCGTTGTATAAGCCTGGGTTACAATGTGCTTGGCGAAATGCAGGTTATGACACTTGACATAACTTATCATCATCTGCAGATGTAATTAGTGCGGCTAATATGAAAGTGATTTGGAATCTGAAAACGAGGCTTTGAGGTGTGAAAATTGCTCTTCCCCTTCCGTCCATCGAAATCACACACCTGCACTTTGAGGACTAATATAATTACTATAAGGTATGGACTATATCTATGTTAAGCACTGTTAGAAGTACTTTAAAAAGAGGTTTTTAGCACTACTGATTTAAACTGCGACTACACCCTGATGTCATTGAATTACGTACAATTTCTCTCCTTTGGTAATGGTATCCTTGTCACTTTGTTTCTCTTTATTAAAATGCCATTGGAGGTAGAAAGCAACGTTTTGCATATAAGTCACATAGACCACTGTTTTATTTATGATCAACTGTTATTCTATGCATGTATTCGTGCGGTTCCAAGCGTTCGATGTCAAAGGTATCCCTTGTAAGGATGAATGTTCTAATTTTAGATACATTATTTATGTCTAAAATTATCCAACAATGTTATATTTCAATATGATGTCATATTTGTGTCTGTTTTAGTACAAATTACTTATCGGTAAGCTTTGTGTAGAGCAGTGTCCAATTGAAGTAATTAGAATTTTCCAATAAACTCTTTCCCTCTGATGTTATTCTCAATAATTTGTAGAATGACTATAAGAAATCGTTGTGTGCCCTCATATGATTTTCTCTATTCACTCTTGTACAAAATATTCTTAAACCAATTCAGAAAGACGTTTACAAAATAGCTTAATTGCCTTTTCCTTGTAGGTACAATGGAAATATGGGAATACTAAGTTTAGCATTTAACTGAATTTTCGTTTTTGAATATGCTGTTCACAGACACAAACGCGCGAATATCTTTTATTTATTTATTTACCTATTTTTATTCTCATTAATTCAATTCTGGATGGAACAAAATTCTTCTAGTTCCTAAGATATTAGATTTAACTTTTCAACCATTTTAGGTCATCAAAATAATCAATTGAGATTTTGCTTGGAGGCTTCACACGCACATTCCAGGAGAACATGGTTCTGTTTAGTCCAATGTAACACTCTCTAAGCAGTTATTTATTCTTCCTGAGAGGCATATGCACTTATGAGGAGACCTGTTTTCATTTCACATTCCAGAGCGGGTGTTGAGATTGTGTAAGTGCTGAGGGAGATCTGGCGTTCCAGTTAATGGGATTTTCTTTCTCACAGCCACGCCATTACCGTCTGGTTGTTATAATTCGATAAGCATCCATTAGTGTCAGCTGAGGAGGTCTTTGAGGTGAGGTAGCCTTCAGCTTCCGGCCATGTTGCTTTTCACTTCAACATCGTGCGTGTGTGTACATCAGCCGAAATAAAACAGGTTTACGTGTCCATTCAGTATCTCAAGTGAGGTGTGACATCTCAAAAACAGTTATGAATACTGGATGCGGAAAAAATATGCAAAAGTTGCAAAGTATTGAAAAAAAATCAACAATGACGGACCTCTCCACAAAACAAATACATTATTTGATATGCTTCTTGTTTTAATTTACGTCCTCCAACGTTAAGCCATATCGGACGATGAATGAAATGGGTGAAATGATACTCAAATGAGTCCGGGGTCCATGGAGCTTAGAGCTACCCGACATTCATCTTTCAGGATAAGGGAAAACCCCGGAGAAAACCGTATCCAGGTAACTCGCCCTGACCGAAATTCGAACTCGGGTTGATACGTGTGGTAAGGTTCTGTCCATTACAACAGCGTAGGTAGTAGCGTGTCACACGCACGCACGCCTCATTTATTTGCATAAAAACACTTTTTTGGGGTAGGAAGGACATTTTATTTATTTTTATGCTTATTTTGGATTTCAGGTGAATCTCATCCAGAAATTTTGGGTACAATACTTTCTCTCGCCTACTAGGTACCTATAGAAACGAAGGAAAACAACAGAATAAGAGTTTGAGTTTTCTAAATGCTAACCTGCAGGTATGATGGGAGGTCGAATGACTAAAAAGCTTTTCAGCCAATGTTAAATTTGCGAACTTTATGACCAATAATAATCTCGCAAGCCAGATATGTTTAGGCGCACTTGTATACAACAATTTCACCTTTGTTCTTACTAAAATGTAAAAGCCATTAATAAAAATAACATCAGACCACCTTATTAGCATCAAAGTACATCCATAGCAGCATTATGGTAGTGTGTTATCCTAATATTTCAATCGCCCTACGTGGTGGACGTGTCTGCTTCTGGTTCTCGGGTCGTGGTTCAACAAGGCGGAAGGCGATGGTTTTTACGGGGCTTTTAAGTAAAGTCAGTGGTCGCACGTTGTAGAGTTACGGCACGTAAAAGAACCTCAAGCCTGATAAGGAGACCTCTGAGCAAAATTAACGGTCTTTCACGCCCAATATAGGACACTGAACCACAACAGTTAAAGACAGTTCATAGTAAACACTCCGTTTCAATTTCCTAATATTTCATTCAGCTTTCTTGGAAATATTTTGAAAAAACGGATCATTTATATTAGAAAAGTCAGTCATAAATAAGTTCCCAAGGGGAGGGGGAACTCGTTTAGGTATATGCAAAGAAATAAATCACATGGCTTGAACACGCGGAAGCTGCTTTATTTAACAGTGCTGCCAATTTGTAGAGCAAAAATTCCCCTAGAAATGAGCTAAAATGTATCCCTCTACTCTATTATCCCCATACGAATTTGACCATGGAATATATTATAACATTCATAATAAAGAATCATAGCTTTCTTCGTAATTGTTTGCAATAAATGCTATAAGTTTTCCTTAAACAATATCATGCATATTTGGAAATGGTGCTTTTTACCCTCACTACTATTTATATATTCCGTCCAAAATTTCGACATTCACATTTTACCAATAATACGTGTGTTGGGACTCCCTGAATGCAAAAATAGTATTTTGAAGTCCATGTGGCGTGTGTGCATAGTAAACTCAAAAACTTAAATAGGTTAAACACAAAACTTCATATTTAACTGCAGCATCTTTCAGGATTTTTTTGATTTTTTTATTTTATTTTGTTGTAATTTACATCCTTCAACATTTAGTCATATTGTACGATGAATGAAATGGGTGAAATGATGCTCAATGCATCCGGGATCCATGGAGCTTAGAGTAACCCGACATCCATCATTCAGGATAAGGGAAAACCCCGGAAAAAACCTTATCCAGGTAACTCAACCTGACCCAGATTCGAACTCGGGACCTCTTAAACGTGAGGCAGACATGCTACCATCTACACTTGCAAGGCGGGCTTTCGGGGTTACAACATGAAGATTTACAACACGACCCCCCAGCCAAACTACAGCTCACATAGAATTTTTTTTTAGTTATTTTTGTGTTTCTACACAAACGGCTAACGATTATGATTTAAATACCAGAAGATTAACATATTCATTTAGCAAATACTTCAAATTATTCGTGAACAACCTGGAAGTGCTTGACATTCGGAAGGACCTTCATATAATTTCATAACGCGAGCCAAGAAAATGTACAACAAAAACTTACGGCACAAAAAGTAGATCTCTAAGTCATACAATTTATTTCTAATAACATTTTTCTCACAAACTGGTGCTTTTCTGAGGTGCCTTTATTAACAATTTGAATATTTCAGTACTTTTGTCACTTTTAAAACGCTATAGCTGTTCCATTGTCTCTCGCGATGTAATGCAAAGAGTATGGGATTCCACAGCTAGCATATAGAGGCGAATGAAACTACTCATATTCTTGCAAAGCTTTATTTCCGTTAATTTGAAATAGGTAGCTTTCGTAGGAATAGTCCATAGCATCTATATAAAAAGAAGCGATTATGAATAAAGACAGTCATATAGATGTACTAAGTTTCCTGTCTCATTTTTATAGAAATCAGATCATAAAAAGGCATCTGTAGTGCTATGTTTAAACGTGTATTTATTTAATTTTTGCAGAAATGATAAAATATATAACAAATTAGTGAGAAAATTTCGGTTTATAAGATTAGTGGCAATTTTTATTGGTAATTTTCGCCTATTAACTGCCCACAATGTATTTATGGAAGACAGATGTAACCATCTTGTATTGCTAGGCAACAATTTGCATCAGCTTGAAACTGAAGCACCTCAGATTATGCGTGTGTGAAGACAGACCACAAGAATAAAGTAGGTATTTTCTGCCGTGTCTCTTTGTCGAAGAAGAGGACGAAAGAGGGCTTCTCCAGAAGAATAGCAAGTGCACTTGAACGCAGCCCCAGGCTTTTCAGTCAACCCCAGAAATGGAATACAGGGACCTTAGAATCGCAGATGTAGCATCCTGTGCAAAGTGCCACCAGCACACTTCAGCTGAAAAGGGTAAGGCAAAAGTGAAATATTAACAACGGCAGAAACTTCGGAGCAGCACAAATGCCCATAACATCCTGGTGCATCAAAAATATCCTACGTTCCTCTTGCATCTCGGCATTTTAACAAAAGAAGCACTAACATGTATATTTCTATATATTTTTGTGCGAGTCAATTTGAGAATTTGAAGTCGTGCTGCCACGTTGCCATGGTAGCTCAGTGGTTAGAAAAACCGGACAGAGATCGCGCGGTCCGTGCTTCAAATCCCGGCTTTTTCATTAAATTTTTCAGTCTGATTACCTATGCAAACCTTGACCTACACACAGCTAGTGTGAAAGAACGATTTTCATCAATTGAACTAGTGGTCTGAAATATAAAGCACGCGACTTTAAGTAGTTACGCATAGTAAGTCGCCATTACAGTAGCTGTCTAAACTGTACACGAGATTTCCTAGTAGTTTACCGGGAAAAATGCAGGTCATGTGGAGAATTTAATGCCATGCTGGCATGTTAACATAGTTATTAGAGTAACTGGACGGAGACCGGGAGATCCGTGGTTCAAATTCCGGATATGGCATTGCATTTTTCAGCCTGGCTTTACCTATCCATAATTTTTAAAGTTTGTAAAAACAAGACTTTATTTGTTAAAGAAGCTATCAAATGTCAGGATCGTACTGACGCCGGTGCGCCGTGATTTCGTCCTACAATTCTTTTATATGTAGTAAATTATTTGTCATCACACTTGAAAACCATAGCCTGGGTCGGCTGGATTGAAACCGCGAACTTCAGACCAGTAAGCCAGCGCCTAACCAATTAAGCCACCCAGACCGAAGTATTACAATTCACCCAAAAATTTCTTGTCGAGATTTTACTGATTGCTCTGTTGGTGGATACATTTATTACGAAATGAGTGTATGAGAGTGCATATGAGTTACCCATGCTGCCAGATCTAATGTTTATTTCAGTAACTGCAGTGACAGTTATTACGCATGAGTGAGTTATGTGACAACACTGTGTAGTTTATATAAACCTAGTATCAGGAAGGCGAGCATAAACACAGCAAAGTCATTATGTTACACATTCCCCTGCCTTGCCTTCTTGTGCTCAGTGTCCTTCAAAGGGTGCCACGCGAGGACTTTCATGAAAATTCCCCAACCTATGCTACCTTTCACATGGCAAAAATTCCGAAAATTCTCAAAATGGCCTAAACGATTTTAATTAAAATTATTTTCATTACAAATGAAACGTATATATCGAACTTTCTGGGAATAACATCTGAAATCCTCTTCATTAAGAATAGGTTCTAGCCCCTTTCAGATATTTATATCAATTAAAATCAGAGCTTCTAACTGAATTCAAAAGCGTGCTGCTAGTTTTACGGTCCTGTGATGTTTTTCTCTTTCCTTCCAGCCATTAAAAAGAATTTTTCCATCTCTAGTGGCATGCTAGAACTGAACCTTGTTATTGAGAGCTTTAGGAAATACGAACCAATCAGAACATGGACGTTGATAGCAACACTCTTATTGCTTCCACTTTTGTAAGAAAACATCCAACTCTTTCCTTTTGAAATTTCATAAAAGCAGGTATAAAGAGAGAATTATACCTTCAGTGAAAGCGTTTTCATTTTCCGCGGAAGGAGAGGAAATTCCTCTACCCGCAGCCTGTAGGAAATGACTTTCCACTCGTTCTTTCTCATCTTCCACTTTTGCAGCTTCATCGGTTCAGTGGCGGCACCTTGAGAGTACAAGCAGTGTGTGCAGGAGCGCATATAACCTGTATTTGGGAGGTCGTGGGTTCGATCCTTCCTGTGCCATGGGGTTATCCCTTACTTCTCTAGAACTCTCCGGATAGTCTTCGAGCTCCAACCCTACCCCTAGTGGTTAGTGTAAGCTTGCACAAAGGAAGCTGATAGAACAGTTATCGGAATCAAGTGTTTCAGATAACAACACGTAACCACGTTGCACCGCCTAATCCTTGTTTCACATAAGCTTGCCCCGTATCTCTTAACGGTCACGTGACCTATTCACCTCTCATTGGCTGCTATTGCAGTATAGACTGTTGTGCGGTAAAAATTAATTCGTTATTTAACATGGCGATATATCTTTATATGTTGGAAGAGAATTGTCAAATCTATATTTTCGTAACTGTTTTAATTAAATATATTACGCAACAGAGTTGATTTATCTGAAATGAATGTTAATTCTTAATCGAAGTAAAGAGGAGGTTCCTTTGCTCTCAATCACATGGCACGATAGCATGTGCTTTAGCGGCAGTGGTGACATATTTGTTTATATGACCTTTTTATCACTGACCTTGTTTTGAACTGGATTAGTCATATGTCGCCATTCGAAGGTGTGTTGTGCCGAGTGCGAGAGCTAAATTATTTTATTGATCGTTTATTGCGCGTGTACTTATATGGCAGAGTCAACCGCCAGCTTTTCGCTGAAGCATCGCAAGGGACAACCTTTACAAAGCGGCGAAAAAGGAATTGTTGTTGCATGTGTTTAATGTACTCACAGAGAAGAATCCGTCTTTGTCAGTGAGAGAAGTCAAACAGCTGTGCTCTGAACTTACAGGTGTGAGTGTTAGATGCGTAGGAACATCGCGACATGAAATTGAGACAACAAGAAAACTTACCACTCGAGGGGCGATATTGCTGTGTGGCGAAGACGTTATTTAAGGACAATCAAACTGTACCGAGATACAAGTAGCAAAATATACTACCTTGACGAGACTTGGTTGAATGAAGGACACACAAGTATGGCGTGACACGACTTTTAAGACTGAAAGACAAGCATTTTTGCAAGGTATGTGTGCTGGTTTAAAAAGTCGCAGTGGAAAAGGCCTAAGGCCTTTTATTATAACCTTGTTTCAGTTTCATTGCTCATTCATTCAGTTTCAACTTGCTCAGTTTCATTATAAACTTCATTATTTTTGCATGCCTTTATATTCTTATCTGTATAATTTTATCTATCTTCCTGGCAATTATTATGACGTTTACTGCAGTTTTAAATGTGACGGGAAGGCACCGCCTATGGCCTATGGCGCGAAAGCATTAGCCAATTATGATGAGGGGGAAGGTAAATGTGACAGGAAGGCACCGCCCATGGCCTATGGCGCGAAAGCATTAGCCAATTATGATGAGGGGGAAGGTAGTTGCACGCGGAGTGATACATGTCAGCGGCGCAAGGTTATACGAAACAGAGATTAGTCAAGTTGTGTATTGTCACGGGATGTGTATCGTGTTTTTCTGCAGGATCACTATAAATGCTCCGAATACTTTCTTGTTGGTTTGCTATCTTTTAACATAAACATGGTTTATCGAATTGTCAGCGAGAACTGTAGGGACCCTGCGCTCTTTTCTCCATGTTCGCGACTGCCCTTTTTCATCTCACCTTACCTCACCCTTCTGGAGGTCAGCCCATCAGGAGAACGGTACAAAAGATCTTCCAACCTCATGCTTCTTTAAGGGTACGGATGATTAACAACTATCACTACATACCTGTAATTTCACTTTTGGTGGAAATGGCCCAGTACAGGTCCAACTGGCTCATCCTTGAGGTTTATTTCGAAGTCTAGAACAGCCGTAATATCTAACTTTATTCTTAATTGATCTGTTTAAACAAACGTGACTCTAATTCACCCCATCACCATAAAGACGAGATCACAAAGTCTATATTAGATTATTCAGATTTTCATATGTCCATCTTTTTAAACAAACAGTACATGACACATCTGTTCCAATCTACTATCCCACAAATCTTATGGAACCACACCAAAATTCAATAATATTGTAGTATTAGGCACAGAAATAATGCCTTAATAAGTAGAGGAAGTACTACATTCGACCCAAAAATTCGATAGAGAGATTTCATCAGAAATAAATGATTTGAAACTCCTTTATTTATTTTTATTAATTAATTTATTTATTTATTTAACGTTCTCCAATATTGGCATATCGGACGATGAATGAAATGGATGAAGTGACACATATGAATCCAGAGTTACCCGACATTCATCTTGCAGTTTAAGGGGAAACACCGGAAAACTCTTATTCAGGTAAATTCACCCTGACTAAGATTCGAACTCCGGACCTCCTGAATGTGACGCAGACGTGATACCACCACGCTACAGAGAGGCGTGCTTAAGACTATGTTAATAATAATAATAATAATAATAATAATAATAATAATAATAATAATAATAATAATAATAATAATAATAATAATAATAATAATAATAATAATAATAATAATAATAATAATAATATAATAATAATAATATTATAATAATAATAATATAATAATAATAATAATATAATAATAATAATATAATAATAATAATATTATAATAATAATATAATAATAATAATAATATAATAATAATAATAATAATAATAATATAATAATAATAATAATATAATAATAATAATAATATAATAATAATAATAATATAATAATAATAATAATATAATAATAATAATATAATAATAATAATAATAATAATATAATAATAATAATAGTAATAATATAATAATAATAATAATAATATAATAATAATAATAATAATATAATAATAATAATAATAATAATAATAATAATAATAATAATAATAATAATAATAATAATAATAATAATAATAATAATAATAATAATAATAATAATAATAATAATAATAATAATAATAATAATAATAATAATAATAATAATAATAATAATAATAATAATAATAATAATAATAATAATAATAATAATAATAATAATAATAATAATAATAATAATTTTAGAAAAAGGTGTATGCACACAAAGTACCTCAAAAACGAAAAGTTAGTTAAATTGCAAAACTCTTATTTAAGTTTCGCATCTTCCAAGGATACAACAGGGAATTTTTCCACAAACATTCCTGTCCCAAACTATTACTTTGCGAAATTTTCAGCTTTTTCAAAAATGCCTAAAATGATTTTCATTAAAATACCACACGTTTAAGATACTTTCATGACAGATGAAATGCATATTTTGCATTTTCTGACAATAGTCTCTGGAAGGCCTCTTCATTTCGTATAAGTGGCAAAGAGATAAACATCTTATTGCACAAAAATATATGCATTCTATTAAACACAAATCAAATCAACCCGTGGTGTATATCCAAAGCGGGCCAGAGCCTGCCAAACTGACTGCCGGCCTCACGCCCACATACGGTTGGGCGACCATCCAAGTACGGGTAGATGTGGCCTCATCTCGGTACTCCCAGCCGGAAAGTTGGCTTAAGCAACCGAAGCCGCTACCTAGCCTAGCTCCTCAATTTCATCACGATGCTGAGTAGCGTTCCAATACCCGGGACTTAAAATCCGCGGACACCCTCCGTGGCAGAGAACCAATGCAAGACATCTTAGCTCACTACGCCACGGCGCACGACTTTGTTAGACACAACTTATTTCAAATAAAATTTTTGTGGCATTTATCCATTTCAAGATATTCTTTGTTACTGAATGCACTCCTCCCCCTTCTCTCACTCAATCACACACACACACACACACACACACACACACACACACACACACACACACACACACACACACACACACTCTCTCTCTCTCTCTCTCTCTCTCTCTCTCTCTCTCTCTCTCTCTCTCTCTCTCTCTCTCTTTCTCTCTCAGCTTACTGTGCTCCTGTTATAAATACAATTACATGTGACATAATGAACGCATTTCTACACACGTAGATAAATAAAATGAAGCTGTAATATCATCCTGGAATCTATTGTCTAAATCACGATTCAGCCTAATGTATCCTTTATTAGCGAATGCGTTTTACTTATTATCCCTGTTATTTATGTGACATTTTTCAATAATTGCAGTTTTCTCAAACGGAAAGTGTTATTCTTTTTATCTCTTGGCCATACAAAGAGAAATAAATTTCAAAGCCATCATATAACGGTCATCTGTTAAAAGACGAGTTATCGCTTAAAGCTTACTGCATTCGCATATAGCCCTTATGTAGCAAGTTCCTGCGACATACTAACTACTTGTTGCAAGAGTGCGAAGTCATTATGTCTGTCTACAGAATCCGTCACGTATGTTTCTTTGGAGGAAAAAGAGCAGCTCACAGAATTTCAGATACACACTATATGAAATACTATCAACTACCACTTGTCAAGTTTTGGATGTTAGTGACGAAAAAGTACCCAATAATACACTTGGGGCATTTAATACCTTGTTGCATTTTTCCACCTATTTGTGTGAGCTGCAATTTTCGGCATTAAACAGCATGACAAAATCTACGGAACGTGAAAGAATTCTCTCAGGAAATGTTTTCAATTCCACCTCGAATTCAATTTTGGGTAAGAACTGAAAGGCTCGAGATTCTCATTGATATCTCAGGGTTAAAGTTCTGAGATATTTCTATGTAGTCTTTGCTTTTTATTTTGTTTGTTTGTTTTTTTACAATAAATATTCAGTAAAAGTATTTAAATCTGTTTTATTAGCAACATAAACACCTAGATATATCGCAACACGATGTGTTCCGCTACGCTCGATGAGACCACTAATATAGAACATGCCCTTAAGACGTTAAAAGTGTTGGAAGCAATTTGACAAGGAACAACTAATGGAAAATCCTGTTACGATGTTCACAAAGTACACTTACGTATCATTTCGTAAACATACCTATTACAATTATTCATGTGTCCTCGAAACGTGCATTTCCTTGAAATCTCCACATCGAATATTTTTATGGAACACTTGCTACAACTAAGTGGCAGAGGACGAACAAATGAACAGAGAAAAGGGCCACTTTTATGATCTACAGCAAGTCTGGATGGTTCAGTTGGTTCCTGCGGGACAAAACTCAGGTACACCGGCGGCACTGACACGATTCTGGCAATGGACAGCGTCGATAACAAACAACATATTTTATTTATATGGTGCAAGAATGTATGTTAATATTTACTAGCCGTCGCTGCGTGTATCACTGACAGCAAACAGCATTCAAAAACGCTGCAATAGACGCATTGTTTGCAGCGTGAGAGCTCTAAAAGACATTTTGAGTTCTGGTAGAGTGGCGCTTTGATATTCAGATGTGCATTATCTTAACATACTGGCGACGCTCCAATATCGCGGAATTAGTGTAGGTAGGCCATGAGAAATGCTGGCTGTTATGGCCATATATTGGTAATCGATGGGAGAACGCCATACGGACACAGCTAATATCTTACCACGATCCCATGGGACTTGGTATTACGTGCTGCAGCTCATCACAGGGAAGAAATAAGGCAATTCATACTAAATTTAACTTATTTTATACAGCAACGGGCTTATATTCCACCCAAAACTGTAAAACTCATATTTGACGAAAATAAAATACTTTCAGAAAAAAAAGTTCTTGTGATTTCATTTTAACGTCCTCCAATATGTGAAAGACATCAAATTGCATTTTATTATTAGTATTACATTGATTACCTTTGAATTTATTAATTTTAAAAGTATATTTTGTGTTAATGGTGAAATGATGCTCAAATGTGCCCACGGTTCAGAGAGCTTAGAGTTACCAGACATTTATCTTTCAAGATAAGGGAAAACTCAGGAAAAAACCTTATCGAGATAGCTCATACTGACCGAGATTCGAACTTGGGACCACTTGAACGCGAAGGAGGCATGCTACCACAACACCACAGAGGCAGGAAAAATTATTATGATATGTATACATGCATACAATTATACATACGTACATATGCTTTACAAGGAAATTTAAAATTAAAAACATTTTATTTTCTCAAAAATCGCTTCGACGAATTTGATAGAATTATCATAGTTTAAGATATTTTCATAACAAATGAAATGAAAACCTGGTATATTCTGGAACTAGCCACTAAGGTTCTTTCATTCTGGATGATTTTTGCATAGCTAGTACACCGCAAGAGATTCATAAAACTCTTACTACACAAAAATGTGGATCTACTTAACACAAACTTTATGTGAAATATGTTTTGTGTTAGTGATGAAATGATGCTCATTCAGAGAGCTTACAGTTACCTGTCATGTATCTTTCAAGATAAGGGAAAACTCCGGGAAAGAACCTTATCGAGATAACTGGAAGGAACATATCGACAGAATGCATGATATCCGCATTACAAAATTAATTTTGAATTACAAATCATTAGTTAGAAGAAATATTGGTAGCCAAAAAAAAAAAAAAAAAAACAGATGGATACAACACTTTTAATTTAAAATTTATGAGACCGGAACGAGCCTTGATGGCTTAAACCGTGAAATGTTGCTGTTGTTGATAATGATGATGATGATGATGATGATGATGATGATGTTTTGTTTGTAAAGTTAACAATTTCTGGGGTACTTCTTCCTATTGGTTCGATTTTCAATTCCTGGTTATTAAAAAAGAAAAGGATATCATGAGCTATTACAAGGCGACAAGTTCTTAAAAATTTGACTATCGCTTAAATCCACCGTATTTGCATGTTTCCATAATGCATGAAACCATTCCTGCAAATGTTAATTTCCATTAATATGAAGCAAATAAAAGAATATGGTGAGCTAAAAGGTCATGTGATTCCAAAAGATGAAATTTAAAAAAGAAAAAAGTGCTCGGACACAGAAAAGTTAATATTTTGAAAGGAAAATGTTACAAAAACATTAGTCTATAATGTGCGGAGTATGGCCGTAATAGACATTTTAAATGAAAATTATTCTTTTTATCTTTTTCTGGTAGGTATTGTTAGAAATTAGTTATTCTTTCACATTAACCGTGTGTAGGGCAAGGTTTGAACAGGTAGAGTCAGAATGAAAAATTCAATGTCATAACCGGGATTTGAACCGCGATCTCCCGGTTGAAGTCTGGTTGAGGTCCATGGCACTAAATTTACCGGGGAAAATTCGAGTCAGTTGGAGAATTTAGTGTTCAATGGTTAAAAGCAACCGGACGGAGACCAGTTCAGATTCCCGCTATAGTATTTAATTTTTCAGTCTGACTATCTTAAGTATTGTGCCTATAATTAAAATATTTTTCAATTAAAGACGTAATTTTATTTAACAATCCGATCAAAAAAGAAAGGCCACCTTTTGGCAATTTTAATCATTTATTCTCCTCTTAATATCACATCCGGTACATGTGACGCCTTCTTTGTTATTCAAATGAAAAATAAAACGACAGCCAGAATTCAAACGTCTAGCGCCTTTAGTGAAGTATTAACTTCATGGAGGGCTCATTACCCTTTTAATGAAAAGCGGCCCGTTGTATGCCCATCCCTGAACCAAAGTGGCCGCTTGTTTAAAAAAGAAAATACGGCGGTTCTCCTGCACTTCACTGTAGGAGAAAGGCTGTAAAATGTGCATATTCTTTCAGGTAGAAACATCTAACGCAGATGGAATCATAAAAAATGGATGAATGTAAGCGAGCTGTGAAAGTAAAAATACATTCTAAGCTTTTTGCATAACCCGCGGCACAAATTCGTCATTTCTAAGGAAGTATTTACCATTTATCCATATGGAAGGAAACTGGGGAGTATAAATTCTATATCCAGCAGCACTTTCTATTCGCACCCAAAAACTTACCCCACGAAATTCTGGTTTATTAATCTGTTAAACAACAGGCGAAGGCAAAGTTACTGGTCGCAAACTAATTTGAGTATAAAAAATCCTAATTCTTTTGGATTTGCAATTACTTGCTTTCCCACGAGTGTCGAATGGTGTTATTTGGTCCCTGACGAGAGAGATGTGCACTGAATGAAAATAAAATTGTCAGCAAAACCAAAGCGTGAAAAGGACGGCTGGATGAACCAAAAGAGGGATAAACTAGGGAAATGAAAAACTGTCTGCATAAGCGTTTAAGGGTTAGTGTGCGTAATAATAAAACACCTGAAACGTTGGCAAACGCGCAGTCGGTGGTTGATAGGATGGCGAAAAAATAACCTAACAATTACATTATGAAAGAAACCCAAACTAAGTGGTGCCCAACATACTTGTCGCTCTACCCCACCTCTTTTGTGCATGATTTCCCCAACAGAGATTCAGGTAACCAAGTATAAGAGGTTTGTTTTTGAGTCTTATGAATGCGTCAAAGCCCGGTGTACAATAGGTGACGGCAAATCCACTTTCCCCTCTTTTGCACAAAATTGGGTATCACAACCCAAGATACGTTTATTCAGTAACAGCACATTCGCTACGTTAGCATAGTTGGAACGTACACGTAACTTAGCGGACAATTTGGGCTTTGGATCCTCCAATATTATATCCAACTTGACAACAATTCAATTCAACTAATTATTTGTTATATCCACGAAGGGGAAAATCCTTTAATCACTTTTTAACATAGAATTTTAAGACCAATATTCACATAAACGTTTACCACTGTTGGGAGGGTGCCCCCAAATTTTGACACCAATAAAAATATTCCCTGTATGGGCCAACTCTGTAGAGTAGGTGGTAGCGTGTCTGCTTCACGTTCAAAAGGTCCCGAGTTCGAATCTCGGCCAGGGTGAGTTATCTGGATAAAGTTTCCTGAACCTTTCCCTATCCTGAAATATGAATGTCGGGTAACTCTAGCCTCTATGGACCCTGGGCTCATTTGAGGGTCATTTCATTCATAGCCCAATATGGTCCAACGTTGGAGTACGTAAATTGGTAAAAATAGCCTGTATAATTTATCTTTTGATGGAAGACCCGGGAAAGAAACTGAACTAATGGAACATACATACGATGTGCTGCATTATGAAGTGGATATAAAACTATATCATATGAAAGAAAATATTGGAGTATCTGAATAATACTGAAACCTCGGGAAAACGAAAAACTAGAATCATGCAGCTTTGTACTGGACGAAAGTTTATTTGCTCAATTTCTTCTAGGGCAGCAAACCAAGTGAACAGACGACTAGAAATAGTCATATTTATTTATTTAGTTTATTTATGCGTTATACTCATTCAACAATGATTCATGCCGGAAAAGAGCGAAACCCCTTCACGAAGGGAGGACAGATGAATGAATGAGCACGTGAAGCAGAAAAACCGGGATCGATGGACGATAGGTTTGCACAATGGCGGCAGTTGGATGCTTACGAACAATGCAGCACGGTCAAGCCTCGTTAGGTTGGCGTGCAAGACGTTGAAAAGAGTTCGAACCGGGCACCAAACGACGGAAGTGCCGTCGAAATGAAACCAATGGCACTGCGATTTCTTTGTTCCGATTATAATTCGATTGTGCCTTTGATGCTCTTCTTTTTCCTGCACCCGGCCACGTTCCTCCTTTTTTTTATTCAGTAAACTTCACAATGCCGCCATCGACGGCAATTTTGCGCTCAAACAGGCATCAAAGGGCATCAATGAACTGCCTGACCTACAATAGCGCTATTTACATAACTTTTATTAGCGTTTTTATCAATTAGAAAATATCAACGATCTATTACCAACATCTGCAACAAAATGTTCTGACAGTGACCGAATGCCTGTACTTCGGGCGAGGCAAATAGTTGAAAGTAGTAAAACTTTACTCTCGGCATTTAAGAATGAAATTAATTAATGCAATTCTGAAATTGAGAATAGGCAAAATGTTGAGTGCAGTAAATATTACCTACGTGTAAAATAAATGACAATTCTGTTTTGTAAGAATCCTAATACTGCTTCTTTCTGTTAACCATTCCGATGGTGCAAACACGTATTAAAACAAAACACACCACTTCCTAGCTACACACAGATTTCTAGTCTATACTTTACGCTTCATTGCATGAATTAAACGAAAACTATCACAAAAATTGAAGACATATTGTGCTACCACAAAATACGAATAAGATAAACAGTTTACTTGATAGAATTGAATTAAGATGTATAGTTCACGTCGTCTATTACTAAATGTTGACGCTCAATTACTGCTGACGTTAGAGGTCACTAAGCGCACGGAAGAGGACCATCAAATGCAACTGAAAGAAAGTTAACACAGATCTCCGGCCTATCGTGACACTGTATACCAATTAGTCCGATATATTCTTAAATAGACTTCATGGCACAATAGAATTAATTTAATGCTTTATCACGAGGTTAAGTACTGCAAATCTGCAGACTTGGAATGTACTGCAAAGCCAAAATTGTAGAAATGTCATCTCGAAATCTTTAAAATGCTAACGAAAATATTATCGCAGGAACATTTCGAGAAAGTAAAACTAACTGAATGCCAAACACATAATTTTTGTTAGTTTCTAAAGTGTAAACAAGAAGCATGTACCTTCCAATTTAATCTCCAACGTAATTTTCTTTTGTTTCCAAATTACTCAGAAGTTTTGTAAAGATCAAATATGCGAGAAAAATGACTTTTAAATTTTGTTTTGAGATTTTACTGTATCTCACTAAAGTACCAGAAAATATGTTTTCCTCGTTAGAAACAATACAAAAATTTGATTCGAAAGTTTGGAAATTTATAACAGTATATGAAACAAAACAAAAAAATCAAATAACTCCTTAAAAAGCAGCATTTTGAAATCTCACAGGCAGTGTATCTTGCCCTGTTAAGCGGTAAGTGGTTCGGAAGATGAACTTTACAAGTTTGATTCATTTCTACAGCTAGATGAAAAGAGCATTATCATCATTGCATTACTGGCTACTACCAACTATTTGTAATCGCAAAACATTTTGTGTATCTTTTGAAATCGTGACCATTAAAGGATTGAATAACAGAAGATAAATTTTGTGCGTAACATTATATATTGCAATTTACTATCAAGTATATTCTAAAAATTATTAATTCTTCTATTCTGAGCTGCATATTTTAGATGTTTTCGGTTTATCAACAATTTACGGCAAAACACATTCAACCATGGTGATTCATACTCTTTGTAAGTGCTCAGAATAGGAAAAAAAAAGTACACTTGAGATCTAAACAATTAGTGTGGTGTGAAAAGCGTAACTCAAAAGCCAGGAGTTTTGTAAATATTATATTTGGAATTTAAGTTAGACATCTTCGAAAGATGCAATATGAAAAATTCCTGTACTCCAGGATCTTTCTCCAGTAATCTCTCCTTACTCCAGTAATCTTTACAACAAAAAATATTCAATCTCTCTTAACGATTTTTATCAAAATATAATAACTGTAAAAGTTACTGATAAAAAGTATATATTGAAGTTTCTGTATATAGCCTGGGAAGTCCTAATTATTATTCGGAAAGAAATGTGTGTACCTGATAAACTATGATAAACAGAGAAAAACTTGGTGCACAAAATTAAATGTCTAAAACCATAATTTATTTTAAATACCTACATTTTTAGACAATCACTTCTGGGATACATTATCAATAATTTTCATTTGCCAATTTGCCTTAAAGTGATTCACTATTCGGTATTTTCTTGCGAAATAATAAAAATATTACGTTTTAGACCAAGCGATCAGATTGTTTTTTTTCTTTCCATGCAATAAGTTATGGCAAATAATGATCATAAAATATGTTGAAAATAAATAATTTCTGCTTAATTTGAAATCACTCCTAAACAAACAAACCACCGGTAATGTCACATACCACTAAACGAGACAAGATCTGCTCCTGATGGTAACTGCTATTTATCTATTAGGTCGCAGGTTACCCTTTCGTGTAACATTTATACCTAGACGTATACTTAACATATTTAGAATAACTTTTCTTTTTACATGAATATTGTAACAGTAAAACGCATGTAAGCATTCACACTCGTAGACACAGTTATACGAATGTATCACATTCAAATTTAATCTACTTCTCGGTGTTGTATTTATTCATTACAAATACATTAATTTCAACATAAAAGTGATTTTAGGACACTAGTTTTGAGCTTATGGTCATATATGACGTCCTTTGAAGTTAATGAGTGTTT
This sequence comes from Mantis religiosa, assembly GCA_030765055.1. Lineage (NCBI taxonomy): Eukaryota > Metazoa > Arthropoda > Insecta > Mantodea > Mantidae > Mantis > Mantis religiosa. Next base: position 98,347,681 of record CM060952.1, read on the forward strand.
TTAATTAAAGCTGTACAAAAAATTAATTGTTTGGAACTTCCATAGAGAAGCATGAAACATGTTTCAAAGTTAATTAAACGGTATAAAGGCATAGCAAAGAGCTAACCTACCACAATGTTACGCATTTATGACAACGATTCACAGCTTTGTTTTACAGAGTATATTAATTTTAGGACGTACGTTTATTATGTGCAGGGCCCGACTGTGATGACTGCCATCTGTTTATTGATGCATCATACGCATTACTAACGTTACATACATATGAATACCATTCTTATTATGGGGTCTACTCCGTGATCTAACGAGGAATGGAAAAAGTTAAATTTGCAGCTTTAGAGAACCTGCCCTCTTCTGTTATCCCTCATGCGTCACTCACCTCACTTTTCCCTTCCGGTGGCGACCTTCAAGGGCATGCATAGATCGAGGTGCTCTTTCTCCCTCTCCTAACTGTGTCAGTCATAATTACGTAGTAAATAAAGGAAAATATGGAGAAGAAACCATTGTCAGGCGAGAACGACGCAAACTCTTGAATTTAGCATATAAATATGGTTGTCAAAAGAGTAGCATGTTCGGGACACCTGTGGCTCACGAGGGGAGGACCACTTCACAGCACCCTGGAGTACCAACTCAAGTGGATGATGTATTCCAGACGACCCACACCAATCGTTAACATGGTTTTCCTTTTATTATGCTCGACAGCTACAGTTACCAGTTCTCGAGTGTTACTTCTCACTAACAACTTCAAGAAAAAAGCACTTCTTTTGCTCTAGACAGCGAGACAAATAACAACCAGACCTTTAATAACTCACGACTTTCATCGACGTTTGTATTGTACTTAGAACCGAGAACGCATTTAAAGCAGCTTTCTTTTCGCAGATCCTCGAGAACGGTCGTTAATGCCCAAGCGCAAACGGGTGAAGTATTGGTCTCAAAATAACAAATGCTGAAATATTTTGGAAGCTCTACTTCATTCTCTATCATATATGCTAGAATAAGTGTTAAGAAATACAAAGGTAAGATCCTCCAAAGATGTAAACATTTCCAAAAGAATACCCTAACACCAAGCAGCTGCAGTGACATACATCTAAGGTAGGATATTTCCACTTCACTTCTATTGAATTTTCTTTAATTTTGTATAACTGGTTAACCATAAAACTTACTACCACTTACTAGGGTCCGGAAATTTAGCCAAAAATACGTGAAGTTAGTCATAGGAATAGATCGTCAACTGAGTTACTGCATGGCAAACCGAGAAAGCGTATCGAGAAAAATTCGCAACACAGAGATGTTTACCTCAGCTTATCGCACATACACGGCGAGTCCAGTGTATGTATACTCTGTTCAGATATAAATCATGTTTTCTGGACAGCAATGTGTCATACATCGGCAGGTGCGAGAAATCGTATCATAGAGACACACGCTCTATTTGTGTTTCGTAACTTACTGTACATCAACCTACTAATATTTCACTCCTCTATTCGACCAGATAAGACCCGATAAGGGACGATGGCAGCGCTGGTCACCTGAAGGTCGATATGCCTCAACGCTCTGTCGAGTTATAATCAACTCGTGGGTTTGGTAAACAGAGAAAAAGAGAGGAAAATGTGCCTTTAGAATCTAACGTTAATGCAGAGAGACACTGTAGTTGTTGTGCAACATGATGGTGGGAGCAAACATTCCCTTCTAGAAAGTAGAAAAGTTATTTCAAGCAGTTTTTAGAAAAATATACAGGAAAAATATTGCCATCCGAGTCCACAATGCGCAAGGAATACCTAAAACTGTACTACGAAGACGTACTTCAGGATATTAGAAACTCTGTGTACGACAACAGCATACGGGTTTCCATAGATGAAGTAACAGATTGTATGTGAAGGCCTGTAGCGCATCTCGTAATTGTTGGTACACTGAGTACACTGAGGCATATGTACCGACATAAAGTAGTATTATCACAAAGAATTAGCTTTTTTATTTACTGTGCACATTGTAAATATTAATGATTCTGTTTGTTTTGTGAATAAATGTGCAATATATTCTATGTTACTGCGTCTGTCGTGCATGTTCACCGTTGCCCGTGACCTAGATTTATGAGTACGTGCACGACTGCATGGCACTCAACCCCCCTCCCCTATTTACGAGACATAGGTAGCGTATAGCGCCGTCACTACTAACCTGTTGTATTGTTTCTTGGCTAAATTTCAGGGTCATAATTATTACAAAGCATTACTATTTCATCATTCCGTCATGTTAAACGTGACATTCATAGAAATTGTTCTATTGTTCTATTATAAGTTTCTACTATATATTTCATTATATAGATAATAGAACAGGACTATAGGAGTATAGTACGGATTAAACGATAGTAAAACATTAAGATCTGACCCTTATGTGCTGGATTTGAACTTTCGTTCTCTTTGCCGAAAAGAGAAAAAGAATCAAGATTTTCCACTTGAGAAAAACAATTGAAAATTCAAACCACAATAAAAAATATTCGCATCCAGTTCAAGACACAAAACATTTATTTGGCATACGTTGTGTGCGCTAATTAAATAATAATTCCTTCTTTTGGCCTTTCTCTTATGGTTTATCAACTACACAAAAGTCATTCACAATGAGGATTTCATGGGTTATTTCATAAAGTAAATTTTATTTCTTTTACTTTAAACTAAATGATAAAATTATATCAAGCATATAATATTTAATTCAAATCTTAAAGGACATTTTGAGAATATAAACTAACACAACGTAAAAAACCACTTCTGAGTTGGCAGAATTTCATTGAAAATCTTGCTGTATATTTGAAAACACAGAACTTACACACTCAGATTGGAATTTATTTGGTGTTTCTTAGTTTTTCAGCAATGCTGTTGGGTTCACACTCAAGTAATCAGACACATGGAACCTTTTTTTTTTTTTTTTTAAATATTTAGAGAACATCAAAAAATTTCTTCTAAAATTTCAGTATGACACTTTAGGTGAAATATTGTATAATCCTGAACTGAAGATCTTTGGGTCCATGAGTCGATTTATAATTGTGAACAACTTTCCCATATTACCTTACCTCTCTAAAAGGTCGCCAACTTCTATTCCAGATGCACACCATGTTGAAACCTTTATCTTTACCTACAGTTTTAATTCACAGGAAAAAGTAAATCTACCGAAAAGCTAAGCACAAGAGAAACGGAAGAGAAGAGAAAAGAAAGACGAAGTTAATTCTCTCCTTTCTTCCTGGTCCTTCTATTAAAAGGGCAGGAAATTATTCCCTCGCTTTTCTCTCATTTAAAATTCAGTGTTATAGTCGCTGCACACTCACAACGATTAAATTATTCTTTCATCGAAATCAGGAGTATCACAGAATCCCTGCGGAAAGAAATTGCGACACACCGGCAGGGCTGATATGAACCTGGCTAATGGCAGTGTTAACAACCAAAACATGTTTCTTTTTACGCGGCAATATAAACAGACGTAAACGGAGAATTTAGTTGCGTATTTTAGCTTATATTTTTTGATAGTTTCTCATATTTTTTACCTAAAACTTTTAGAAGCTTATTTGGTAATTTGCTGCACATATATTCAGTTTCTACATTTGTATTTTTAGTTTAAAAAGTTTACTATTTTATAAAAGTTCAATTTTTACTCATGCAGAAAAGTATAACTGTTTGGAAAATTCAGGCCAATAACAAAGAATATCTCAGAAATGGTAAACTGTACGAAAAAGGTACTTGACATAAACTGTGTGCTTTAACGAGATCAAATACTTTTGTGAAGTAAGTATAATAAGATTTTGTCTTTCTCTTGTGGTTTTTACTACTATGCAACATTCATTGAAAATAAAGAGGGATCAAGAGGACATTGCCAGAAAATTCAAGACACGAGTATAGTGAAGTTATCCTAAACTAATGGCATTTTAATCAAAATGGTTTAGAGCCACTTTTCGAAAAATATTCCATGTAAAGAGTACTTTGAAGAGCGGGGATTTTCATGTCTCATCCCTGCAAGACGCGGGGTTAGTACTTAACTAACAAGTTAAGTGCTTAACCGACTTTTCGTTTTTGAGTCATGCTATTCACATGCAGACACTTTTTCTAAAATTTTTATTTTTGGATTGAGGAAGTGTCAAAATGAGTATCTGTGGTGATATCGCATCTTTTGGGTGGAATATAATACCTCCTCTACTTACTGGAAGTACGCACTAAAGAAAATAAAAATACTAAAAATACCCCTTGATAAACTTAAGCTAAGCGAAAGATAAATTTGGTGACATGAACGCGAAACGCAACCTTTCTATTGAATTTAAAGTGCTTTATCCATCAGTTGAAATATTATTAAGTACAGGATGAACCAGGCCTCCGTATGGGTAATTACGTGTATTTCGAAAGTGAGACGAAAATATTTATATCTAATAAAGTGAACTTTTGCATCAATCGGTCATAACCGGAAGCTTTGAAAGTGGGAGCCGCAGGCAAATAGGGTAACTTAAGAGAGGTCTCTAAAAGAACAATTTTTATGGAGAAAGATTTTATTAATTAATGTTATTTGATGGAAAAAGACATACGGAAAGATGCAAAAACAAGATCTAAATTAAAATTGGCGAAGAAAGCTCATATGATCATACACAAAGCAAGACAATGGGGTGGTTTCCTTTATTTTTATGACTAATGAACCAAGGTACCGATCTTACCAACCAATGTTGCAGCAAACCAAACTGTTTATGCAGAGTTTGTTACATCTGCCATTTAAGGATGCCATTTCTAAAGCAAGAAGATTCGAATTTGGAGGAAATTTGAAAACCTGTTAGAAGAGGAACTTTTAAAGCAATACAAACTTTTTGAATCGGAAGCCTTTGTTTCCGTAAGTAGCGTCCTCCAAAGATATCATATCGATAAATGAAATGATGCTTAAATGAGTCCACAGTCAGAGTTTAACGCTACCTGACATTCATACGTCGAAGGGAAACCCCAGTAAAAAAGATCTTATCATAGATTACTCACTCTGACCGAGATTCGAACTCGGGATCTCTTGAAAGTGAAGCAGACACACTACCACCTTACATTACAGAGGCGGACACACTTAAGCCTAAGATTTTATGCTACTGTCATTTTTAGTAAATGTTGGAATTTCCAAAGCTAGGTTTACAGGTCTATCGAAAGGATTCCAAGCAACTGCTTCAAGAAGCAAAAATAATTTTTGGGGGGGAGGCTACTTAAACTTTAAGCTGTGTAAACCATTTAGCACACTTTGACTCCATTCCGATTTGAACCACTGTAAGTGTCTTTTGCACCTTACTATTTTGGTACTACCTAATTTCTATGTTGTCTTAAAATTAACGCAGTTGTTTGTTGGACGTGGAAGAAAGCTCATTTCAGTTGAGTTATTCCCATATTTTCCTTCAAGCTGCATCAATATCGTCCTTTAATTAAAGTCCGTCGACATTTTCAAACACGAAAGTACTTCTATACCTAGTAACGACTTCCATAATAGCGATTTTCGACTGGTGAGCATCCTAAACACATAGTTTATACTTGACATTCAATTATAACCTCAAACAATTAGGAAGATCACATGTCTTGAACTTAACTTCCTGTCTCTTATTGCCACAGAGAGCGCTGCGATGCGTGGACAAAAAGTGCATCGGAACGCATTCAGAAGCACATATGTCCATCAATATTTCTCAGAAACTATCGTTTGCAGTTGTCTTTGACATTAACAAGAGTTCACTAAAAAGCAACTGTTAGTTCGATGAAACAAACGATTTAACATTTAGTTAAACCTTTAATTAAAAGTCAGTAAACAAGGAGTTAGAGCACTTTTTAACGTCGACTGGTAACAGCAGGCCTAATTTTAACTATAAAATATTAAGTGAATGCAAACATTCTATTTCTAGTACAGATGGTATTGGTTTCCATAAGTTGATAACAATAGCCGCATTTTGTATACATTTCCGGATTGCCGGTCTTGCCACTCGTTAACGGCCGAGTGAACGGACATGCCCCGAGGATTTTCCCCCTATGGTATTTTTATTTTAAGTTTGGCATAAACCCGCTACTTGCATTGAAAACCTGCCCTGATATAGCTAATTTCTCATTGGTTTAGGCCTTAGTGAGCGGTGGAAGGGAGTAATGAAAATGTTCACCTAAGTGGCTGGAAGGCATGCTTCTCAACGCCACACCAGGTCCTAGATGAGTCCATCTTGTATTGGTTTGATGTCAATAGTATGGCACTTAAGCCTGTGGACCCAGGTCAATTTCAGACTCAGGAACGAAGGAAAAGGGGACAACAGAACGATCATTAGGTGGAGTGCTGGAACCACTCACGAGGATTATTATAATATTATAAAATTAGTCATTTAGATTTTGATCTACAGTTGTAATTGTTATTTTATCAAAATGAATTGGAGTTCGTCTTGGGACGAGATAGTGGGGAAGATAATAAGTACGATGTCTACTTTGTATGGCTGTATCTATATGGGAGTAGTAACAGCAGCAGCTAGTTCTTATTCCAGTATACGACACCAAGGCGGCGATACAGGTCTGCCGGTCTCTCTCTCTCTCTCTCTCTCTCTCTCTCTCTCTCTCTCTCTCTCTCTCTCTCTCTCTCTCTCTCTCTCTCTCTCTCTCTCTCTCTCTCTCTCTCTCTCTCTCTCTCGTAATTTACGTCCTCCAACGTTAAAGCCTTATCGGACGATGGATGAAAAGGGTGAAATGATGCTCAAATGAGCCCCATAGAACTTAAGAGTTACGACATTCATGTTACAGGATAACAGAAAGCCCCGGAAAAAACCTTATTCAGCTAACTCACCCTGACCGGGATTCGAACACGGGACCTCTTGAACGTAAGGCAGACACGCTAACATCTATGCTACCGAGGCAGGCGATACAGGTAATCTACGAAATGAAATGATACATATGCTATATGATGCAAAGCAACCTATAAAGCACTTTTATGTGGCTAACAGGATAACGGGATGAAGACACCTACAGACCGCAGGCAGACAGTCGGAAATTCCTAATAGTTTCAGGTTCGAAGACCCGTTTCACTGCATAGATCGAGCGGTAAACGCGCCGTCGATCAAGCAACCCTCGAGTGTCAATTGAGAGTACTGCAGCACATACCAGAAGTCGCCTACCGACCAGGCAGTATCAAGAAGAAGAAAAAACCAAAGTCAGAGGGCGCTGTCGACGAAGAGTGAACCGATATCTGGGAGAGGAAATATTCCAGAGTTCCAGACCTCAATTTACAATACTTCCCCCGCATTTACAAGTTATGAAGACAGGAAAATGTATATAACCACATACATATAATATTAATATATACCCATTAATGAGATATATTGTACATTTGTGAGTTTGTTTTTATTTTCTCTGCTCTAATACCTACAAACTGATTTTCAATGAACGAACCAAAGCCATACACCTGGACGCGGTATTGCACAACTTGCGGTTTTGAAATAAACCGCTGTGGTTTCCTGTTCTGATTTCACACGGAAGCATTTATCATGATTATGGCGCTAAACCAAAGACATAAATAAACAGAATTTTATAGGTAACATTAACGCAGGTATATAGCGCCGCATTAGTGTTTGAACACTGATACACTGTATCACTTAGCCAGCAATCCATTACAACAATATCGAACACCTGTACCGCTCAGAGTGAACGCTGCTTCCCCTAAAGCTCTTTCTAAATTCACCTCAGGAACTCACGGGGGGGGGGGGGGAGATCAAGTGTCGTTTTTTAAAACTGGAGTACCTAAAAGTAGAAGAACAGCTCATGCGGTAGTTCTTTTACCGTTACACTAGCCAACCTCGAAATGTTTTCTTGGCCTTTTAAGGTTGGTAGCAAAATGCTGAAGAGTATTATAGAAAACTTTATGGACCTCGGAATAACAATCAAGTAGCCGACCGCTCTCTCTCTCTCTCTCTCTCTCTCTCTCTCTCTCTCTCTCTCTCTCTCTCTCTCTCTCTCTCTCTCTCTCTCTCTCTCTCTCTCTCTCTCTCTCGCTCTCTCTCTCTCACATACACACACAAACCCAAATCATTCTGCCGTGGTCTGCTGAGAGATGTGGTCAGCATCATTCTTCCCCTCTTCTCCTAAAAATAATTTAATCGTTACCGGTAACTGCATTTACGCAAGTTGAAATCTTTACTCGAACATTTCCCACATTTCTGCAATATCTAGAGTTCGTATCTACATCTTTATCGTGTGGTCTTTCAATGCTTTTTTTTTTTTTTTGTTCTTTCAATATTATTTTTAATGCTTTTAATTTTTTTTTCATACGCTGGTATATGAGTTATTTTAAATCGCATTTTCTCACTTCATATACCAATCGGATTCATTGTCTCTTACAGTAAATCCAGCAATAAATTGGGGAAAGCGCTTTTCAATTTTTCTTTTGTGAAGTTCGGTTAATTGCAATAACTTCCACTCATGACGTCTTGGGAACTGCTACTGTCTGTACGAATTTCTTCGAGTTTCCTTTGCTATTAACTTCTAATTAAACTGCAAATTCGTCGAGAATTGTTTCCATATCTGTTTTGTATATACTATATGCAAAATTATCCTAAATAATTAGAACGTCCATGTTCCGTAAAGTCTAGTTTAATTACAAATTTTCTTCGATATAGGTTTCCAATAAAAACCATGGATTTTTATCTCTATAACCGAAACATTTGAAGTACAATCCTTAGTTATCAGTAATAGGAAGCTTTAAGTAATTATTGGTTTTGTGAGGATGCTACAAGTGCGACATTTTCAGCTTATTCCATTCACCATAAAGGATAACTTAACCATTTACTAACGGAATCCTATTAAATATAAGGACAAAATCGAGCAGGATGGACGATGAATGAAATGAATGAAAAGTTGCTCAAATGAGTCCAGGGTACTTGAGTTATCAGACATTCATCTTTCAAAATAAGAGAAAATCACAGGGAAAAAAAGGCCGTATTCAGGTAACTCACTCTGACCAAGATGCGAACTCGGGACCTTTTGAACGTAAGGCAGCCACCCCACCACTTACGCTATAGATGCGGGCTTCCTTTACTTGGAAAATGTTTCGGGTTGTGTTCAGTATCTATCATATGATATTTAGGACACAATTTTCTGCGAATAGCTTTTTAAACACTAAACATTCGGAATACATTTTATGTAACTCACTCATGTGAGACAAAGTCTTCAGGTAAGCAATACTATACACAAAAGCTGACATTTTTTTTTTCAAATCACACAATTTGTTGTACTAGCAGCTATTTCCGAGATATTCCGAGATATTTGTTACTGTCTCTTCCAATTCCTCAATAATTCGTTAATTTTTTTAATCAGATATCGCTATTCAGTTTTTTTCGCGATGTCACGATAAAAAGCATAGAACGCCAATACATGGTGACCAGTGTTTTAAACATTCGCCGTATACCTATAATGAAACTATTTATGGAAACGTTCATTTTAATGTACTTGGAGTAGACAGAACAATTCGTAGATGCTACATAAGTGTAAATGATAGTGCGTAGAGAATCTCAAGTGAATGTGAATGTTAACAATTAGTATTTTGAATATAACCTGTAATAATTATATTATTTGGAGTAAATATTCTATACTATAGAGCTTAAAATATGAATATTATTTTGCTTTCGAGAGGTGTCAATGGGCCAACAATTCTGCCCGAAGGTTTATTCTAACTTTCCCAGATCGCGAGGAGAATGCTGCTCCTTGAATTTTCCTATCACTATTTTTAACATTAGATTTTATTTGCTTCTTCTTCACCGGCACACCAGGCACTGGGATGATCACCCATCCGAGTATGTTGTGGTCCAAAAGTTTACTTGCTCCTGACAGACTACTGACTTCTAAGTGCTACGAAAAGGGGACTAAAAAAACCTCATGTTGCGATTAATCCATTACGTGATATATCGAATCAATAACTGTTAACAATCTGTGGAACTACATTCATATCTTCCCAGTAATCATGTCATTTCCATGAACAGTATTGCAAATCGACATTTTCTTGCCGTAATATTTTAATAAACATAATTATATAAGTCAACCTCCAGATGTTATAAATATATGCCATAATTATAAGTAATTACTGAATAACATACTTTCATAAGAGTACTCATTAGAACGTTGTGTTAGCGCTTCGACGAACAAGGGAAATGCCTCTTTATTCTACTCTGAATGTCACTTTGCAGCTCTCAAAGAACAAGTTCTACTAAATTTCCTTTGTTTCATTTAGTTACTATGCTAATGCACTAATTCAGAAGTAAAGCGAAGCAGAAACCCATTCTGACAGAAATTTCTTCATGCTCCTGTTGCACTAGAGAATAAGGAGATATCAGCAAAAAAGAAAAGAAAACACAGAAGAATAAAACTACAAAGGACCACATTTGAAGCGAACTCTTTTGATCAGCGTTTTCCCTTACGACTTCATGTTCGTTGTTCTCAACGTGGTATAACTGCAGATGTTTTCATGCAAACATGTTGTACCATTTGTTATTTTTCCCTTCGCCTTTACAGAGCACGGACGCAGATACTGAACGTGGGTTTTATAATGGCTGTCAACCTCACAGGTAACACACAGTCAAAATGTTCAACAAAAGAATTTTCGAATAGGGGAGGGGGACTAAGCCCATCTCAAAGAAATCGTCTCAAATGTAGGTATAAGAAAAATATTTGTTACATTTACAAGGTTTTTTCTCCGTTCATTATTCGATAAATTATGTTAACCGAGAAAAACATTTGAAGAACTTGTTTTACTATATGTAAATAAATGTTACATTAAGGGAAATGCAATAAAGGTAAGTGATAGTCTGTGATTGCTTCGAAATTCCGTTCTATTAAGGGGGAAATGAAATGTGTAGTGTTTAACGCAAGCTTTTACTATATACGGCACCACAGGCGGTGACACTGATGATACCTGAGATGAAGATGGAGCACCGGTGGAATTAGATGGCGGGGGAAACCGGAGATCCCGGAGAAAACCCGCCCCAGCGCCGTGTTGTTCACCACAAATCTCACTTTGCGGTCGCCTGGGATCGAACCCGGGCCGCCTTGGTGAGAGCCAAGCGGTCTAACCACTGAGCCACGGCGCGGTCTATTTTGAGGGAGGAGGGAGGTGAAAGAACTAAGGACTGTTTCCCCAACCTAAGTCATATCGGACGAAAGAAATTGATGAAATGATGCTCTATGATCCATAGAGCTTAGAGGTACCCGACTTTCATTATTCAGGAAAACTCCGGGGAAATCATTATCCAGATACCTCAATCTGACCGAGATTCGAACTCGGGACCTCTTCAACGTGAGGCAGACACGCTGACAGATACGCTACAGAGGCGAGCTAGAAAAGTAACGGCTTCCTATTTGAGAGAATGTCAAGTATAGAATAGTTCCCAACAATGACATGGTTAACTCCACAAAAAAATACATTTCATTAAACTTGTGTGCTTTGACGAGATCTGCATTTTGTGTAGAAAGATTTTGTCTGTATGTTTATCAGTTACGTAGGAATCGTTTAGAATTAAGTGGGCTTCAGAGAACATTTGGAGGAATTCAATATGTACATTTCATTAATCACAAAAAATTCATAAACATTAAGTATTTCGTATAGGTAGAGTCAGACTGAAAAATGCAATATTATAACCGGGATTTGAACCACGATCTACCGGTTTTCGTCCGGTTGCTCTTAACCACTGAGTCATTGTAATATGTCAGCGTACATCAAAATCTCCAACAGTACCTACCCAAATCTTGCCCTACACACGGCTAGTTCCATCAATGGACCTATGAACCCTGGGAATTAAGTGTTTACAGCACAGTTAGTCGCCACGAAAAGTATATATCTCATTGTACGTGACAACCCCTATAGTTTACCTGGAAATCAGTTGGAGAATTTAATGTCGTGCTGGCATGTTGCCCTGGCAATTCAATGGTTAAGAGCAACCGGACGAATTCCGTGGCTCAAATCCCGGCTATTACATTGAATTTTACAGTCTGACTTTATGTATACAAACTTTGCCCTACACACGGAAAATATGAACGCGAAACAATAGTAAATTAAAAAACTGTAGTAATTAATAGGGATAAATAAAAATTCGGCAACTAGTGAAAACTACTGTAAAAGAAAAGCAAATATTACTATAAGAGGCAAACAAACAAGCGTGTAACTAAATGAACGGCTGCCCTATTAGCAAAGGGGCCAGGACGCATTTCATGGTTAGCTCAAGATGTATTTGTTTCATAAAAGCTACTGTCATTGTTATGTTCGAGTAGTACGTTTGGCCTCTGTAAATGTTTAATAGCTGTTTGCTAGGCATTGTACCTCTAGGTCTGTAAGGCATCGCTGCTGATGAATTTTTTGTAAATAAAAAGAAAAGACACACAGAATATCTACACATGGCTACTGCAAATAGCCCTGGCAACGTTGCCTGCTGTGTTTAAAAAACCAAACCAAACCAAAACCATGAACCACTAATTTGATTTGACCCACAAGTACGGTGAAATCGGCTGTGCTTTGTCTTGGGTTCTGTGATTCACACGTCAATGCCTTGCGTCAGTAAACACTTGTCTGTTAACCTAACTGGAGAGCAAACAAAGGGTTGCCTGTCCGCCCACCGTTACTGAAATGGGGCTTCAGTACTGGATACAAAGCACTTTGTAATTTGTGTTTCGAGAGGTTCGAATTGTCACCGTGCTGACCGACGTGACTTGGTCGATTTCGTCTCAAACTCAGCAAACGGGAAACAGTCTGAGAACCTCTGTAATTTAAGGCTACTCGTAAAATACCTAGTCTCTATGCACTTCAACTCGAAAACAATGTATTAAAGAGTTGTATAAAATTTTAAAAGAAATTTAATTTTATATTTCTATGTATCTAACTTTACAAAACATTACTTAAGAAAAATGAACATTACGCTCTCCGTAAATATGTATCGAGACTGCTATGTGACCGTCACCAGTAACAGAGATATAATTGCCTGCACTAAGGGCTCTTCACACTTGTGAAACAAGATGGTATATGGATGAGATCTATCTCCTTACACCAAGATATCGCCTAATACATTCGTCGCGGTAGGGCCAAGTAGTTAAAGTGACGTAAAATAAGTCGATGAAAATAAAAGGTTTTTGAAAAAATTGACATGACACTGAGGACATCTTACAAAGAAAGCTTTCTAAAATCTAACATTCTTGTGTCACGCTGCATACATTCTGTTTAACCATCTATAATTAAATTATTTTTAAAATATAACTAAAAGCGAAATATTTTTCTTTGATTTCTTAATCAGCGTAATAAGCGCAAAGTGACCAGCGAATGACAAAATCTCCTCCGCCACGCTCGCCTTGGTAGCGTAGATGGTAGCATGTCTGCCTCACGTTCAAGAGGTCCCGAGTTCGAATCTCGGTCAGGGTGAGTTACCTGCATAAGGTTTTTCCGGGGTTTTCCCTTATCCTAAAAGATGGATGTCGGGTAACTCTAAGCTCCATGGACCCTGAGCTCATTCGAGCATCATTTCACCCATTCCGTTCATCGTCCGATATGACTTAACGTTGGAGGACGTAAATTACAACAACAAAAAATCTCATCCACCACTTTGCAGAATAATAGTGTGTCATGGGACTTATGATGCCACTGTACCATTCTATGAAAATCCTTTTTTGGACATAACTAAATCTACTGTTGTGAAGCATTGTGTTATTATTTGTATATGTCTGCAAACGCACACGTTAAATTACAATATCCTAATTAGATACAACCAGTTTGGACGAAAAAAAAAAACCTTTTAAGCTTTGAGGTGCAACTTTCTTTAACAAACAAAAGACAAACAATTTAAGCGACTATCTCACTAGTAAAACAGACTTTTGAATTTTTATCCAAAAATACTCAAAGAAACTCACTACAGATGCACACAATAGGAAAGCAATCTAAAACCAAAATATTGTTAGTTGTAACATTTGAATTTTTGGAAATTCTCTTTTCACCATATCTGCTCATTCAAAAGGTTAAAAACTACACAGTTTTCGTACATCTCTTCCGAAAAGTTTAATGTATTCTAGGAAATCAAACAATTAAAATGGCAATATAACTTTCTATGTTGTGAAAAGTTTCGATAAATTTATTTTTAAAATAATTTGGAACTTTATAAGAGCTAAAAATTGATAGCGATGCAAACAGATTAAACTTTCGGTAAAATAATGAAAGATTTTCAGATTATAAAATTACTCACTGAATGTTTAAATATATTAAGATCTTTTTGCTAATAAAACTTCAAGAAAAAAACGTGGGGAGTGGTTAGTGTTCCTTTTGAGTTAATTCACAGGTTTTGGGTCTAACTTTATAATGATGGTTTATTTTGATAGCATGCTTAAGAAAAGAAGTTTGCACAGACATTAATAACACGGAAATAAAATTGTTTTACGTACTTCAAGCGAACTGCAAGTATGTAATTAGCAGCAGAGAATTTTAAATAAGCAGTGAAAACAAACTTGTGGTGTGAATGCGTAGTTTGTGACGTTTGCATATTTACAGTTATTTTTGTTTGCGGACGGCGGAATTCTTAAGCAATATGCTATGCGCACAAACAGTAAGTTTGCCTTTAATCACATTACGACTTCGCCAGTATAAACCTCTAACGAAGGTGTGTTTGTTAGCGTTTCCGTGCTGTTTAAAAATAGCTTACGTGCATTGAAAAATACCGAAGTGTTACAAAATAAGCTGGTGTTTATTTTACAAACGAATATTGAAATTAAAAGCAACAAATTTGAGGAATGAAGTGTTACAATCACATGCGTTTCTCTGTCTATTATCGTTTACTTTAGTAAGGTCTATAAACTATTCCTACAAAATTTATGACGAGTGCCATAAAGGAAGCTGTTTGAAATAAATTGCGTATTTAAGAGTAAATATACATGCTTGTATATATTAGCTGTTTACTTATCTCACATGACTTATACATTACATAAAATTTCTTCGGAATTTAAAGCACTTCAGAGGCTGCTATCAGTAATTTCAGCCTAGTCTAAAGAGTAGATAAGGCAAAGGGGTTCTCTTTGGAAAATAGGGAATCTAAAAACCAAGTTGTTGCAGTAGAGACCCTCGTAGCCGTGATCGCTATACTGTCTTTGGTGTTCCGCCGCGCAGGGGTTCGCGGGTCGAGTCCCACCTCGGGTATGAGTGTTTGGTAAAACAAAAAGAAAAAAAAATGAAGTCGCAATGCGCGAAGTACATCACACTATTACATGGTGTGGTTCGCTTACATAAATCACTTAATTTGATAGCTTTAGACATTTTATAATAGCTTTATGACTATGGTAGAAAAGGTATGATCCCAGATAAGATATTGCTTTATTTTTATTTTAATTCTCAATACCATTAAAGCAAATTAACTAACACGCACTGAAGTCTGTTTCTGCGGTCTACTGAGATGACTTCTGATGAACTAACTTTTACATATAGCAGAACTGTTACAATACCTCGTCTTTCTACTTTAAAATCAATCTGAAGATCCCAGAATTCATGGAAAACTGTAACCCGTTTTTACTTTCTCTACTGATGAGTAGAGACCACTTCTGACTCCCTGAATAAAAAGGTGTTAGCACTTTCAGTAAAATCTCAGCACGCAAGTGTGTGACAAGCATAACTCCAAAACGAAACGATAAATACCAAACTTCTTTTTTAAATTTTATTATCAATCAGCAAGTATGCTTTACAGATGTTTGTTATTGAGACACGTAGTAACAGTACACATAACAATTGAGGTAGCCGTGAACGACTCCTCTAGCTAAACATGGCAGGATCACTGTAACACAAATTGAGGACTTAATGTCAGATAGTTATCAATCGTCAGGGTCGTCTGTACTGGAGAGGTCACTCAGGATATCTTGTGGCAGTCTGCGCTTGAGGCGAGGTGGTTGGCCAGTGCGAGCGCCGAGATTGTACATAACAGCTCCAAGGACCTCCTGGAGATGGTACGAGAGTGGGTCAAAAAGTAATGCCTCCTATTTTTTCCCCTTTAAATAAGTTATGTGAAACCTTTGGATTTGGAGAAATTCCTAAAACCTTCTTCTCCAATCCCCTGCAGTAGTAATTTCCTAAGTCAACAGGTGGCAGCATTGCATCCTCTTGCAAAATGGCTGACATCGACGTTAGTATTAGACAGCGTTCTGTGATTGAATTTTTGACTGCGGAAGGTGAAACGCCAATTCGCATTCACGAAAGGCTAAAAAATGTGTATGGTGATGCAATGGTGGATGTCAGCACTGTTAGACGATGGGTTCGTCGCTGTAACGAACCTGAAGGGCAAACACCATTGGCAGATGAAAAGCGAAGCGGCAGGCCGCTGACTGCAGTGACTCTAGTAACATTCAGTGAGTCGATGGCATCATTCGTGGTGATCGCCGGGTAACAACAGGTAAATTGTGTCGCATTATCTCCCTCAGTAAAGGCGGTGTGATGACGATTATTCAACAACTGGGTTACTCAAAAGTTTGTTCACCTTGGGTACCAAGAATGTTAACCGCCCAAATCAAAGAAACAAGGGAAATAATAGCCTCCAAACACTTGCAGCGCTTCAATTTGGAGGGAGAGGAGTTTTGGAAAAAATTGTTACATGAGACGAAACATGGGTCCATTTTTTGAACCTGAATCAAAGAGGCAGTCAATGGAATGGCATCACACAGCGTCACCGAAGAAAAGAAAATTCAAAACTCAGCGGTCGGCAGGGAAAGTTATGGCGACTGTTTTGGGATGCAAAGGGTGTGCTGATTGATTTTTTTGGAGCAGGGATGCACAATAAATTCTGTCCAATACGTCAGAACTCTCAAAAAGCTGAAAGCACGTCTTCGCCAAGTTCGCCCAACAAAAACTATGGCGGATGTTCTTCTTTTGCATGACAATGCACAACCCCACACCAGCCGTTACGCCACTGCAGAAATTGAGAAATTGGGATGGCAAGTCTTACCTCACCCCCCCATACAGCCCTGACCTGGCACCATCAGACTTTCATCTGTTCGGTCCACTAAAGGAAGCTCATCGTGGAATTCATTTTGAAGATGAGGAGGCTGTGAAATGGCTTAGGAAGCAAGACCGTGTGTTTTACCACACTGGAGTACATGCCCTAGTTAAAAGGTAGACCAAAACTGTGGAAAAGGACGAAGATTATATTGAATAGTGACAAATGAATCGTCAATGTTGTAGTTTTCATGCTATATAAACTGGATTCAATTTTCTTGGCAATTAAAAGAGAAAAAAATAGGAGGCATTACTTTTTGACCCACCCTCGTAAAAGAAGGGTCGTGCCAGGCGGCGGATGTACTGGTGAACAGGTAGAAGACCAAACTCGTGATGAAGTTGATTTCTGATGAACCATGGAACACTTGTAGCGGTACGAATCACCCTGTTTTGTAGTACCTGCAATCGGCGGAGATTACTCTTGCTGGTGTCACCCCAGACTGGAGATGCATAGGTAAAAATGGGACGGACTAGAGATGTGTAAAGAGGAAGGGAGGATTCATAACCAAGTGAGGTGCGCCTGTTGAGTAAAGGTACAGTTTTGAGAGCCGGGCAGACGCAAGTGTAACAGACCGACAGATGTGGGCGTTCCAAGTAAGTCGAGTGTCCAGTAACACCCCAAGATATTTCACTGGCACACTGGTTGGTAGCCATCAGCTGTTCCCCGAGCAACTGTAGTGAAAGAGGATCCCTATAAGGACCTAAAGAGAATATCTTATCCTCTGTGTTGTTAGTAAATACCAACTTGGTAGGAAATTTCAGTATTTCCTATGAAGCGACATGAAGAATTGCAAGAAAACTTTCCCACCGAATCTACCCATCATATGAAGCAAGATATGTTATCCTTTGTTATGTCACTAATAGTCCAAACAATTTTCATTATAATGCCGTTTACTTAAGATATTTAACTGATAAATGGAAAACCATATTGAATTTCCTGTGAAATTCTCTTCATTTATAAGGAGTTTTGAGTAACTATAATCATAAGATAAACAAAAAGTAAAGTGAAAGGTATATCTATAATTGCTTAATTCAGCTTTTGTTTTCAATGAAACATTTATAACATTTTATTACTATTGGTTTGGATTTACTAAAAAGTTGTCGCTTTTAAACTGCTGTCGCTATTCAACTGTTTTTAAAGAAACAAGTGCGGAATTCAAAGGCCAGCATTTACGGACTCGCTTTTAAACTTTTTAACTGTGAAATTGGTTTCCTGTATTACCCTTCTACCTGCAACGAAATGTGTTATGAAACTATGTTTGGAAAGGTTTATCTCTATCTCTGTAGCGTATGCAGTAGGGTGTCTGCCTTAGGTATAAAAGTTCCCAAGTTTGAATCTCGGTCAAGGTGAGCTATAAGATTTATAAGTTATATAAGTTGTATAAGATTTTTCCGGGATTTTCACTTATCCTGAAAGGTGAATGTCTGGCAACTAAGCTCCTATGTACCCTGGGATAATATGAACATCATTTCACCCATTTCATTCATCGTTCGATGACTTAACGTCGGAGGATCTACATTAAATTAAAAAAAAATGACGTACTTTAAAACAAAGGATTGAGCTATATTTATATAAGTTTCTCTATTTACTCATCTAGAACTATTCCCTAAATATTTTACTTATTTGTTAACACAAAACACTTTCACTACTCATGGTCAACTCTTTTCAAAGCTGTTGCATATGGCTTTGAAATTGTTCCCTTTGCATGAACGCAAAAAAAAAAAAAAAAAAAAAAAAGAAACCAAATAGATAGCTATTTGTAGTTGAAAATATAGCTTTAAATTTAAACCAAATACCAAAAACCAAATAACTTGAAAAAAAAAAAAAACTAATAACACACTCGATGCGTTCTATGATGTGAAATATATGTTTTAACATGTATTACTGAATATATCAGCCCCAAAATAAAAATTAAGTTTCTTTTCAACAATTTGTATTTTCTGATTAGATCTCCATTCAACTGGTTATTCGGAATAAAGAGGATTTCAAGCTATACGCTGAAAATTCAAGATATCTATACACTTTGATAATGAAAATCGTTTAAACACATGTCATACTTTAAACATATGGCATTTTAGAAAAATTGTTGCAGACATTTCTGAAAAAAAAAAAAATAGTGAAAGTCTGTCTGTGTAAAGTATAGTTTGAGGAATTTGCTTCAAAATCTTTGTATCGTATCCGTGGAAGGTCCTGAACTTAAGTTTTTTAGCCAACCGACTTCATGTTTATAAACACACAAATACATACGAAACTTATACTTAAAATAGATTTAAAAAACTTTTTCTATGGTTCAGAAGACTAAAACATTTATTTTCAGTAAAATCTCACTTCTGAACTTATGGGTGTAGTTTTGGTTACTTCTACTTACTGTAAATACTTTGGTAGAGAAGGTACGCTTTCGTAAAAATAAAATAAACAGTGGATAGAGATTTTTGAGAGTTTCCTGGCTTTTGAACCTATGTGTACGAGATCAAATCCTTTTTCACGTCTTTACAACAATGTTACGATAAGCAATGTAGTAACAGTCTTCG
This sequence comes from Mantis religiosa, assembly GCA_030765055.1. Taxonomy (NCBI): domain Eukaryota; kingdom Metazoa; phylum Arthropoda; class Insecta; order Mantodea; family Mantidae; genus Mantis; species Mantis religiosa. The sequence continues at coordinate 98,367,208 of CM060952.1, forward strand.
ATTTCTGCTAGGTTCCCTCCTTTTAAAGGGCAGTTCAATTTGCCTGGCACTCGCTCCCCTGAAGCCTCCAGCTATTAGCCGAGCTATTCAGCACGGCGCCCTTGTCAACAGAAATAAGCCTTCCACAACACGAGTAGCAAATCTGTAGGGGGAAAACGTCGACACACGCAAGCGGTTTCTGAGTCCTTTCTCAATGCCTCACTTCCAACATTAACTCAACTCTTCGCTACCACCTAAAGAAGGGTGTAATGTTAAGTGCTATTGTCATACTGCAGACTTCCTTGTAGTAGGTACAAGAGAATTTAGGGCGATAGTAAAATCTTTTAAGAGCTAATCGCTATCTGTTTGCTCCAAATTACGTTCTCAGTGAATAACCAAGAGATAATAAACCCCATAACACTCCCTATATATATATATTAAATGTATGTAAATAACAATAAATATTTTCGAAACGGTTAACTCAAAAAACTGACCTAAACTGTGTTTCTGTATCTTTTGCTTAGTAAGATTTTATCAATTTCTTACGCTTTAAACACATCCCAAGTTCCAAGAGGGTTCGGATAACCTAACAATAACCAAAGTAAAGCAAATGTAAACAGGCCGTTACCAACAATATGCGGCCGACAGAAATGTTGGTATCTGCAAGTGTTCATGGAAATTCAAAATTAAAGAACTCACCCCGTGGACACTATCGGTGCATGGCTGGTACTCACCTGCAAAGAACAGAAACGTATTATTACAATAGCATAGCTACAACATTATTAAATATATCAATAAAGAGCACCTAATAATGTCACTATGCATTTGGTGGTTAACCCTCCAGTGAACACGTTACAAAAAGGCATTTACGGAAATGACATAACATGTTTCCCTGGTAAGCCTAGTTACCGTTCTAGGAAACTTACTTCAAAACGATTTTACTCTTATCAAATATTTTCATGTAGCTTCTACAAAGTATTTTTAGCGAATTTTATTTATTTACTTCCTGTTAACCATGATTAATCTGGAAAAACATATTACAAATTTTGTTTTAGGTTCAACATGAATACAAGAAACCACATTATACGGATGTTAAAGAAGTACATCCCTATATATTGGCCTTGAAAGTCCAGGTTTCCAAGCCAATGCGAGAAACAAATGAATAGCGACAGCACTCTTATGATTTGTCAGTTATACATAATTCCTTCCAGATAAATAACACTTCTAAGAGTATTCCCACAAAATTAAAACACACACAAACGCGCGCGCGCATGCACGCACATTGTCATCCATACGTCTTACTCGAAAATATGTATTACTTTATTTAAAATCATAAGAGCAGTTTTTAAATAAACTAAGTATTTCGAAACGTCCTCCAACGTTGTCATAGCGGACGATGAATGAAATAATGCTCAAATGAGCCCAGGGTCCATACAGCTTAGAGGTAACTATCATTCATCTTTCAGGATGAAGGAAAACCCGAAAAAGCCGTTATCTAGATAACTCAACCTGACCGTAATTCGAACTCGGGACCTTCTGAACGTCAGGCAAACACGCCACCGCTAATGCTACAGAGGCGGGCACTTTGAGTGTGAAAGACCGCTTAAGTTTGCTTGAGCCCCACCTCCCTTTAACATTCCTCATTTTTTTAAAGTTGCCGTAAATCTACGACACATACTTTACTTCCATTTCGAAGGAAACCTAATGTTACTTATAGTTTTAAAAAGGCAGCCGGATAGCGTTTGTAAGTGCTGGATGCCATTGCATTAAGATAGGAATTGATATATTTTTAATTGTTTTAATAGTATCTTTGAAGTATTTTTAATTAATTAATGTTCCTTAATTTTTTTAATTGTAGTAGTATCTAAAATAGATGTATACTGTACATGTTTTATGAAGTTTTATAAATAGATAAATGTGAATATATACAATATACGGTGTAGATATTAGATACGGGGGTACGATATTCACCCTTAATTTAATTTAAATTTCGAAGGAAACCACATTAAGAATTTCTACACTCGTTTTAAAGCTTAGCCTTGGGAATCAAAGTCCAGAGCAAATTATCCCTGGATACCTCGCAAAAAGAAGAAGAAGAAGAAGAAGAAGAAGAAGAAGAAGAAGAAGAAGAAGAAGAAGAAGAAGAAGAAGGTAAAGATAATTTGTGGCAAGGCGATTTTCTTGAAAGTTTTCGTAGTCCGTCGTTGAAAGTCAACTTAAATACAAATTTGATATACAGAAAAACTTCCATCATTAATTGATGCATGTAGAAAAATAGAAAACACTTTTACTTGAAGTGTTTGACAGAAATTCTAGCTGACATTTGACTAAAGTCTAGCACATTATGAATCTGTTAAATACATTCACTTTATTAAAATGCAGATAAGAAAAGTGAAGAGTGATTTAATAGCAAATGAAAGAAAAAAGCACTCTCTCACCTATACAAATTCCTATTTCGAAATTGAGCTCCCGTTTCGCCGATAATGTGTCTTCTTCTGTTTTGACCCTTCCCTCCTTGTTTCGTGCATCAAAGGGTTAAAAAGGAGACATAAGCAGGAAATGAGAGAAGCGACAGGGGCGAGAAGGATAAACGAAAATGAGAGCACTAACGCAACAGATAAAAGATATGGAAGGAAATAAAGAAACAGAGAGGGGAAAAAAGTTGCAACAGAGAAATTCATTACGACTCCGAATTGCTGAAGCTATAAATTTGGCCAGGTTCACAGCAGGCTTTATATAAACCAGAGGAAAAACAAATATTGGGTTTTGGGAAATTAAAAAAAAAGTCCATCACAACTTACGAGGAGAATCTCGTAGCGCAGCTATCATTAATCTGTCCTAATCCAACCATCCAGGTGGACACACTTTTTTTATACGTGTACATATGCTCCGTTCCGTCCGAGATAGGTCGTCAATTACGGATAATGGTTCAGCCATTATTTTAGACTATGAGGGGCCTGGATTTGATCTGGGATATCCCAACCTTTTTCTTCACTCTGTAGATACCATGAAGTTTGCACGTTATAAGGGGGTGCAAATGCTTTATTCTATACTCTATATCCAGTGCATAAAAGTGATCCTGAGCAAACAGAAAATACAACAATAAACATATCTTACAATTAAATGACAGTAGATCAAATGAAGAGTATATCGTCAAGGAAGTACTAGAAAGTATTCTTTCGCTTCACCCCGGTAGGAAAACGTGAATCGAAACAAACGGCTACCAGATCCGGGGCTTCCAATGTCTCCAGAAATTTACCAATAAGTGACAAGACCAATAACAGCCAGAACGCCAAATTCGGAAAACTTCGAAAGCAATAACTGGGGCTGGTTCATAATACACTGTTTAGATTAGAATTTGCATTCACGGGGTTCACTAATAGCCACAAAGGCCTGTGAATATTGAACATGTCAAAGAAAAGTACAGTTTAATAGAACATAATTGAATATTGAGAATAAATGACACATTATATACACCAATGGGAAAAACAAGACGGCGATAATTAAATATGATACAAAATGAAACACTCCCCAGCAGACCAGCAAATAGGTATATACAAATACAATTTGGTACTTCCAATTTCTTTTAACTGTCACTTGGCTTTCGCCAGTACGTTTCAACATTTTATATTGGGTTTACAATGGATAGCATTTATTGTCAGTTCAATACACAGACATCAAAGGTAAATTGGCAATAAATGATATATCATTAAAGCAGCTAGATTCTACTTACAGAGCTAGTAGATAAATTTGCCATTCAGGTAATCTTGTACAGAATAAAACGATTTTTAGCATAGGTATTCTCTAGTACCAATTTTAAAAGCAGTGAAATTATCAAATTTTCCTTTAAGATCATTAGGAAGAACGTTAAATATTTTGCTGGCTTCATAATACAAACCTGTAAACAAGAGAGTTTAGACGCTGCAGTGTCTGCTATGTGTTAGACATTATTTTTATGGGATACACAGAAAATTACATAGATTGTCGTGATGTGTTTTTGGTGATTGAGGATTAAACACACCTGTCTTATATAAAAACAAGTTTTTGAAAGTAGCATTAATGTTAATGTGGAAAAACAAACATTTGAATTTTAAGCATTAATGTTTAACCACAAAAATGTTCATTAATAAACCTTCACTTTCAAAATAAATGCAGATACGAATAAGGCAGAAACAGAAGTTTTACACACCCAAAATTGAGTTAATTTACATTTTTGCCTTACGCTTATTTACTTCACATTTATTCCGAATATAAAGAGAAAAGAAGTAAAAATTAAATGCACTATTTCTATAAATGTCACTAATACAAGCCGTTTTAAGTTCGCAACTTGACATTCAGAACTCGATATGACTGATGAAGTGGCGCCAAATGATCACATGCAGAGACGCCAGTATAATCGACAATGTACACAAATTTTCAGTTTCACAATGTCCCTTTAAAATTATTCGCACCATTGAATCTTTCAATCCGCTGCTAATGCCTTTACTTTCACCAACTTCCGTAATATGTTGAGAAATTATTACATTTCACCCAAGAGTCTGATATCGAGGTTCAAGCGAAAATGCAAGTTTTGAGGTCTTTCGAAACCAACAAAAGCATTTTTAGAAAAATCCTTGTATATGTGTTTGTCTGTGGCTGTGGATAGTATAACTCAACAAAGGAGATGACGAAAACTCGGTTCAGTTAGGCATCTCCCAAAGATGAAATTCTCTCACCTCGATTTTCAAAAACTAAATTGAAATATAAGCTTTTGTAAGGATCGTTTCCAATGGGTACAAAGACTCGTGAATGTAATGCAAGGATACTTTTTTAAATTTACATCCTCCAACGTAAGTCATACCAGACGATGAAGAAAAGGGTAAAATGACGCTCATATGAGCTCAGTGCCCATAGAGCTTAGAGTTACCAGGCACTCATGTTTCAGGATAACGGAAAACCTCGGGGTAAAAGAAAAAGTTATGCAGATAGCTCACCCCGGAACCAGATTCGAAATCGCGACCTCTTGAACGTGAGACACATCACAGGCTACCATCTGCGCTACAGCGGCAGTCAAGGATGTTTTTCTTAAATTGTTACTCATATTTAAAACCTGCTCTTTGTTACTATGTTTTTTGTTTCACGGGATAAAGTGTGAAGTCTTATTTTTTCGCTATAACAATTTAAATGTCGATTCTTTTAACCCTTACACCGTTTTCTATAATAATTAAGATGTGTATTATAGACAACTGATACTCAAAATCCCAGTAATGTAGTTAATAGCCACCTTCTTTTCAAAACACTTAAATGTTTACTTTTTACCCAGCACACTTAAAAGGATTTTTAATTTGATTACAGCAGCTGTGGAGGGAGGGGGTGGGATTTCTAAGCTGCCTATGTTTTGCACGAGTATTCAGACTTTGTTACGAAGCGCTTCTTTTAAAACCCGATAACGTTTATGTAGCTGTTCTTTAAGAAGCAATGAACTGTGGGTATTAATATAATTTTAATTAAGGAATTCTTAGAGTAAGCTTTGGAGAAAATCTTAATACTTATAATGTTCGTTTGAATAAACTGAAATTCTAGATCTACAATTTGTATCAAATTTGAAGCATTATTATGCAAGGTTTTAATTATTTTAATAGTTAAATAAAATGAATTATTAATATAAGAAAAGTGTCAAGCGTCTCACGTTTTATATAACTGTTATGAATTGATTTTAACCGTAACCAAGAAGATATGCAAACAGTGATATGCCGTCACTCTATGCACAGTGTTTTGGGCAACGATTTTAAGTATTTGTTAAATTTAGTTTGGACTTCGATACAATTTTACTTTTAAGTGTGCTACATTTTATGACCACAGCAACATAAATAGCATACATATAAAGTTTTGAAGAGATCTGAATTAGGAGTACCTTGAATAGTAGAAGTTGTTGTTTTAACAAGTGGCCACCTTTATATGGGCGTGACCTATTAACAGGCAATGCAACATAATTTAAATGACATGTAATGTCAATATATGACAAAACGAAAAATAATTATATTGGCTTGTGAGGGAATGGCTGGGGCATGATTTTAAGGAACACCTCAATTTCGAAATGTTTAATATTTTTGGGTAGGAAAAACTCCATTTTCAATAATAACACTGACATGCACGATTCTGGGGTTTCCTCCAAATTATGTCTACATTACTATCTTTGATGTGCTGATTCCAAAACAGTAACCAGTTTTACTCCACCATGTACCATTTTTTTAAATTAGCAGTTTTACCTAAGATATTATAATGTAGTTCTGTATGGAGGTAAGAAATACTAATCATTTATTTGTTGAAATGAATATGTCTCACAACAATGACACCAATTTAAGACTACAATATTAACATTAGTCTGAAAAGTGTAATGATGTATAATGGGCATAAACATATATCAGTTCACCTCAAAGAAACACGCCATAACCTAAAATTACTTCTGAAAAAAATCAAATATGCAGAACATATGTGGCAGGTACGTAAAGATTTAAAAGTTATTGAGATGCTACCAGGTCAGTAATCATGCTACATTAAAATGCCATGTTTTATTTGTGAATGGGATACTAGAGTGTGATCCAAGCACTGGAGAAGAAAAAACTGGAAGCATAGAGACAGTATCATGCCAGGAATGAAAAATATTCATGAGTATCTTGTGGACCCCCCCAAAAATATTCTCTAACCATCGTTATACATAAAATTAGACTTAATGAAGCAATTTCTTAAGGCTTTGAATAAGAATCACAGTTGCTATAAATAAATCTGCAAGAAGTTCCCTGAAGTATCTGAAGATAAGTATCTAAAGCTAAAGGGAATGTTTACTCGACCATATATTAAGTTGATCTCTTATACCTTATTTGAAGAAACAATTACACATATTGAAAAAAGGGCATGGATTCGTTATAAGAACGTCATCGGAAACCTTCTGGAAAATTGCAAGGACCATAATTACAAAAATATTGTAGAAGATATGTTTAAGAAATTTCTAAAGCTGGGTTGCAATATAAGTGTGAAGGTATAATTCCTGCACTCTCATTTGGACTTTTTTTCCAGAAAATCTCGGATGTGTAGCGAGGAGCAGGGTGAACGATTTCACCAGGACAAAGGAAATGGAAAGAAGTGCATTTCAAGGCAAAGTATGAAAGTACTGGCGCAATGTTCAAATGTATGTGATTATTTAGAATATATGTGAAATATTAGTTTATTGTGAACAGAATTGTGTTGACAGTTGTGGATTTATTAACATTTATTTCATAATATAACATATTCTTTAGAGCTGAGTATAAAAATTCATGTTTTACCATGACACTCTGGGTTGTGAAAGAATATGAATTACTTGACATCCCTGCATCAAAGAGCTGCTGGCCATGCACATAGCGTGTTATTGCACTTAAAGCCAATACTAATGGTATTCGCAGTGCCTGCTGCCGTACAGTGGTGCAAACTTCATTACGTACGTGGAGTGAAGGGTACGGTAAATGAATTTTATACCAAACTATAACAACTGCGCCCGATAGTGCTCGTGTTCTATGATATACCACTCTAATGTAATTTGGCTGCAGCTTGGTGCAATTTCCTAGAAATGAAGTTTTAACAATGCTGACCCGAAAACACTTGGTCAGCGCAATGTTGATAAGTTCAACTGCTTGTTGCTGTCTTCTTCAGTGAAGTAACGCTTTTCTTCTTTCCCCAGTGCATATTGTGTTCCACACACAAAAATTCCATAAAGATTTTCAACATTTTAAGATTTCATGTTTTCTATCCGTAAAAAAAAAATAGTTACATTCATATTACATTCTCTCGTTTATTAGTAAGTATGCAAATTATTCTTACGAAAGGCTGCTTTTCTGTCAATTTCATTTAAATCGAGTTAAACTTCTGTGTAAAAAGCTCACCTTACGCTTCCTTATAAATGCAAAGGGATTAGCGATACTCAAATGTTTAAGGTTGAACGCTATACGCCTTCCTTAACATTCCACGAAATCACGAGAAACAATCGAAACCCAACTGGCCTTCAAAAGAATGACAAATATTAAACGATCTTAATTACTAATTGATATCCCGGAAACGGTTTATGCCACAAAATTATTTGAAATTGTTAAATCTATATTTTAAACAGATCTTATACATATTTCTTTTTCCCCGCTCACGTTTACCAATTATACAAGGTTATGCACACAAAATCATTTCCGTAGAGAACGGGGAATTGAAAGGCTACTATATATAATTTCATTTAAACAATATTGACCCTACTTAGTACACGTAGTGAAGTAAAAACTATGTTAAAGCAAAAGGTACAGAAAAAAGTCAGACCTTTTGTATCATTGTATTTCTCAATTCTGCTTAAAGTAATAGTTAATAAAGTCTTGAGCTAAGAAAAAATGAAATGAGCTACTCCCGTGATAATCATAATTATATAACTATGAAGCAAAAATGGCTCTTTCCTTGTAATTACCTCAGAAAACGCAACTCGCCTTTTCTCTTAATTGTATTTCGGAACTAAGTGTTTCTGCTTTTGCATTTTATCTTTTATTAAATTACTAGTCGAAATACCAGGCACTGTCCTTGGTTTGAGTGTGTAAGTTTCATTTGTGTATCTTTGGAGACATTTAAAACTATTATACAAAACACAAACTTAATTGACACTCTCAAGAGACTAAAGACCTGTAGATATGGAAAAGTACTGCTGAATAACTACAAACTACATACTTTGTAATAACGATTTCCCATTAATATAGCTAAATTGTCGCATACGGGATACCTCGTCGCTACTTATACAGAAAATTTCATTTAGAAGAAATAATAGCAGTTTAAGTAACTAACATAAACAAACTATTAAGAAAACATAAAAAAGTCAAAATAAAACAAACCAGATTTGACTGCTATTTTTTCCATGCTCAGAATCACAGAGATCAAAGAATATAACACGTATTTGCAGCTCCTTTGTTATTATCTGAGGCTACAATCAAGTTGGCAGTGTTCTATGATTATCGTTGTCAAAGATATAAACGCTCTTGTAAGCTTTTATGGGCATTAAATTAAATTAAATAATTCGTTGTGTGAAATGGGGTGAAATTATGAATACATATATGCAGTAAAACCTCGTGATTACGCTCCCGATTATAAAGCGACCCCGGTTATTGCGATTTATCCATAAAGTATCTGGATAGCTCCACATTACTGCGTATAATTTTATCCTCTTGCGGTTCCAAATCCCTTCATTCGCACTGTTTTTCGAGAAAAAAAAATACATATTTTATACGGGTACATACATACATAATTTGCAAAAGTATAAGTTTTAAAAGTACTGTGAGAAAATAGTTTGTGTTACTAGCGAGGTACAGCACCAACGGTAACTTTTGGTGAAAGAAATTTGCACTTTCAAAAGATTCGCTTACAGTGTGTTTCCTCAGTCTTTTACTGACTTTTTATACAGTGTATAGCGAGTTGTCGCATTAGCATAAAATAACGAAGATTAAATATTTCTCTGTAAACGACAATTACAAGATCTGCAAATTCCTCGATAAATCAAAAGGGTTTTCCAAACTAAAAGTTTCCTTATCTAGCATACAAACTGGACATTGACACTTTCTGGTTCCAATGGTTGGTTGGATAGATTCAAGCAAATCAATGGTCAGTCAGAATCGGTTAGTGACAGTGACGTGAATGAAAATGCAATAAATCATAGTAAGAGTATACATCAGTAAGCAATTTAATATTTCCATACGAAATGATCTCTTGTCCATTTTCAAGTGTACTGCACTCAAATCTTTGGAAATAAAATCGATATTGTGCTGCATTTTCTACTAAATTGTGTCAAAATTGCTTTTTCATCCGGCTTAACTAGAAACATCACGTATTTAGCAGTACCCCTCCGTGTGACAGAGGAGGGGTGACCATCTAGTAAACACATTACCACTGCTTAATCTCTGTCAATCAGTGACAGGTGCTCCAAGGCTTGCTAATTTACAGCGTTCTATATTGACAGTAAATGTAGTAATAATGGAAATATGGCAACAAAACCGGTGTCGTATGGCATAATTAAAAGAAACAAAGATAAGTTCAAAGTGTATACAATGGACTCCACAGCTGAATTAAATGGACATACTTTATCTACGTATCATTGTGATATGAATACTATCGAGCTAATATAGGCACAAATCAAAGCAGATGTGACAACCATAATGTGATATTCAAAGAACGAGATGTGTGATGTTCCGCAAAGCAGCACTAAAAGTTACTTCAGAAAACTGGAAGGCTGCTAGTGAGCATATAAAGGGTAGAACATATGTACTGAAAAAAAAAACATAGATTGATTGACGATATGTTGGACAATTTCATCATAAATTTACAAAAAAAAAGTGACTCTGAATCGGACGATGACTTTTAAGACCGCGGGTATAAACTTGCTTGGAGCTAAGGATATTAGCAGTTTGCTGGGATCATTCAAGAAATCCTTAATGGAGGTACATCTATACTACGCCATCAGCAGTTTTTAGAGCATTAGAGTATTAAAGGGATGGCTATAATATAATCACGCGGAGTAAATCGGAACGTTACATAGCAGAGATGCGATGTGGGATTAGGCAGTCACGGTTTATCTACACCAGCGCGATTAATAGTAAGCTCTCTCTCTCTCTCTCTCTCTCTCTCTCTCTCTCTCTCTCTCTCTCTCTCTCTCTCTCTCTCTCTCTCTCTCTCTCTCTCTCTCTCTCTCTCTCTCTCTCTCTCTCTCTCTCTCTCTCTCTCTCTCTCTAACGTTCCGCTTATTACGCGTTTAGGCGACAGTCCCTTGAAGAGCGTAATAAAATTACGGGATTTTACATCCGCCTTCTAAACTCATTCGAATGTACGCTGAGTCTTGCTCTAATAATAATTTAAATTTCTCTTTATTCAAGTTTTTTTATTACGTGCCCAGTTCCTGCAGTTCTTCTACTGGAAGGATTTTCGATGGGATTTGACAGGACTACTGGAACATCAACTTCAGCAGCTTCCATTTCTGAGACGAGTGTGAAGAGATGAGACATCTGCAGTCATAAAATGCAACTGGGCTGCATTCCGAAGGTGTATGCTTGCAGTGTTGCCTAGCTAGCACGGCGATACCTTCCTTGGGTGCCCTTGGTCCTCACAATACGAGTCGGGTGTTACACCAAGTTGGTGTGACTAAAGTGAGTCAGAAAAAGGTTGAGTCATAAAAGTTGTTTCCCCTTTCTCTCCTCCAGCAGTTACTTTGGTTTGTGCTAGAGTCAGCTAAATACGCAGAGTACAGTCGCTACAACAAACTCACGAGCGCTTTCATTTTACACCCAACGTGATAGAACGCCATTTAGGCAACAGACTGTACTACTGTTGTGACAGAAGTTTGTTTAACGTGTGCATGAGCGTGATTTTAAATTTCCTGCTTACCAAGAAACATCGCGTCACCGGAAAATAGACGGGGAATTTATTATACGCGTGACTTCGACTAATTATTGTTCAAATTGGACACTTCTGGTTTTGCCTACAATTATTAATGTGTGTGTCAGTGAACAGCATAATTAAAATAAAGGTCATATTTGCAACAGACGTTCCTCTTTAAGTTAATCTTAACAATATTGGTTAAAATTCGTGCTTAAGGCATTTACGAGTAACGTTATTTATTTCTTGGTAATGGAAACGGAACGGAATTTCCAAGCTGCCACATAGGGATCAGCTGTTTAGAAGATTTAACTAAGAGGTTTTCTGGGATCGAATCCGGGTCGCTTTGGTGAGATGCGAACCAGTATTCTTTGGTGGAATGCAATAATTCCTCAAATTACGGAGTGTAACCAGGAGAGCGTACAGCATTCACAACTCAATATCTCAATTAATGGGCTAAGTGCTTATTTGTATCTGAAGAAAACTAAGTAATGTTATCAAAGCATACATAATCACGTACAAAAAGCTTATTAAAATGCATTGCAAGGCACCGAACTAGGCGATTAAGTTATTACAGAACGACCCATTATCCTAATAACCATTATAAATACTAAAAAAAGCACCTGTTGTGGTAGCTAACACCATTATAAAAACAATAATCTATGTGCATACACTAACACATGTCTTTAGGACAATGCGAAAACATATAAAATCTAACTGGTAATTCTAGGATTATAGCCGACACACAGCAACAACCCTGTTTACTCTAGTTCATCAACTTTCATTATGCGGAGGAAAAATGTCAACCGTTTTCAGCAGCAGGATAAGAATTTTCCTTCCACCCGCTCCCTACATACATTTGGTTTGCACACCGCCAAGAAAATGTTATGTTCATGAGTGGTGGTTTGACATCAGGTCGATCAAATTAAACCAAGCACTTCAGTTCACTGAATAATTTAGTGCAGGGGCACTCAGAGTCTGTTTCATTGACTGAGTAACCGAGTAAATGTTATTACAATACGATGGTGGCCTTCGTTATATTAGCTTTGTATCCTGCAGTAATCTTTGTTTTCTTTTCTATTATCTATGTAGTGACAAAAGACGACAGAGTTCGGCTTAGAACTTCTTTATTTCATCAAAATGGTTTGCTCAATGCTAACGAACAATCAGTCTTTCTTTTACACATATGCAATAATTCGAAACGTCTCTACAATGTTTCCTTGTCTGTGTAGCAGGTACCCTTTGTGCTACTGACCTTCACACAGGTCTACCTCTTACACGGAGCTACACACCAATTCTGAACACAATTCAGATATTCATACGTAAACTGCTTCGCTGCCGGTTTCACAGCTCGGCGATCCTTCACCCAGAGCTGCACTTACTTACCCGAGAACTGCCTCCTGGCCGTTCGAGGCCTGCCGATTCCTTATCACGGAGCAAGGAATGTACCACATTCAGCTCGAAGTACCACACTGCTCTCACTGTATAACTCACTGCTGACCCTGTCGAACTTGAATCGGCTTTTATATATCCACCCGGCGCGGTTATCTTTCTGGAATTCGAAGCCTCTGGTATTGCAGTCAACAAAGGTCTTTGTTTTCGTACTGATAATAGGACCTGCTTCCTTACGAGAGCTGACATTGAGTGCATGTTTATTTCTCACGCAACTTGTTTCCTGCTACTTCACGTCACCCAGTTGTGACCTTCAGCGTGTGTTACTTTCTCACAGCAGACCTGCACAATCGCCGATGCGACAATATTAAGTAGAGGAAGAAGCTGTCTGTAAATACATATTGCACTTCACCCAAAATTTCGAAGCGAATACCCCAGAAATACGGAGCAAAAAATAAAGAAAAGAAACTTAAAATGTATGTTTACATAGAATAAATAAAAAACGAGAAGTCTGTTAAACACTATCTTAGCATTCAACTTTAGAATATTCCAGGATGAGACACTAAATTTTCAACAAAATTTCATTCCCTAAACTCCCTTATTGGGAACATTTCTTCTTATTTGCTATTTTCTTTTAAAATAAGGAGTTACTAACGGTGTTTATTAAAATGCCATATTGTGTAAAATAATTGCATGACAACTTCTACATAGTGAATAGTCTCTAATCCTCTTCTTGTCATATTAAATACAGTATTAGTCACTCTCACAAGGTTGTGTGTGTAAGGGTGGGGGGGATACTGAGCTCTTAAAGATGATGCTACGTGCATTTGTTGGTTAGATTCTTACTGTGCGCCAGTTCTCAATAGTTGAGACAGTACAATATAATTACACACTTCTGAAACATTAATGTCTGTTTCGTGATCCTGAGCCAACTTGAAGCTGTAATGTTGCTTCACGATGTCTTGATGATCTCTTCCTGGATATGAATTCCGGCTATCTGTTCAAGCTATGAACAGATTGTTCAGACCTATCTCAGGGTATGCGTGGGCGTGTATTATTCAATGAAAGGATGACACTAGTTCTGACCTCGAAACTTGTAATGAACCATTTACACTTCGGCGGAGAAGTTGCCGACCAATGGAAACTACTACAAGTGTGTTAGATGGTAAAGCATTTAATTCCTCTACCAAGCGATAACATGCGGTTCTGCCATTGAGGCAACAATGACGCCTAATCCCACTAGTGATAAGACCAGAAGTGCCTCAGAGTATGCCCAGGATATTCTATTCAGCTTCAAATTCTCCTAATAACCTTCCCTTGAGTAATGACTCTATAACCCCCACTCATATCTTCTAATCCGATGGTACCACCTCATTTCTACGTTTCTGACATTTGCTGCTTTACAACTCAAGAGTCTGTCCATAAATTTCTATAGATCCTGCCTCGCGTTCCAACAATACCAAGTTACCCTGACAACCTTACATAGCAACCCACCCCCTTCCCGTCTGAATTACTTTAACGAATTTTCCTGAAAACAAGGCGTAGTTATCGTAGGTAGTGTCAGGAAGTTGCATTTGTAGAGACTATTTCACGAATAAAACAAATTATTTGATTACCTAAATCACACAGGCCTACATTAGCACATGAATGAAACTTAACCTCACAAGTCATGGCATACAAAATTAATAGTTCTAACAGCCGTGCACAAGCTAACAGTGATGAAAGTAACTTTGGTGTAAAGCCGTCAGGTGGCGCTGATTCAGTATAGAAAAATAATAAAGTAACATAACCTCTATTGGCTGGCCTCGTAGCTCAGTCGGTGGAGCACCTGCCTGCCGTGCTAGGGGTCCCGGGTTCGTAATTCCTTATCCTCCCCAGAGTCTGGAAGTATGAATGAGAGTGTGAATGTGTGCGTGATCCAATGATTAAAACCCAACGAATATGAGTTAACATCTTCGATATGTTCCAAAGGGGGACGGCCGCCGATATGACCATTGGAGTTAAAGGCGGAGTATAGGTAAATGGAATAAATAAAAAAATTCAACCTGTATTTTCAAACAAACTTAATTTATTTTAAACTACAATAATGTTGCAATTGTATACGTTCAATATTTGATTTGTACGAGAGCAACAAACTGATTTAATTATTTAAATTCACAGTTATAAAATTGGCAATTATTGAAGCTGAATGTTATACCAAACAGTAACGGAACACGTGATAATTGCTTAGCAACAATTGTGCATGGTTTACACTCATTAATTTAGAGATCAGCGATTGGTGGGCATTTGACGAATCCTAATACTTGATTAGAGGGGGTCTATACGAGGATGGTGACGTATATGTGAAATAATGTCCTCTTACCCCGATCCAAAATGTACTCATAAACTATTGTTAAACCAACAACTCCGTAACAGTTAACACAACTACGCCAAATATTCATGTTTAACTTAATTATTTATAAGTCATTATTTAATTGACCTATAATTTCTGTATCACTTGTCACATTGCATTTTAATGTTTCATAAATAGATTTCAAATAGGTTCATACACGCCGCTTCATTGCATCACACATAATCTTAAAAATCCAACTTTGGTATTATCTTTCTACTCTACAATTTTCTTTATATTATTTTTCCCACACTCTGTGTAATGGGCAAACATAAGA
Organism: Mantis religiosa; assembly: GCA_030765055.1. Lineage (NCBI taxonomy): Eukaryota > Metazoa > Arthropoda > Insecta > Mantodea > Mantidae > Mantis > Mantis religiosa. The sequence continues at coordinate 98,382,645 of CM060952.1, forward strand.
TATAGATAAAAAACCGATGAGTTGCAGTTATATTATTTTCTCTACTAACTCTTCTGCAAACTATTCAGACAAAAGCTTATTTTTGCATCTACTTTCGCCAATAGCGATGGTCAAATCTTTAAACGCGGTCGCCAGTCAAATCTCTGGCCCGTATCTTCCAAATGCGATACATACTTGCCACTGTCGTGGAATGGGTTCTGCGATACAGGCAAGTAACCTTATTTAGCATGAGAATTTTTCTTAATATACTCCAATAAAATTGTCAAGTTTACATTTTCATAACCACGAGTTAATACATTTGGAATGAATGTAATCAATGTTTCAAGACGATTAGAGCATGTGCTTTTATCACATGGTCATTATTGTGCTCAATATGCTTAATATGTGTACACATCTGTGCATTGAAAAAATTCATGATGCGGAAATAAATATGTTTACATAAAAGTACTGAGATAATAAAAGACCTAGTTGCTTAAAATAGTAGCAATCGGCGTATTCACACCCACCAACCCACACTCCTCCATGGCCTTTACTAGAAGATGCCAGAGTACCAGAGGATAAGCCCTGGGAATGAGTGTACAATAAATGTTATTGAATTGTGTTAATTTTCATTTTTAGTTGTTTTAGCTGGTATAATAAAGTACAAAAATTCCCCTTTCAGCTTGACTGCTTGTAGCAATTCATCAGTGATTTGAGAATGGTACCTAATATTTGGAAATAATTTGCATTAAATGTGAATATAAATTATATATTTATAAAATGCAGTGCTAAGTGAACAAATGTGCAAAATAATTTTCTAACTGCTTTATTATCTTATATTGTTTATTTTGTAAGACATTTAACGATTAATTCACTTAACTATGTGACTAAGTTTTTCTGGCAGCAGAGCTAAAATATGGCTTCGCATTATAATCCCGTCTGTCGCCAAGAAAGAGGACTTATATTTTCTTTTATCATCTGATTGTACCTACGTTACCATTCAAAAGTGCCTGCCTCTCTAGCATAACTGGTAGCGCGTCTGCCTCAAGTTCAATAGACCCTCAGTTCAAATCTCGGCCAGGGTGCGTTACCTGGATAAAGTTTTCTCCTGGGTTTTACCTTATCCTGAAAGATGAATGTGGGGTAAGTCTAAGCTCTATAGACCTCGGGCTCATCTGAGCATTATATCACCCATTTAATTCATCGTCCGATATGACTTAAGTTGAGAGACGTTAATTTTAAAAAAAAAAAATAAAAGTTTACATTATCCACATTGCTGAAATCGAAATGCACAAACATTTTCCTCATTCAGAAAACCGTACTAATTTTAAGATTATCTAAAATTTGGAATGAAAACAAAATGTTTAACATAGTAAGTGTATAGTCGTATTTTCAAACTCAGCGGAAGCGATATTTTTTTTTTCCGGCGTAAATTTCCTTAACATGGCTTCTTTTGGAAAGAAAGTAAAACGAACGGTATTTACGGCAGGATTTAAAAAACAAAAAGAAAAAAAAAGAGAAACTTTAAGTCTAACGAGACAAAATTAAGTATACCTATTTAAGTAACGCAACCTTCCCGAGACTTCGTTCGCACTACTGAAAATGCCTACCGCAGCTGAGGACGAAACGTCTGGAACATTTATCTCCAGCAGACGATGGCATTACGGCCGTAAATAACTTCCAGTTATAAATAGGAATATGCTTTCTAAGAATCCTTAAAACTTGGTAATACCACTTCTTTTCGTCATATGTGAAATTCATCCTGGAGCCATAAAAAAGCATATTAAGGAACACAGCATCGTGTTCTTAACCATATGGAGATTTCTAATAAATATTTTGATTCACAACATGAACTGTAAACAACAACAGCGGAAAAAAAAAACAAGATTATCAAAATGCGCCCATTTACTGTCGGTTGCTAGTGGTACAATCACATTTTAAATCCCCAGCTATACATTTTGTTGCAGCCCAGAGAAGAGCAAACATCGTGAGGGACAGAAAGGCAGCTAATTATCACAGCACTGTGTGCATTTAGTTGTAACCTTGATTGAAATATAAAGTGTTAAAAGTGAAGTATAAGAAGACCTCTTAATGTACATTTTACACAGTATCCTGAAAGTTGGCAGTTGTGTTGCCATAGAAGCATACGGAACAAATATTTCGCGCACAGGAAAAAGTCAAATGATTCTTATCATTAAAGATACTGGACAAGGAATAAGAAATTTAAACCACCAATTATATTAACGGCATAAGAATCCTATTGTAATTGCATAGCAGTTCAGAATGATTAAATCATTGGAACATCAATAGTTCAGCAATTTGATTTGAACATGAAAGCTCTATACTTTGGAATCTGTGGGATATACCTTGGAATGTGTAGGATAAACAATAAATTATTAAACCACTGTTGCCAACATGCTTACAAATATATACCTCCCATTCTGAAATGTCCGGAACCGATTTTATAATTATGCTTCTGCGATCGCAAAATGTCTGTAAATAAGTAGAAGTGCATTCATTTAACGATATTACAATTTGCATTACATTACGAAGGCAGAATAAAAGTTCAGAACTGCTGCCCATGTAGGCATGTTTCCAGTTATTTCACCTTCTGAGATTTTCAACTAGTTTCAATTTTTTCTCATCGTCCGCAGTTTTTAAAGTTTGGAGAGCCCTTCTGTGAACCTTTCTCCAGCGAGGGTAAGAATAATTGATCCGTTACAAGGATCAAAAAGTTTGGAAATGTTGATCCCGTTTTATATAGATGTTTAATTAACCATCTTCGTAATATTCCGTGACATATTTACTGCTATGCATCTATTTTAAATACAACTTTATGTCTAAGTTTTTATTGCCGCATCAAAATGTATCACAGATTGAACTATTTCTGCTCCAATATCTCGAAGTTTACTTGTTTTAAAAGGTTAGATTCGCAGGACATTCTCTACTCAGCTTTCTAAAACAATTCCTGTAAAAGACTACTATTCTAACTCCAGATAAAGTTACAATTAACGTTTCCCAACAAATTTTGTTGTATGAAAAGAAAAATGTATGACTCCCATTTGACAAAAGTATGAATGTTTGAAATTAAAAAAAAAAATAACAAGGATATTTCAGAAATGGTTAGCTGCAAAAAAGTAGTTTATTTGACGTATGCAAATTAAAGAGATCTGTATTTTCTGTGTGGTAAGTTTATGTTCATTTCTTACAGTTTACCAGTTATGCAAAACTCACGCACTTCAGAGGTTGTTCCCAGAAAATTGATGTTATACCTACATTTGAGTTGTCATGAAAATATCTTTAACATTTGATAGTTTCATCAAAGTCATTGGGGCTATTTTACAGAAAAACGACGTGCTTCTCCAGGTGCTATATTGCAGGATTAGAAGCTTTACTAGCTTTGCTGACAAAGATGGTCATACTAGTCCCCTACAGATTACACGACATTTTACAGACACCTTTTTCCGAGAATCTCGATACAGAATAACATTGTTTAGTAAATACTCCTTCCTACAGCAATCTCTACCTGAAAGTGTCTGAACTTCAATAAACTCTCAATGTCTTAGCTTACTTCCTAGAAATACGATGCCCAGACTGTAGCATCTGTAACTCAACTGTTGCGTTCCTTTACTTCTACATTAAGTACATTTTCAACATCAAATCATAAAATTCTGACGCAAAATGTAAAGAAATAAAGATAAAATAGATCGTACAAAGAGCAATATAGCATCACCCATGTGCTTTTACTTATAGATATCAGTCTTAAAATGTAAGCTATCACACTAAATAAATGTTAATGAAAACTGCCAACATATGGAATAATATTGAATATAATTTAAACTGATTTAGAAACACACTCGTGGCCGATATTTTCTTCTTCATAACAAAATCCTTTACATTGAAATTTGAGGTTATCATAAGAAACAATTGGCTGACATGTAAAATAACTTGTAAACACCAGATATGAAAAATATTTCAAGTGGAAGTAGTTTCTCAGCGATTGTTATGAACGTATCCTTATGAAAACAAAATGTTAAAACAGCAGAACAAGTAAATTGTAAAAATCATTTGCTCATTGATAAATTATAATTTTCTCTCCATTAATTTGGCTGCTAGAATTTTTTTGAGTAGAGACGAATACTTTCTGGAATCGATATAGTTTTCACCAAATCTTGTCCCCGTGTTACTTTTAATCTGAAGTGGAAATAGTCATCTGTGAAAGCACGGTTGTTTACATCTTCTAAGGTATTGTATAGCAAGTTACATACATTCCAATAATGTAATTTTGGCACATATATTGTGATACAACTGTTCCGTATTATTGGAGAATGAGAAATAGTGAGAAATAATTTTCTACTCTGACTTAACCATATATAATTACATACCAGTTTTACTTTTTCTACTTATTATAGTTAGTACGGTAATATTGCATTCCATCTAAAAATTCTGTATCGACATTTCATCAGAAAAACACGTCTTGTACCCCTGAATCTCTCTCTTTATTTTTATAAGTATTTTTAGAAAAAGATCGACACACCGCGAAAAACAGAAATTCCATTAATTACCAAACAATATTAAAGTATCACAGTTACAGGATTTAATATAAAGAGTTTATTCCTCACACTGTTGCCGCCATCGCACGCAGAATACAATTCAGCACACGTCTGAGAGGCCCGTCGCCCGCAAACAATGCATTGCGCTTTTTGTGGTTCCAACAACGTAAGAACAGCCGTTTTACCGAAGCCATTTTCAGCTTTGTTTCCTTTACGTCCATGCTTATAAATGTACGATTTAAACAGAGATAATTAAGTTACAAGTGTCCAGTTTGCTTCGTTCCTCTGCATACAAATTTACGAGTTTTAAGTGATAACTTACGAATGTTATTGATGACTGCACAGTTTACCACAATACCCCGAAATGATTACTCCTTACCGCAAAGGTACTCTTGTAGGTAAATTAGAAGGCGATTTAAAGATTAATTTCCTGATTTTCTATTCCAAATCATGCGAAGATTTGCTAGATGTAATTTAAGGGGAATTTATCTCCACTCTGGATGGAAAATGAAAAGTAAAAGCTTAGTTCTTACTGAGAAGAAACTCGATTACTTTTATTTGACAGAAAAAGCCAAAATCAAATGTACGTAATAAATCCCCCATCAAACATACATAAGGTGAGACATTCACTCAATTTCGGATGAGTGTGAGTACAAATTTCCTCTTAATGACAGGTATTTGTGGATGCAGGAGGTAATTTTTAAAATTCCTTATACTTATTATTACTAAAATTGCAACTAGAACTGTGACATTGCAGGAATATTAAACCTCTTTCGGCAGTATATCGAGCCAAGGTGACCGGCATGTGAGGGAAAAACAATGTAGCTGATGCACAGGTTAGGTTACCAACACTGAATGCAATAAATTAAACTTCCTACCATGACAAATGGATTAAAACTCACTATGGTCGAAAAAATATATTACTGTTAATAAAGCAAACGTTTTCTATTTCTAAAGGAATGCCACCAATTCACACACAAGATATTTTTAGCAATTGCAGAAATTATAATTTTGGTTTGCGGGTTATATGTAAGATACGAAATAAAACTCTTTTATATCTATGGATTTAAATGGCTTGCAACAAACATATCACTGATACTATTGTAAAATCACGGGCAGCAGAAAACGTATCGAATCGAATACAGAAGAAAACATAAGCTATTAGATGCCTAACTCCGAATTGAAAAGAAGGCTAAATGCCAGAAATCCACTTCAGGACCTACATTATTGGCATGTACAAGCAAGTCATTACGAGAATGCCTCGAATTTCAATAATTAATCTCACATCATAACATTTTAATGAACTTGAAAAGCAACAGCAGGTTTTAGATGTAACGATGTTGCCAATACAACAGTGCGTATTTGAATTACAAACATTGGCATACGTGGGAGAGGAACGGTGTATAGTTTCAGAGCATATAATGAGCTTCCTGTATTTTGTTACTCGTGCATGGAATATGTCATCACTACGCTGCACGAATACTTGTAAGTTTCCAGCAAACAGCTTTCTTACTTCCAGCTTTTGCTGTACGATATGGTAAGAGATTTGCATGACGTATTTTGCACATAACCAAAGGTGCTCTTGTTTCTGATTAAATTCTATACCTATAACTGGAATCCGTAAGAGACAGGCAAACGTTTACTGCAGGGAAAATGTAGAGATGATTTAAGAACACTATTCTAACAGTTTCCGAGTACTTATAGACACATGTTTACGCTTTCCCAAATACATATGACGGACATGTTTGAAAATTCGCTATTTTGATTTTCTTACCATCGCAGTTACAACCACAATCATAAGAACTGTTTTCACAATTGTAATTAAAAAACTTACCGCACAATTTAAAATCATTTCTGCTCTAAAATAGAGATACTGTCTCATAAGTAATGTCGTTTTTAGAGAAAAACAATTATTTGAAATGTGTTCTTACAACAAATTAATTAATTTTCAAAGTATAGACCATTAGATTCTATGGTATTTGAGCCATCGTTCAGCGAGGTTTATTATCCCACGATGGCACTGGTCTCCGGTTTTTGATGCGAAGAATTCGGTGACACTCACTTGCACTGCTTCAAAGTTGTCAAAATTTCTTCCACGTAGAAAATGAACCATGGATCTAAAAATATGATGATCTGATGGTGCGAGATCATAACTCTTATGTGAGTGTGGTAGCAGTTCGATTCCTCAAAATTACAGAATTTTTTCCATGGTTGTTCGTGCAGTATGGAATGCTGCATTTTCCTGCTGCAATGTAACTCTATTTCGGTGAAAAATTTCATAAACTCGCTCCAGTTGTTGAGAATAAAGATCCGCATCAATCGCTCGCCCGTTTGAACAAATTCCCATAGAATCGCACCTTCAAAATTCCACCAGACAAACATTAGTTTGGGACCGAACTGATTTTTTTAACGATGACTTTGGCAGGTTGGCGGGGATCAAGCCACTGTTTCGAGGCATCAGGGTTTCGTTAATACCCCATTTTCATCACAAATGACAATTCTGTTGACAAATCTATCATCCATGGGACTACGGATAAACTGACGACAGATATCCACTCTACGTTCAGTCTGTTGAGGTGTCAGTTTATGAGCTACATATCTACAGCTTGTGTATGATTTTCCACGTGTCTTAATGTGGTGACGTATGGTATTTTTAATGCACCAAGTTCTTCTGAAAGCCTGATGTACTTGATTGCGAATTTTCTCGCAAAACTTGGCGTGTGTCCTCAACATTCCATACTTTAGGTCTTCCGGAACGTGGTATATCGTTAGTGTTTTCGTCTCCATTGATGCCACATGCTCACTAAAGACACCTTCACCCTCCACTTCAGATATTTTTCGAGTTGCGGCAGCGGCTTTATAATCTTGTTTCTAGTAGTGTTTTTGGACTAGACTAAGGACTCTAAGTTCACACTTTGTTAACTCCATTTTGTGATTGTTTATTGACAACTCATGATTGACAGGTACATGCTCACTAATGTATGCAGCACTAGCCATGGCATCCTGTAAATACCAATAATTTTTCCAAAACATAAAATAAAAAACCGACTTTATTAGTATATCCTGGCGTAACTGTAGACAAAATAATCCCATTTAATATGAAAGTTATGAGCATAAAGTGAATATATACAAAGTTATCATTGCTACATAACGTTTTTCTTTCCCACTGCACCAAAAGAAAGCGTGTAAATAAAACATTAGCTGGCAGTAATGATGTTCTCGCTGGATAACTTAAGATCACCAGAAAGTTTAATGTTCTGTAATTTTCTCCCAGAAAATATTATTTTAAAATATAGGATGAAGTGTGGAAATTTTTTCAATTGAATAGCACTGGCAGTGAATGAAAACGGAACGACACGTTTGCTTAACCAAAGCAAAAGTAGTGTAACATAATAATCAGTCCTAGTTCTTTTTCTTAATTTCTAAATGTATTCTACGAGGTAGAAGGATAGCAGCTCTGCACACCCATGTTTCCTGTATAAGAAACACAAACTGATTAGCAACGCTTAAATATTAGAACATCACATATGGAGTAGCAATGTAATATACATATGTAACTGGCAACATGATGGTGCACCACCTCGCTAGGCTGCCCGCCTTGGTAGCGTGGTGGTAGCGTGTCTGCCTCACGTGCAAGAGGTCCCAGAGGTCCCGAGTTCCAATCTCGGTCAGGGCGAGTTAACCTGAATAAGGTTTTTCCGGGGTTTTCCCTTATCCTGCAAAGACGAATGTCGTGTAACTCTACGCTCCATGGACCCCGGACTCATTTGAGCATCAGTTCATCCATTCCATTCATCGTCCGATATGATTTAACGTTGGAGGACGTAAATTACAACAACAACAAAATCCTCACTAGGCTAAAGGCACTCACTATTTAAACGACATTCAGCAATTGGTACCTTAAGTTGATCACTTATGTGGCCCAACAATCTCCCATGTCTCACACCACCCAAGATTTACCTCCGAGGTTTGGAAAAATTCTCTCTTTACAAAGCCACCCGTATGTCTCCGTGATCTCAGAGGAAGGATTTGTTACATACGAGATGCTAGATCACACATTGAAGGAATTAGCTATGACCGTAAACGGAATGATGGGAAAGTTGTAGACACATATTAAAAGAACACATGTATACATACATGTTCACTGGTGCAATGTAAATAATAATAATAAAAACAAAGGCAGCAACTTTCCGGAATAAACACTAGACATTTACATAATTAGGCACTCCCATAAATAATTGGACAAAGCAGAGTACTACGTTTTGAAAGTGAAAATCAGCATCTGATGTGCTGTTTTATTGAAATTAATGATAATCGACAGTTACATTGTTCGTTCTGTAATAAAATAAACGTTATTTCACACACAAAAAGAATAAATTTGGCCCTCAAAAGTAATCGGACATAACTTGAGTGATACAAAATATGGCTTAGTACTTTGTCACTCTCCCCCATCTTTTCTTAACCTATTCGGCAAGATGTGAACCTCGTTCTTCAGGTAGGCTGTAGACAGTCTGCTCCATTTCACTTGCAACCTCTCCTTCAGGTGCTGCTTGGAGGTGATGGGGTCCTCCGCACGGCCTTCTTCAGTTTATCCCATACTGCTTCTATGGGATTATGATCCGAGGATTGAGGTGGTGGATGCAGTATATGAGGACAGTTGTAACGTAACCATAGCTGCACAATGTGGGACGTATGCTTCGGATCATTATCCTGATAAAATGAGAAGCTGTCCAAAATACCCATCATTTCTGCACTTTGTTTTAAATTTTGCTGTAATAATCTAAGATAGACTTCCTTGTTTATGGTTGTGTCTATGAACACCAGCTTTCCCACTCCCGTAGAGGAAATACAGCCCCATAGCATTACACTCCCTCCGCCGTGTTTGACTGTGCCTTGTAAATTGCGCTCTTCCAGCTCCGTGTTTGGTTTCCTCCACACAACCATCCTGCCATCGGAACCAGCAAGGTTGTATTTGCTTTCGTCACAAAAAATAACTTGCTCCCACCAATCGGTTGTATTGTTAACAAAGTCTTTGGCAAAATGTAATCGCTTCCTTTTATTCTTGCTGGAAATGTATGGCTTTTTCTGGCTACGCACCTTTAAAATCTTGTTTTTGCATGACCCATCTGACCGTTTCAGTGCCAACTGTCAGTCTCAGTTCTTCCTGAATCTCAGCATAAATCACCGGAGCACTTATACGCGGATTCTGCTTTACGTTCTGCATACTATAAGACTCCAGTCTATCGGTAAGAAGTTTTGGTCGCCTTGGCTTTGCTCGAGATTCAATTCTGTCTTCATACTTATACCAGTGAAGTATGTCTCTAACTGTACTTTTGCTGAGATTCACAATCTCTGCTATTTCCCGGTATGTTTTGTTCTTTTCATAGTGAGAGATCACTAACAGCCTCTGTTCAAAGGTACCCTGCTTTCCTCTGGGCCACATACTATGCTCTTACCCTCTTCTTGGTACACAGTTGACGTACTTCTTATACGATGTTGTTTTGTCTACTGACAGACTCCATCTACTCGTTTGTATTGCATTTCATTTGTGATGTCCGATTCTTTTTGTGTCGTAAACTCATGATGTAAACAAGTTTGAATGGGGAGGCTCTTAGTTTAGCCACATTTTCAATCTCTAAAATGGATATTCATAGCAAATGATCTTTTCTTAACACCAGGAGTACCTAGAGATTGATACACATAATCTATCCTGCTTTATTCAGCACTATAGTGAAGTGCAAAGTCTGCCCGATTATTTATGAGAATCAGTGTAAATAGTTTAATTACATATTTTCTGCATATACAATGAGAGTAGAGGAATAGAGTAAGGTTGAAGTGATAGTTAAATATTTCAAAACTAGTTTGCTATGTAATGGCTTTGATATTCCATCTCCTTTCATGACAGGAGGTGGAACATCTGAAACCAATAACAAGCAATACTTCCGAAATGGTTAACTTCACAGAAGTATTTGGCCTAAAATTATACCTTATTGATATTTACTATACTATATTAAGATTATGCCCAACGCTTACGGATTAACAATTATTAAAAATCATTCAGACTTCAGAAAATTGAAAAAAAGGTTCCTTCTGAAGTCTTTGTGAAATGGGGCATTTTTCTTGGAAAACTTCGTGTGGTATCCTTGCAAAAATTAATACTTTGTATGTTAATAACTCTGTAAAATGCCAGGATTATATCGTGTCGCGAGTGTGTAGGAATTTCGTCCTGTATGAGTTCTTTTATATGCCATGAAATCTACATAAATGGAGGTTCTTTTGCTTTTAAGCACATTTAAAACAGTCGGTGTGGGTGGTAAGTCTGAACCCACGACCTTGGGATCGTAGTCAAGCATTAACCAAACCAGCCACCCAGGCTGATGTATTCTTGAAAGGGGCGGAATCTAAATACCGAATGTTCTTTTCGGAGTTTTGTTCACAAATAAACACACATTAGCTCTAAAAATGCTTTTCTTTCTCCCCCACCCCCACCTTTTTTAATCCAAGGAGTTTCTAAGTATGTTTCGATGAATCTCGGAATCGAGATTATGTACGTGGTAGACAGAGATTCTGTAAGGTTATATAAAAATAAAGACATTTTAACGGATGAAAAAATGGGGACATTTTCGGAAGGTCGAAAGAACTGTGTGTTACTTCTGGAATTAATTGACTGATAAACGTTCGTTGGGAAACTTATACAAATTTATCCAGTTTCTTCTCTAGTGGATACTTGAAGCTAGTACGGTGTACGTTTTAAATCACAATGAAGAGGGAAACTCTCGAACGAGGTCAAGAATCGATATTGCGGCTTGTAAAAACGATGATACTCCAGTCGTCTATCAGATGTCTGAGTATCGAATATCAAAATAAAAAAGTTAAATCAACTTGTAGGCTTGCCGGTGTAGGACAGGATGATTCAGACTACACGAAATACCCAATTGCAAGGGATTCATGCTTTTCACAGAATCACTGCACTACTCGTGCACTCCAAAGGCAACACAGAATCCATGTCATGTTATACGTGGGGGACAAACCTGCTAGCACTATATCTCATATAATCTTGTCTTCTAATTAACATCCGGGCGTACGCTTATATGCATTTTAGCTTTAGGTCAGGAAACTATACAATATATCGATATAAGGCATACTGCACTTTTTATTAAATTATAGAACTTTGGGTAACAGAACAGGGTGACGCCACAGTATGGTGTGCGACTTGCAATGAGCTGGTCTCGGGTTCAAACCCTGTCTTGAGTTTTTGGTGGTTTTCATCACAAGTGAATATTGGGATGCTTACTTTCAAGACTTAGGCCTATTTAATTTGTTCTTAAATTATTGTTTCTCTTTGTATAGTCTATATTTTTTGACAGAAATTTCGATGAGGATCTCGTCCATGAAATATATCATGTAAATATAAACACATCTTTCCTCTAAAATGCCCACAACGTTTAGTACTCTTGCAGAAATTGACCGTTTAACACAAATAAAAATTATACATACAAAGAACAAGAAGCACGTGGTCCGCCCCTCTGTAGCGTAGGTGGTAGGTACTTCTCTACAAACTTTAAAGCCTACCTGCCAATAATTTGCAAAATCGATGCTCTACTGTTCTTTCAGATTGTTCACTTGCACAACACAAAATCCATTGCACGCAAGGGATTGAAAACAGATTGTATTTGTTAAGTATTAAGCTTGTCAGTGTCTCTACTGAAATAGTAAATTAGGAACACCATTGGAAGAATTTAAAATCATTTGTCATTATATTTACAAGAGATGCTTCACTGTCGTGCCTGTATCAGACATCGGCGACGAAATATTCATGCTCCACCGCCGCCTATGTGTGTACTGACTCGAAGCTGCCTGGTAAGAAACAAAAAACAACCGGCGACCTCACTGCAAGTTCGTGACGTCATATCCGGAAATGTATGGTTCCCTATTGTGTTCCTCGGTTGCATTCCAAGCGCTATCTACACAGATCTCCGCTTAACGTGGTGTTGTCTGTTTTTAAGGCAGCACTCTGCCCACCGTCCACGTCTCTATTTGCTCACTTCTCAACTTTCTAATGTCTTGTTCCTTCCTCTAGCCTCTTAAAAATAACCATTTTGAAGCGTTACATTCTTGCGACTTCTTTCTCTTATCGTTCTTTTGCTGTTTCCGGTTGATCGACATATTATCCACGTATTTGCTTTTTAGGGAAGTATGTAGACCAAAACGATAGTCAGATGTTCGAAAGCAAGTTTTTATGTGATAGCTTTCAAATCCCGTTCTTTTGCATCATCACGACGAAAGTCACATTTATTTCTCTACTCAATCTTTGGCAAACTGTTTTACAAAAACGCATTATCCTAACTGCTTCTTGTTAATTCAGATAAAATTTCAATTAACGTTTACACATTTCGTTTAACGATACGGCGAACTAAAGTATTAATATTATTTTTGAAATTCCATATTCTTTGCCTAACCAGGATAAAAAAGTGATTCTCCATTTCATTAAAGAAATGGAATATCTCGGAAATAGTTAATGCTTTCAAAAACGGGGTTTTAACGAAATAAACATGTATTATGTCATATTTTGTATAACTATGTTACATAAAAGTAATTCAATGAAATAACAGGTTTGCCTAGACATCCCTTAAGATATACTCATATCTTGAAATGTAAAAGTTACTGTCAAAGTTAAATGAAACTTTGAAGAATTTTAAAGAAAACGTATACACAGCGTGCACGCTTCGTATCACAGATGGTGGCCTCACGTTCAAGAGGTCCCGTGTTCGAATCTCGGTTAAGATGAATTATATAGGTAAGATTTTTCCGGGATTTCCCCTTATCCTGAATGACGAATATCCGGTAGTTCTCAGCTCCATGAACCCCGCACTCATAAAAAAATAACGTAACGATATCTCACTTATGCACATTTGACAAAATATAAATATCACACAGATGTATGTAAAAACAATATTATAGGAGTTACATTATTTCAGTGTTTGTGTAATCTAAAGTTTTATTTATGGGTGCTCATTAACTTCAGTCCTACACTATATTAGGCGTGAAAGATCGACAAAATGCTCAGAGGCCTCTTTGTCAGAGCTGAGGTTCTTTTACGTGCCTTAAAGCTACCACACGGGACCACCGGCTATTATGTTGTCCCAGACCAAGGAGAACGTCACACAAAGATTTTTAACAGATTATAAGCGAATATTTATATATGCAATTTGAAAAAGCTAAAAAATGTAATTTGACTTCCTAAAATGTCTACTAAATGCAAAAAATAATAATAATAATAATAATAATAATAATAATAATAATAATAATAATAATAATAATAATAATAATAATAATAATAATAATAATAATAATAATAATAATAATAATAATAATAATAATAATAATAATAATAATTTCTTTATTCATCACACATCTAATCAACTGTAACACAAGGAAATGAAAGTAAAAGAAGGTAATAAGAAGTTAGCTTTGCTCCACAGGTCACTTGTTCTCCGAGATGTTGCGGAATCTCGGAGGAAAGGGGCGTAGTTACCCAGAAAGGAAGTATAAGGAACTGAATAAAAGAATTAAGTGGAGGGTAACAACGCCTTGTTGGCTTCCGCCCTCTATCTTGCTTCTGTATATTAAATCGACGCGCATGGCCTACCTTGTGAGACGTTTCGGGCTCACTTCGTTCCAGGAAGACACCGTTTAGGGTGGGCATTGTCTGCGACCGTTCATCGCAAGAGATGTTTGCCTTACGTCATATTAACTGGCAGTAGGTCACGGTGACACAGTTCCTCCTTCCATCTGCGCCGTTCTTGAAACTTCACTGAAGTAGACATTTGCACTTAGCAGATTCTGTTTATGCATTTAACACAAATGCATTACGTCTGATGAATGAGTATAACTGTTTGGGGAGGTCGTTGGTATAGTAAGGCTCGGTTTAGAGCAGATAGAGAAGGCGGGAGTACACTACAATATACTCTGACCATCAAAACATCAGCACAACGTATGTAACATGACGTATACTTTTTTAGTGAGAAATCGGTATGCCATGCCTTTAACTATTCTCCAGTGTGTGTCCTTCTGCCTTCAAAAGGGACATTTTTCTTTAACAAAATTCATGAGTTTACATTTTGTAGGAACTTCTCTTCTTTTTGTAATACTAGAGCAAAGTGCTGCACGCGACACATTTTTTAAACTCATCGAGTTCGAAACTTTTTGGACGTGGGCGAACCCTTTGAACCCTTTGAATTTTGAACATCTTTCACTATATTATGTATAGTTCACTCACTTTTCCCCACTGGCGTTGCTTAGCATTACTTAACAGAATAATAAGACCATTACGTTTCTCTTCTGTACAAAACTGTAATACACTGAAGGTTAATTTTCTACTTTGTGAGGAATGACAGTGTTAGCATTTTCACTTGATTCGAACCCGTCCACTGTAAGAGACTTAAATGCTGCATTTCTGTATTATCGAAGGGCACAGGGAATAATGACGTAATACCGCTTATCTACAAATTTGTTTTTAAGCAAGCTTTCACTGTTGCCCGTATGCATTCATTCTTCACTGTTTTTAACGTGGGAGTTTTATTTGGAATGAATTATTAATAAAACAGAAACCATTTCTAATGAACTTACCTATCATCTCTCATGGCTGATGAAGTGACACAATACGGATTGTTTGAAAATAACCCTGCAGATTTAGCATTTCATGATGAATTTAAAGCCACAGTCTTAGACTACTTTTTTTATTTATCCAGATTTATTGAAACCTATTTTACACAGTGGTATATTAGGGTTAGATTTGATACATAAAAATATACAATTTAAGTGAAAGCGTGATAAGTATTCACCAAATTTACCATGTCCACTTAAAAATTGTGTCAAAACAAAATTTGATACACGAGTTTCACATTTTCCTCTGTCATAACACGAGTTTCACATTTTCCTCTGTCATATACACTAGGGAAAAATAATGTTTTGTTAAACTTCCATTTGGAGTTGTTAGCCATTGTTGGTTCCAAACTTCAAGAATATATTGATGTATTATTCTCCTTACAGTAGAAATAGGACATAAAGAGTATGTCACAAGAAGATTGGATTCTACAGCCTTCTTAGCCAAGCAATCAGCTCTCTCGTTACCTAAAATTCCACTGTGTCCTTTAAGTCATCCCATGCAAATATGTCCTGGATGGTTTTGAAGCAAGGTTCTGATTTCATGTGCTAATGAATTTAAATTGTATTTATCATTAATAGCGAGTAGAGCTGATTGTGAATCACTAAGAATACGGGCACTGTCCCCATTAAGAGTACACCATTTTATAGCTTCTTTAATTGCCAAGAAATCCGACTGGAATACAAAACATTTAGGTGACAATTTAAACATGGAGTGAGTTAGTTCCGTTTGGTTTTCATAAACAACAAAAGCACATCCTACTGCAGATATATTATCTTCAAATTGGTAACGCGAACCGTCTGTATATATCTAATAATCATGAAAATTACATTTTTCCTTTAAACAGGTTACAAAACTTGATGGGTGTCCAGCTGTGGTAGCATGCTGCGGGATTTGCAGTTTTAAGTGAGACAGATAAGACGCACATTCACGTTCATGTCTTAAATTCGTAATAGTTGCTGTTGATAAACCATTGAGAGCCAAAGGTTCGATGTTAGCTATAATCTGAGCTGCATCAGTGGAGATTGTACGATACCCCGAATTATGCGAAGTATAATAGTCGTAGACTATTAGGACGTAAATACTGAAAAGGCATGGAACATTGGATTGTATTTTATATATGCTCGAGTGTATTTGTATATTAGAGCTAAATTTATGTGTAGACATGCTTTTCGTGAAAACGAATTCATGTCTTGAAATTCTAAACTCCCTTCAATGTAATCCATCACGAGATGAAGAGACACTTCTGTTTTGTTGACAGTCTGTAATAGCATCAAGACTAGGTGCCCGCCTCGGTAGCGTAGATGGTAGCGTGTCTGCCTCACGTTCAAGAGGTCCCGAGTTTGAATCTCGGTCACGGTGAATTACCTGGATAAGGTTTTTACGGGGTTTTCCCTTAACCTGAAAGACGAATGTCGGATAACTCTAAGCTCTATGGACCATGGGCTCATTTGAGCATCACTTCACCCATTCCAGTCATTATCCGATATGACTTAACGTTGGAGGTAAATTACAAAACAAAACAAAAAAATCAAGACTAGGTATTAAGATAGCAATATACGTTCGACAATGATTACAGTATTACATTTGCTCAACAGATATGTTCCACCCATTTTGTTCTTCATAAAAAGAGCTCCTTTCCAAACTACATCTTAGTGATTTTATGGATATAATCTAGTGTTAATAAAATGATTGTTTATTTAAACAATAATTTCTCAATGTATAATTAAGAAAATCATGCTACATTTAGTATGTTCCTTACACAATCGTCTTGTCAAAAAGTAGATCATTGTACCCACAATCTGTAAAAGGTCTCGGTATGATGTATTAAATAATTTCAAAGATAATAGGTATGAATTTAGTCGAGGCGATAAGGCTTTTAATCTCCCCTTAAACTCATAATATATGATTTTTTTAAAAAAAATGGTTTTGCATGCTTAAGCACACACTTCCCATTTCCACCTTTGGGTTTATTGTGTACTGTTACAACCTACAACTCGCTTGTTGTTCTTTTTCCCATACAGGAATAACTTGAAAAATTGATCAATTCCTCACACTGAAGTTATATTCCGTTCCCGTTACGTTCCACGCCCGTTTGGTAAATAGTTCCAAGCATGGCTTAGAAAGGATGTGCCCTTAGTTCGTATAAGCTGATAGAAAAGACCAGAACCAGTACCGTCTATATACGAAGTGAAGTTACCTGTTCTAAATGTACGGTTTGCCAAAGTCATTCTCGGTACATGTACCTACTACCACGCTAGAATCTGCTGTTAATTCAGCAACTTCGTAAGCCTTACAGTTCCATGGATTAAGCACGAACATTGCTGAAAACGAAATTGTTCGCCAATTAAATACGGATGGCTTTTCTTTTCTGGCATAGAATATGCATATATTCAGAAGCATTTCATTTGCATGCAAATATACACCAGTCCCTTCCTGGATAAAAACGCACAACTTTGTTTTTAATTCTTTAATTGGGAAAGCCTTTCCAGCTTTGTTTACAAAAGGCGAAATACCCGGTAAACGACAGAATACGCTCTTCAAGTTTAAAATTCTGAAAACCACTGAAATCAACTTTGTCCAGGGCCTGGTTCTCTTCAGTTTAGCAATTTGCACGTATAGTCGGGCAACGCAAAGAAGGTCCCTGTAAGGAATGGGTGTGTTACACAGTGGGACAAAGACAGCGAATGTGTGTGGCAGGGAACGCCTGCTATACAAGGAGTAGAACCGATAAAAAAACATGCGCCCTATTCGCTCTGTAAACTAAAACCGAGAAGTTTCATTCACAAAAGTAGAAGCCGTCAGAATGTTTTTGAATGGTCTGTAACTGTACTGACATGGAATGTCATAAACCTATCCAGGGAGGGTGTGAGAACCTTCTCCAACCCCCCCCCCCCCTGCGTCTCGTCCCTCGGAGACTTTCTCTCCTGTGGAGGAGTATACTTATGTGTTTCAAATGGGAAGGTATTTTTCCTTGAGCGCTACTAGGTGAGCAACCAATCGGAGTCCGGCGGTGTTGAATTGCATTCCCCTAAGTGGTATGTGACAAGCGGCAAACTAATCAATCTCTAATAAATACTCTTCGCGCTAAGACAAAAATTCAGATTTTGTAAAAATTGATTCATTTGGAAGGAGAGAGTAATGCATTTAACATAACCATAAAAACCCCAAATTTTTAGCACAAATAGTTTTCCCAATACAAATAAAGTAGATACCATTATATTATAACAATGCATTGCGACGTAAGCACTGTAATGAATATCATTATTGGTTGGCATGTATGCATGAACGTATATTGGAAGTTACCCAGAACTGAAACGCAACATTTGACATGACGTGGTAAAAGAAATATGTACTTTGAATAAGCCAAGGTGTTTGTTAAAGTCGACGAGAGAAAACAATACACTTCTTGCTAGTCTGGCAGAACGTGTCTGGTCACATTATATCTTTGTTTATGAATGGTTCGTAATCTCTATTTATTCTAAAGAGTTCAAAGCAGCATTATTCAGTTACTCTTCCATGAAAAAGTGTATCAGCTGGATCAATGAGACGCGATCCACCTCCCTCCCACTAACTAAAGCTAGAACAATCCAACTGAGTTAATGTGGGCTCAAATCATGTTGCAAACAGAAATAATATTTTTAAACTGACTGACGTTGAACGACTTATTCACGAACAAATTGACAAGGAACACAACAAGACTGGGGAATCTGCGTGAGACATCAGGTAAACTACAAGAAGACGACTTTTGGAAAGAAATAGCACGTAACGAGATTTTGGAACCTATTACCTACCATAAATTTGCAGTACTCAGACGTTGAAGACAATGACAATGACGAATTATCTCTTAACGTAAGTAACATTCACAGCTATACGGATGCACCGCTGGCATTTTCGTTGGATTAGAAAAATAAGTAATTCATAAACTATAATTAACTTTAAACTAAATATTTAGAACATTTGCGTAATATACCAATGTTCATGTTACAATTGTGATTTCAACAACTGCATTATTATAAAACTTTGGAAAATTCAGTTAGCGTTTCCTTACGTCTAGCACCACGAACACTCGCAAGTGTGCGAGAGAAAGGGAAATATAAAAAGAGGGGGGATAACGAGGTGGCAACGGTGACGGCTCTAACGCATCTGATTCGCTACAGGCGAGAACTCTTCCCATTTGAAACACATAATAATATAAGTTTGCTTTATATAAGCACATGGTGTAAACAATGCAACACATGTTTCATTGCAACATGGATTAGTGTTTGGGTAGCGTGGTACATTTCAGGCGTTCACAGACATAAGAAATTCCAATGATGTCGAGGGTAAGAAGATAGCACATATCCTTACCACTTAGTACCCGATACGACTACATGCGGCAAACCCGTGCAAGTAGAGATGCCAATGTTACGTTATACGAAAAGAATTTGTGCAACGCAAATTTGACTTCCAACAGCACTGCATTGTAAAAGTTAGAATGCCCTCCTGTTTCTTTAATCTTATTTAAAATGACAGCGAGGGCTGAGTGATGCACTCAACCTTCGTAATCTAAGGTCACTTCATAAAGACACAGTAAAGGAGTGGACTATAATAATTAACAGTATGGATTTATCTATAAATGTTACAGCTGAATATGTAGAAACAGAACTAAGGCTGATAATAATCGTGCCTGACTTCTAGACAATTATTGGCACTACCATGGTCTCTCTTCGCCGTTAAGACAAAAGCATATAAAGGAACAGAAGGAAAATTAACAATTGAAATTCATCCTAGAATTAGAATATATAACAGCGTGAGAGGTAAGCAGCTATCTAACGTCAAAGAACTAAATCAACATATAAACTTTAAACTTTACGAAGATACTAAGTCAAAACATCTTTAGAGTACGCAAAAGGAAAGTGATAACGTTCTATCTCTACTGCTCGGGAAGAAACAATGTCACATCCAAACGAAGAAGAGAAATATATGTAATTTTTTTTTTTTCTAATTTACCTCCTCCATTGTCATATCTGACAATGAATGCAATTTGTGAAATGATGCAAAAATTAGTCCAGACTTGGAGTTACCAGACATTCATCCTACAGGATAAGGGAAAACCCCGGAGGAAGAAAAACAAACGTATCCAAGTTGCTCACCCAGACCGAGATTCGAACTCGGGACCTCTTGAAGTTGAGGAAGACATGCTAACACCTACACTACAGAGACGGACTAAATACGCGGCCTAGTAAACTGAATTAGTGCCGTTTTCATCATGGAGCACGGCTTATAGCCACTTTGGCAAAGTTCTCCAGGAAAAAATTAAAGCTATTACGTCTCTGGTACCATATTTCTGGGTGGCTAAAGGACTTCAAGTCAGAGAGGCTTCTCAGAAGAATTTACGACTTTCACGTCCAAGTAATAAGTTCGTTGCTAAATTGTTTTATGAGGACAAGCTATGTACGTCAGAGCTGTAGATCCA
This sequence comes from Mantis religiosa, assembly GCA_030765055.1. Classification (NCBI taxonomy): domain Eukaryota; kingdom Metazoa; phylum Arthropoda; class Insecta; order Mantodea; family Mantidae; genus Mantis; species Mantis religiosa. The sequence goes on from CM060952.1 coordinate 98,403,301, forward strand.
CATACTCCTTTTAGCAAACGAAATATTTCACAGCTAAATGTCTATAAAAGCAGAGGGCGGGGAGGTGAGTATAAGAATTAGACACAATTCAACTTGCCACAAACAGAAAATTGTTCGACTCCATCTGTGACCTGGTTGTTAGTGTACCAACCTCAAAACCAAAGGTCCCGGGTTCCATTCCAGGCTAGTGTGTAGCATTTTATTTAATTAGGACTATTCCCTATCCCCCCATAGAGTCCGAAAATATGAATGAGAGTGCGAATATAATAGAATAAGTTCCTACGTCCAATATATATATACGAGGGCTGTTCAATAAACAATGATCACATTTTTTTGACAACGTACCTTTACTCGTCCTCATAATTTTGATGGCCCTTCTCAAAATAGTTTCCCCTGAATGCGATGCACTTGTCCCAGCGTTTCTGCCAGTCTTCAAGACATGCTGAAGACAATTTTTGAGAGATCCTTCAAAATCGCCTCCGCAGCCTTCACCACTGCTTCTGATAATGGATAATGCCTCCCACGAAGGAAGTTAGGGAATAGAAAAAAGTCACATGGGGCTAAATCCGGACTATAGGGAAGGTGAGGTATGCACTTCACGTTGATTTTTGCAAGATATTCAGCAACAACATTGGCAATATGCAGCCGCGCATTATCGTGGTGCAGCATCCAGCCTGCTTCACGGAAGTGTGCTCTTTTGCGCCTGATGTGGACTTGCAATGTTTTCAGGACATCCCTGTAGTATTGTCCAGTTACTGATGTGTGTGCAGGCACAACATGCTGATAAACCATTCCATGAATATCAAAGAATGAGATGATCATAAATTTCCCAGCAGAAGCAACCACTTTTGCTTTTTGGGGGGTTAGTGATGAAGGAGATTTCCACAATGAGCTTTGCTGTTTACTCTCAGGATCAAAATGATGTAGCCAAGTTTCATCAGCAGTGATTACTTTAGGAAGAAACTCACGATCTTCCTCTAACATCAACTTTAACTGCGTGTTACCTTCATTGCAGCGGTAGGCGATACTGAACATGTCAAACTTTATCACAGGTGAGAACCAGGAGTACCAACAATGAATCTACTACGTCGTGTTTGTTTCACAATAAGCTAACAGAATATAATAAGATTGAATTTTAGTGCGAAAAATTATGACCGTAAAAATTATGATCATTCTTTATTGAACAGCTCTCGTTGGTAATTCACAGATCCTACCATTGATTTCAGTACACCACGATAAAAATCTGCCCCGGAATTCTTTCAAAATCTGGGAATATGGACTGCAGAGAAAACGCTCAACGTTTATGTCACAAAACATATTTTTGTTAGTTCACAAAATAAAAAGTTTACAGCTAATTAATGCTATCTACAATATTCGCCGAATATTCTTTCCATAAGATAATGGAAAAACACGCAATCTATAATTGTAAATTAATCATACATGAGCTCATAAAAACAAAATAATGAAAACTTAGAACTTTTAAATACTCTGTTTGGAGTTTCGTGAATGGGTTTTGATAGTATCAACTACTCTCGTGATTTTATAACACGCAATACACATCCTTCTTAAAATCATTTAAATGTACTATTGCACAAAAGTGTACCTTTTAGAATATGCAATTTGTTTCCCTTAAATCGCGTTCACACCTCAATATATAGCAATATGAAGTCATTCTGACTGTTAGAGGTACCCTGAGATGAGATTTATAAAGATATACACTTTTATCCCAATGTTTCAGTATCTTTTCACATAGGGGAGATGCACCCAGTGCCGCACACCTAAGGTTTTTTCAAAATTCAAAGAAAATGCAATGGATATCAAATAGCGTGTTACTATTATCATGAAGCTAATAACATACAGAAACAGCTTTAGTAATGAACATTTATGAACGCGAGTCATGTTGACTGTTAAAAACTAAAGTAAATATTAGTGATAACTACGCAACTCAAAAAGTGTTTCCCAGTACCGGACAGACGTAAATAAATACATATTTATAAATAAAGGGAAAGCAACTGCATAATAAATTACGTGATAATTATTCTTATCATAATTATTGCATTTTTTAGATAAAAGCACAACACGGTAACATAATATATTTTTCAAAACGTTTTCTAGAGATTATCACAACAAAATAAAAATGTCTTAGAACTAATGAAACATTTTTAAAACACAGTGATCACATCTATAAAAGTCAATTTTCTCTTGCCCTGTACATTTAATGTGTGTCCAACCCTTGCACGATACACACTGAACCCAAGCCTCCTCTGTGATTTCTAAGCAAATGATACACTCTTATTAGAGCACTTCAATCGACATTGGTTTTTGTTCCAAAATTTAATTTTCTTTTAGTCTTCTAAGGCTCTTTACTATTTCCAGTTTCTGTTGCCACAGAGTTAGAGCTAGGTTCTCTATTTATAGCTTTATTAATGTTAGTCTTGCGTCCCTTTGCTATTGGTTTGTTCTTCTGTTTTTGTGCCTTTTCCTGCAACATCAACTTATACAGATTCCATGTTAATGTTTCACTAATATATACTGCTACTCCGAGGCTCATTGATCTTTCTATCACATTCTTTATTGCTTGTTTCATATTTTCTTCTAACAATTTTACTTTCTTTTTGGCTTCCATGTTGACAGGAATGCCTATAAACAAAAATTAATCTAATGTCAGTGCAAGTTCAGGGGATAAAAATATACCTTCGCGTACAGTACTGGGTAAAGTACTATCGTACGGTACTGAGCAACTCACACGTACGTATATACAACGTCATAGCACGGCACGGTTCTTTTAAACCGACACTGTATTTTGTCGTCTACTTCATACCAAATAACATGAGTACAAATACTTAATTAGTTCTTCACCGGAAAAGGCAGCAGCAATGTCAGCAAGTTATTAACAGCACAGCTCCAGTTCACTACACGGCTTCTCTGAACAATAACTTCTGATTCAACGGTCAAAGAGGAGGGAAAACTTTCTGTTGGTAACAAAAGCAGTTGTTTGTCTAAATACATACGATAAGGGCAACTACGAGATACTAACACCGTGCGGTACTGGGCACTGTGCGGTGCTGGGCGCATCTTCCCTACTGTTCTACCACAATTATCCCATATTTTAAATTATATGCAGGTTTTTTTTTAAAACTGTTAAAAATTACATGTTTATTTTGTTTCACACACAAACCTAAGCAGGGTTGCTTACACACAGAACATTATTAATGCGCAAAAGTAACAAAAATCAGAAGTCGAGGAAAGCGCATTTTAAACGAATACAGGTTAAGTCTTGAAGTTTTAAAATGCTTTGAGAGTCGTCGAATGTAACTAAAGCTAAAGGTTAAAAATACATAAATACATAAATAAATAAAACAAATTGCTTGACAGAGAACACATTTTTTGTAATTTTCTGATGAAACGTTTTCGTATGCTTAAGAGGATTTTGGCCATAATTTTTTTCTTTTTGCATTTTATATCCTTGTTAGACCTTTATATATTTATAATTATTTACTACCTGTAGAGAGTAGTGGAAAGGAGGTTTCTTAATACTAAATAAGAAAACTAGATGAAGCATATGAGGGGGAAAAAACACGTTATTGAGTAAAGTCCCTAATGTGACGAAAAGATCATCTCTAACACGGTGATGCAACAGTGGGCTTGAACTCTCTGCCCCCGTGTGTTAGGCTATCCGCCCTGCACCATTAAGATGAAGGTCGTTCCTAACAATGTTATAACAACCGTATAACGATGTTATGAAACGACATACGATTAGCGTTTACCAGATGGGTCCCATTACTTCAAGTAAATCACGCAAAAATCAAACGTGACGTCAATAACTTGTCATTTGTGCTAGACGCCAAAGCAAAATTCGAACGTCATGTGACGAAAATCTCGCTGTTGGAGACATAATGTATTCTTCTCAGGCTCGACGAACACAACTGCGACAGTGTGATTATCGCGCACGGCTAATTTGAATACAAACGGGTACAGTGTCTGACAAAACGGCTTGGCAAGTAACTTTCGGTCTTCATCAGCACAATGCATTTGGCGGCGGTTACGTACAAGTTTCACCAACTTGCAATTGCCTGACTGAATAATGTGTCTTGTGAACTGCTGCCAAAACCCACACAATTCAAGTATTGTTTAAACAGGAGTTACAGCTCCATATTGTAGTCCAACATTTCTGGAGTGAAAAAAAAAACCTTTTAAAAATGCTGCCTGATTCATAGCAACTTCACTACCCACTATCGTTTACTTTGACACAATTTCCACATATTCTTAAGGAGTTAGAAAGAGAAAGTATTTATTCCAGCTGAAACAGTAATTTTAGCTTTAATTATATTTAAAATTATTTGTGATTGTAGTGGATAAGAAACGAGGCTAAGGATAACAAGTGAAAGTGTGAAAGAAATCACATAAATGGAAGAAATGAAAATTGAATATCAATCATTATTTTAACAACAAAGTTAATGTAAATTTTGAAGAAATATTATTTTGAATGTTAAATACTATGAAAAAATTGATTTGATAAAAATTATAAAAATATTATTCAATATAACAACGAACATAATTATAATTGGATGTGACGTGGACCAATAGAAAGATGTTATTTACCATAGCAACAGCAGAACCATTAACACGAAATTCGCTGCATTCTTCTGCATTAGCCGTCGTAGAAAACGAACGTGTCCGTGTCTGCAGAAAGGACGCGGTGCATAAAACGTTGTGAAAGCAACATAATTGTTTTTTTTTTTTAAACTATATAATATCGACGTTCACGAAAGTTATTATTTGTTAAGTGTTCAAAAGAGTTATTTCAAATGATTTAATTAACTTAAAATAGAATTTAAAATAAAAAAATATTAAAAATTATTTCAACTTCCTACAAATCATCGCTTCTCATTCGCGACCGCAACCTGGAAAATAGATATCATGCTCACACGAGAGCAGCCGAGGTAAGTTCCAGAATCTCTCTCAACTGAGAACGTCGGGTCCAATCTAGCTTCGAGATAGTCGACGTGTTTCGTTGTATCACATCATCACCATATCTGCACCGCTACACATGAAACAATTCCGTTTCACAGCCAAATATTCGATATCCAGATTTCACCACAATTACGTGCACGTTTTCAGACACCTTGAATTTTTTTTTATAAAACAAGTAATTTTAGACAAACTACCACGTGTAAACATATGTATGTCTGTAGGCAGCCTAACAGAATATTGCCCGCCTCGGTAGCGTAGATGGTAGCGTGTCTGCCTCACGTTCAAGAGGTCCCGAGTTCGAATCTCGGTCAGGGTGAGTTGCCTGGATAAGGTTTTTCCGGGGTTTTCTCTTATCCTTCAAGACGAATGTCCGGTAACTCTAAGCTCCATGGGCTCTGGACTCATTTGAGCATCATTTCCCCCAATTCAGTCACCGTCCGATATGACTCACGTTGGAGGACGTAAACTTACAAGGAAAAAAAAAAAAACGAAAACGAGATGTGTAACTTATAACTAGGGCTAGGAAGATAAGGACCTATAAATTGTCTAAAAAGGGCCTTTATTAAAACCTAAAATGATCACAAAAAGGGCATAAAGATTGAAAAAAAGACTTTAAGAAGTGATATCCACAAATCAATAAATTCATTTTCAGTTATATATTGAATGAATAAGTTTGAAAGTACATCATTCAAGTGACATCAACGCATAGAGCAAGAAAAATTGCTTCTTCTGTTTTAGCAACCAGCAATAGACATTCTGGGAAAAGAAACTGAAACAGATATAACTAAACCATACTTCGCTTAACCACCCTCAGGTTACAGAAATTCAACCTTCAGAAAGCTTACCTCAGTTGACATTACAGTATATCACAAGTCATCTCTAAATTCTTTGGTGTAAAGGATCGTCTTTTTCTGACAGTACGTTGCAAAAACATTAAACAAAACTTCTCTCCATATCAATTGATGTCATTGGTGCATACTTGAAACAAATTAAACCTTATGCATAAAAATAACGGATGTTTAGAAAAGGTTTACTTGGTTCTCTGCTGGCGTTAATAAATTAATGCAATAGAAAGGGTCCTGTCACCTGCCATCGGCTGTAGCCAGTCTTAGGTGTACGTATTACTTAAAAGAAATAAGAATTTACGCTAGACTCTGTTGAACAGGATAAAAGATAGCCAAAAGAAGTTTAAGTTGCAAAAACAACCGTTAAACAACAAAAATGACATAAAAAGGACCTTTAAAACTAGCTAAAAAGGCAACAAAAATAAATAAATAAATAAATAAATAAATAAATAAATAAATAAATAAATAAATAAATAAATAAATAAATAAATAAATAAATAAATAAATAAATAAATAAATAAATAAATAAATAAATAAATAAATAAATAAATAAATAAATAAATAAATAAATCCCCAATTTCTAGCCTATAGTGACAAATAATTAACATATATTATGTTGGGTCTTATCTTCAGACACTGGGGAAAAATGATTTTTCAACTTCTTAGCCCTAGTAATAACATTTTTCAACAATTTCGATTATAATGAAGTAGAACAATCAACTATTCCTATATAAGGCTTTTCCTCTATCTTGGAAATGGTTAACTTTTCAAAATATGTTTGACTAGTAAATCTGTAAAACTTACATGTAAAATAAACAGCAATCCAATTGCATAAGGATCCTTGAAGACCTCATAGTATTGCTTCTTTGTTACAAATGCTGAAATGCTTCTGATGCCCCTTTGTAGACTATACACATTTCTAGTCCCCATTTTAAAAATGGTAGCACAAACTACAAACAAAAACTATCACAAAATGTAAACTTAAATCTCGCAGCCACAGAAAGTGAATTGAATAAACAAGTCACTTCGTCTGTTTGTGTATATTCAATGTTGGTTATTAGGGGTCGTAGTGGTGAATTTTGCATCAATCCAGAGAAGGGGGATCACGATCGTGATGAAACATAGAAACCTATAAGTTCTAGGCTACCGTAGCACGGTATACCAACTAAAGTGGTAAGCACATTCAGTCTATAATCTTAAATTACAACATAATAAAATAGAATGTAATACTCTATCATGAACGTGGTGAAAATCTGTGACACTCTGAATCTAGGCACAAGGCCATAAAAGTGGCTGCTTTGCCGCAGTCATAAAAAGGCCTTCGCTCACGTACATTTTACAGGCAAACCGTAAAAGTTAGTAAGTACGTAAAGACTACACTTGATATCGAGAAACGGCTCTTTATAGCTTTTCAATAGCATCCAAAGGATGCATACTAAAATTCTGTAACAAAAATAACAAACTACATCATAACAAAGATTTTGCTCCGAAAAAAAAAAAACCACATTTACGAGAAGATAAGCATTTATAATTTTACTCATATTTTGGGCAAACGTGTAATTGTATTCTAAGTGTACAGTGAAATTTGTCATAGATATTCCCTCTCAAACCTTTGCCTAAAATGCAGTGCATAGTGTCCTTCCTACCAAAGCATAACAAAATTTCTCCCTTTTCTTCATCATTTCAATGATGTATTACTTTTCTCCACCGATATGTGGATCAAATTTAATATTCAGATCTAAAGCAAACGTTCAGGTTTTGTTCGGTTAGCTGGTTTACTCATGAATTTATCATGGAATTCGTAGAGCGCTGGTACAATGGATGTTTTCTCATTTTTAGAAAAGTGGAGCGAAGCACACAGAAGCAGGGAGGGCGAAAGAAGTAAAGCAGATTAAACAATAATTGCCCGAGAGTAAAACTGGAGAAACATTTTCCAGTTCACGATTCCAGTTTTAGTATTTTCTGACTTGGTCAACATATGTTATGTAAACACTTCCACGGAGATGTGGGTCTGAAGCTACGAATCTTTGGTGTACTTCATATCAACTACTGATTAATTGTAGTGATTATTTTATCTACTACGTCCTATAAGTAGAAGTATTACATTGAAACAAAATTTTTCACATTGAATTTTGAGAGAAATTATACGTCAATTAAATTATTAACTACAATAACATTAAATACAAATATTTTGTAAGTTGAGTTAAATGTTAAGGGATTGTAGGTTTGGCAATAGATGAGTACAATTTTGTCTTAAGGTAGGATGACATTACGAATGAGAATTAGCGACGGCTGGTTTTCAGGCAAATTTGGGTAGTTCGAATGGTTTTATTTTCGTGTAAATATTACTATTGCTTCATCGCAGAAAAAAAAAAAAAAAACAATAGTATGCAATACATATCAGAATTTCGGAACTTCATTGTTCTGTTACAGTGTACTTCCCATTTAAAATATACTACTAATAATATAAAATATCTTTACAAATGTAAACGCACCTAAGGTGAAATACCATTCGTCATTTCTGCACACTGAAACGAGAATTTTGTGTCCGTTTCAATTTGACAAATGCAATTTTTTTAATGTGAAGACAAACACTTTCCGAAGTCATTGCCGATAAATGAAGTATTTATTCTCTAAAGTAAAGTACTGACAAATACCTGTAATCCACAGTTTACCCGCCTCCTTCCAGCGAAACAGCAGCCGTTGGAAACCAACAAGGTAGAGTTTGTTTTGAACAAGAAGCGACTTTTGACAATTACTCGAGGGGCATGTTTCCGCTTGGTTTCTTACCCCCTCCGCTTTTCCCCTGGCCAGTAATTTTTACCACCCTTCTTTCCTTTCGGCAATAAGCTGAACTTCACATGTCATATTATACCTACTACTTTGTAACTTATGCTTTCATTCCTGCGTGACTGAACTGTCACAAATGCCTTCTTGTTTAAATACCATGTAAATGGAACTGTACGCTGTTGCGAGAAAGAACAAACAATTCACTAAAAACAATGTCAACGAAGATGGTATTAAATCACTTTCCAAAGTTTTAACGCATCCAAATAATCAGTTTACAAAATCGGATCACAGATATTTTCTGCGGGATCAAACTGGGAGATTTTTCTGGACAGTCACAAGGTAAACATTTGTTAGGGCCTTGGAAGGAGACGTATCGTCAAGCTTGGTGGACACAGTTATTAGCTAAGTGCAGTAATAGATGCGACGATAATTAGTACCATGTATTCGCTTTAGCCTAACACCTGTTCGCCTGGAGGCATTCCTTCATGCGTGACTGTGCAACTGCCCGTAGCGGACTGGGGTGGGTTCTTGGGCTTGGGAAGGGATGAAACACAATACAGTTGTACTTCTTTTCGTTACGGCACCCTGAGTGATGGAAATCAGCTCTCTGTGTGTACATGTAATTAGCATAACTCAAAAATGAGAAGTATATTAAATACCAAAATTGGTAATTAAGTTGAGCATTTTCCAAGGATGCGATAAGATGACTAAAAAAAAAAAAAAAAAAAAAAAAAAAAAAAAAAAAAAAAAAATCCATCACCACAGACTAGATTACCATTCAATGAAAAATGTTTCCAAAATTTATTATAATGTCATATGTTTCAGACATTTTTCTGCCAAATGAAATGCATGTCTTAAATTTCTTGGGAGTGTACTTAAAACTCTTAGTTAAAACACATAAATTATGTCAAATACTTTTTTTGTGGAATGAACTATTATTTAGATATTCCTCATCCGTTTGAGTTATTTTCCAATATGTAGGTATATGGGAAGCCGTTATTCATTTTCTCGTGTCCTGGAATGCAAAGGGAACGATATGTCAAGACCATATTATAGCGACAAGTTCTTAAACCATTTCACCATCAGTTGAGCCTACTATATTGTTTTCATACCGTTGCATAAAAAATGAAACATGCAATAAAACCACTTCTACAAATGGTTATTTCGTTTAATATGAAATACCTAGATAGAAGAAAGATGTTTCAATTCAAAGAACCGCACAAAATACACATTTCGATAATTTTCGGTAATGTGTTTTTGTTTTTATAGAGAAAGTATAGAAGCTTTATTTCGACAAGTTGTTCTGATATGTTATTTTCTCCTTCTCTTCCCTTCCATTGAGATTTGTCAGTAAACAACATGTAGGTAGAAGAACCGAAGCTGTCCCTTGGGTTGTGAAGAATACGTGAAGCGTGGAACAATACCATATGGTGCAACCATGTAGCGTAACATGGGTGGCGTGGGAACCACGAGCAGGTGGGGTTGTAAAGACGCTCTGGGGGTGCAAGTGCATGACTCACCTAAAATAAACACATCAATCATGCAGGCGTGGAATAAAATGTAATATTAAAAAGGGAACGCAAGGAAAATTCCAGCCTGTAACCACCCCGCATATGCATGAGTTTGGCTTTCCTTGGGGGAAAATAAAATAATTTGATTCAGGAGCTTTCAGACTTGCCAATTTTACAAAATTAAAAACCGTAACACTTTTCCTCGTCCAGCAAAACGTAATAATACTCCGATTATATGAAATGTATATCACAAATAATTATGTGTTTATAAGGAACCCTTAGGTTTGATAATATGTACTGCTACTTTCTGTCACACTCTTTGTAATTCTATCTGTTACTACAATAAACATGCATTATAGGAAAGGAAACCCACATTTTAAGCTATGTACACATTTTTGTTTATTTTTGCACTTTGTAACATGAACTATAAACAAAACCTTTCATAAAAATACCTTATAATGCGAATAAAATAAGTAATTTAGGTGACGTAATTGATTTCAAAATAAAATAATCCATTTCTGAATGTTTGCGTTCTTTTACTGCTGACCTCTAGTGGCGCAATAAAATTGTAAATCGGCACTCTACGCATTCTTTTTCTTTTCTTTAAAAAATTTACGCTTTTCAACGTTAAGTGATATGGGAAGATGAATGAAATGGATGAAAAGATCGCTAAATGTGCCTAGGATGCATAGAACATAGAGCTTACCTGACATTCATCTTTCAGGTTAAGGGAAAACCTCTGGGTAGGGAACCTTATCCAGGTAACTCTTACTGACCGATTTTCGTACTAGGGACCTCTTGGACGTCAAGCAGACACGCTACCACCTATGCTATGCAGTTGTTGCAGCAATGACGGAGAGACACAGATCGCTTTGGTCCATCACAACACTGCATACCATCACAGCACGGCACATTCGGTCTGTAATCTTATGTTACAACATAACGTAACAGAATTTAACCCTTTTAATGTCAGCCGTCATAATCGATGACCTGAATCGGCTCGTTATGCATAAAAAACGCCACCTTAACCATTAAGTTCTAAACGTGGCTCTGCTCCCGTACATTTTAGGGGGAAATGCAAAAGTTGACTGAAGTCACGTGACTTCAGGTGCGACTTGAATTTTCAAGAAAAATATGTTTCAATATCTCTTAATTTTGGAGTCGTTAATCGTTTACAAGTCGAAAAAAAGCTGAATGTAAGTCCATTGTTTGAAATTCAGTGCGTGTTCGATTTGCACCACGTTTGAATACTAAAAGGTATTGTCAAATGTCTAAAATAATAGTAAAATCGTAATTGACTCAGCGGCAAATGTTAACAAGAGAATGCGGCAACAGAAATGTTTGGATTCTGTGTTTGATGTAGAGAATAATGGGGAAAAATGCTATGACTAGTAAACCCGATTTCCTGTAACATTCACAAAATAAAAACGAATATCCAAATCGATAATTAGAAACAAATACACAATACGAGATGCAGATTCTGTTTATGTACACTGACTATATAAAAGTTTTCTTCTTCACTTTAAAGAAACCCAGCAGCCAAATTAAGCATGCGAAACTTGCATTTTAATATGCAGAAAGCAGAAATGTTACCATAATCATAATTGTTCTTTCATACTTAGTGTGTATAGGCTGAAACTGCTCAAAATGAATTTAGGATATCTTGTAGTTTATGCAGAAGATACCGCTGCAGAATTCAATGTTGCCTTGGTTACTTAGTATAGCGTAACGGTGCGGTAAGCCGAAGATCCATGGTTCGAATATCCACCACAGCATTGAATTTTTCAGAACTATTCTGGTGTTATTCACCACTTTGCAAACAACATTAAAACGCCCAAGATAAATATAAAAAGGAACTAGCGTAATTTTAGATTTATTTTAACCACCAGGTTATTATTTAGCTTCGGACTCGATTTATTCAGCACCTTCATTTGATTCCTGGCACACAGTGCTTCTTGGGACAAAGCTCTGATGTAATTCCCTGTATAAGTTGTCTACCGCAGGACTTATGCCTTCTTCCGGAAGTGATTCCAAATTAGAAGCTTTTCAGTGAACAGATGTGTCTTGGTTGCTCTCAGGCCAAGTTAGGTTGTTCATTTTTGTTATTAGCACAACCTACTTTCTTACCACTAATGCTGAGAAAATATATCCAATTAAAAAATATTAATACCTACTAGCCAACTGATTCTCTCTAAACTACCTTCAAAACTAGTTTAGGTAGAAGCGTATATCACTTTAAGGAATTCCTGAGGTTTCGAAATAAATGAATTGTTTATTAGAGTGACGCATCTGTGAAATTTGGAAAATCCACAGTTCGCAAAAAATCTTGTTGAAAGTTAAGACGGTGCACACAATAACGGTAATGTCTGTACCAGTAGCGTATCCTAAACATTTTGCTGCATGAAACAAAAATTCCAGGAAAACAGCTTACACAAAGTTTCAGAGCCGGGTAACCAAAGTTTGGAGTTAAATGTATGCACGAAGTTTTTCACTTTCTTTTCTATGTTTACGGTTTTCTTAACTACTCTAGGACGCATTTTAAAAGGTTTTTAAATACGCTTGATATAGCTTCCCTTTTAGAATGACCTAAACTTTGATACTCAGGGCATAATTCACTGAACTGTATTCAAGAGTGTTTCCACCTTGAATGCACCGACACATGCATTTCAGATGCATTTCTCTGCATCTCACATAATGCTGTAGTGGAAGCTATGTGATCAGCACCTCGCCTCATGTTTAAGAGGTTCCGAGTTCGAATCTCGGTCTGAGTGAGTTTTCTGAATAAGGTTTTCTACGAGATTTTCCCTTATCCCGATAGATAAATGTCAGGTAACTCTAAACTCTATAGACCCTGGGATACTTTGAACATCATTTCACCCATTTCATTCATCGTGCAATACGACTTAACGATGGAGGACGTGTATATATATATATATATATATATATTTATATATATATATATCCTCTATTCAGACTAATAAACCTTCGTGGATTGCTCGTTTAGTTCGTGGGTTATGTTGATTGATCTGTCATTTAAATGCTTATATTTTAGTTATTTCGTTACTGTTCATGGAGAATACGCCACTGGTTTATGCTACATTTTAGCAACGCACTTCTGTAGCGTGGTGGTAACGTTTCTACATACATAGAAGTGGTACCGAGTTAGATTCTCAGAGTGAGTTAACTGAATAAGATTTTCTCCGTGATTTTTCCTTATCCTAAAAAATGAATGTCGAGTAACTAACTCTATGGACTCTGGGCTCATTTGAGGATCATTTCATTCATTATCTGATACGACCTAACCGCTTAAAGGATATTACAACTTAAAAGATAGTCCCTTGTTATTTTTAATCTCTAGACTATGCAAAGAGAACGGAATTTCAAGCCATCACATAGTGAACAGCTCTTAAAACATTTGATTATTACTTAAAGCGTACTACATTGCCATATTTCCTTGTAACTACAAGAAAATTAGAAATACAATAATTTCTGCAAATGTTTGTCTTGACTAACATGTATATAGAGGAATATGTGTGTGGAATAATAGTTTGCACAAGAGTAGAGAGAGTGTACAAGATATCAGATTTGTGGTTATATTTTATACAGTAAAACCTCATTAAAAGGGATCGCGATCGTGCCGTCGTTTAATATGTATTATGTGCTACATTTTCAACTTACTACAATAATTGTAGTTTTTCGCCTAGGTTCTGTGTCTGTTTTCAATTTCACCTTTCCAATCTGAAACTATTTGCATATCATCATTTGCTTTACCACACACAGCATTCAAAACAAATTATGGCGATGTTGGAAACTCTCAGTCATCCATTGGAAGCTCTGAAATGTCTTTGCTAATTTTCTTACTGTCTCTAAAGCTTGAGTCTGAAGCAAAGGTCCAAAAATGGAATTCCTTTAGCGCGCACTAACGAACCACTCGAACACAGCACGATTTAGTTCGTCATACTCTGTAGCTTTTGCGATACGTTTCACATACTCTGCTATTCCTTTAACCACTCGTCTTTAATTTTTATCTTTTCAAAACTTCATAAATCTGAGTTTATCCCACTTTAAACACCATGGTTAGTTTTTTTAGTTAATTGATGGGAATTAATCATTTCTTTACACTAGCCGTACATAGGCTAAGGTCTTTTATAGATAGAGTCGACATGAAAAATGCAATACTTGGCGGGATTTGAACCACGGATCTCCTGGTTTCCGTCCAGTCACTCTAACCCATTGAGCTACCATGCCCAACGTGCCGCCCTGACATTAAATTCTCCATTTGACTCGTATATTTCCCCGGTATACTTCTAGGGGCTCCCGCATCCGAGATACGCCGTTTGTGGTGACTTACTATCCTAAGCATTTGAGTCCCAGACTTCATCATTTAACTTTTATCCGTGGTTCAAATCCCGGTCAACCATTGAATTTTTCATGTTGACTCTATCAAAGACCTTAGTCTATATAGTGTGAAGAAATGATTAATTTCCATCAATTAACTAGAATAATATAAGAGTCAAATGGAAAATTTTATGTCAGGACGGCACGTTGGCCATGGTAGCTCAATGGCTTAGAGCGACTGGACGGAAACCAGGAGATCCGTGGTTCAAATTCCGGCCATGACATTGAGTTTTTCATATTGTCTCTATCTACCATAGTTCTTGAGCTGATAGTTTGTTCTTTTCTGCTCTTCAATAACCTTACTTTTCACAGTGATAATGAATTCATTTTACAGAATTTGTGTATACAACAAATATGTCTTTAAAAATCAACGAAGTTTACAGTTTTATTCTACATTTACTTAACCACCTATAACAACGAAACTGAGAATAAACACACTGCAAAACAGTTACCATGAGTATTGGAAGAGAGTTGGGAGAGCTAACGATTTGTTTTCGCTTTTCCTCGAAGGATTACAGTTTATGACTTAATGATTTATGGCACTTCGGTTCACTTTTTAAAATGCGTACGTTGTATCACATTACATATAAAGTAATCCATTTTAATCAGGTTATTTACGCAAACGGTTCTCGAAAAATATTTCAGTTTCCTTAGGCAGTTTTCTGGCTTACAGTATAACTTTACAAGGGAAATAACTCTGTTTCGAAATTTATTTTCCGTTTTTCCAGGTCTTCGGCATATAAAGGATCCGTTTCAGGTAGGCTTTACTGTATATAGTGTCCGTAGATAGGGTTTACTTTCAAAAGTGAAACACCCTATCGCGTTTCTCTAAATTATTTATTTATTCAATAACCAACTAGTGCAACGTAAATTATTGCATGCCTCATGGGTAATATGCCCTCGGACAATGCTCCGATACACATAAACAACAATTCCGCATTACATGGAAAGGAGTGCTATATATAACCATAGGACACATGGCCAAATGAAAATACACGTGCTTGATGCCGTATACTGATTTAAAATTCGAGCTGTCAGTTGTCTTCGCAGCAATCAACCTGTTAAAAACCACATTACCCATTTGAGCGAACTACTTTTTGTAATCGCAGTGGGCTAATGTAATGAGCACATAAAAACTTTCAATAAAATCGCACTTGTTTCAGAGATATTAATGTATTCGTTCTGGATTTAATTAAACTGAACGGTATTAATTAAAAATGCAGCATGCGTCTAATGTTTTTTACAACTAAGGATTTGATTTTGCCTTTGGCTGTCCGTTATACAGAAACCTATATTGGAGCTTTTTAAAAATTCAAATGAGGCCGCCTGCATTTCAACATGTTTCGACGTTATGAATATTTAATATAAAACAACGTAAATAAACATTTACCAAATAGCTATGGAATTCTCTTAAGTAATTATTCGCGAAGTTTTGCTGAAAATTAAAAGTCATTTAATGAAATATTTTGACATACTGCATTTTAAGTAAAACAAAATGTGTTTATAATTGCAATGTGCATTACAATAACATGTTCAGGAGTGTTTCAAAGGTCGCACAGTGACGAATTTTGTTAAATTAATAAATGAAATACCCAAATGTAAATGTGAAATATAAATACAATAAAAAGCCAACATTCAAATACTTTATTTTCCCCAGATTTTCTCCGATTGCCTTAACCTCTTACTTACGCACTTGACAAACAAAGTAAGCGTCATCTGTCAACCAATACAAGAGAATGCCTGGTACCAGAAAAGCACGGAACACAAAAATGTGAAAGGGAGATTAAAAGCTCTTTTCCATAACCCACCTATCCCAAAACTATTTAAGAGCGCCCGCCTAACGTAGGTGGTATCTCACGTGCAAAGGTCCCTAGTTCGAATCTTGGTCAGCACGACTTGTCTGGATACGTTTCCCCCCGTTATCATGAAAGATATATATCGTGTAACCCGAAGCTCTGTGGACCCTGGGCTCATCTGAGGTTCATTTCACCTATTTCAATTATCGTCCCGTATGACTATGTTGGAGGACGTAAATTAAAAAAAAAAAAATAAAAGAAAATCAGATTTAGTTTTTCAGAATAAATATATATGCTTTATAAGTTCATGGTCTACAAGTATGTCGTTAGTTAAGAAAAAGATTTTTTTTAACAATTATACATTTTTACAAAAATTCTTCAGCAATTAAAAAGAGAGAAAAAAGTACCATTGCCTAACATCAACGTAAATCCACTATAATACTAATGCGCTATCAAACTAAGGTGTAGTTTAGCTCTCTCCAATAGCTGATGCGTCAACCTCACACTGTCTCCAATCTCACTGTATATTCTGCTAGCTGCTCCAATGGAAAACTATGCTTCCCGAGGTTGCGGGCTCAAACCCGACAGTGAGCGATGGATCTTAACGGGATAAACCCTTTACACAAAATTAAGGATATTTCAGGTTTAATAAAATGGACGCTGAGAATCGGACCAGTTAAAGAGCGTCCATACATAAAAAAGAACTCAAATTACATACGTTCAGGTATGTGTGGACAAGAGCAGTTAAGCTGACGATAGGTTTGATGTTGAAGGATTAAACTGTATCTGAACTTAATCACCGAGTTACTATCAAATTATAACTGCTAACTTCTAACATATCCAAACTTTACAATTTCCGTAATAATAATGTACAATGTATGTTGACGTAGCCGCAAAAATGTTAAGCTGAAGTTAACGCTAAACCTGCAGACTCGATCGCGGTCTACGGGCACCACTAGTTTCTGAAAATCGATCATACAATGTCTCAGAAAACATTTTTATTGTAATAGGTCATTCAGAGTAACAGCGCAGGACAAATTCAAAAAAAGAAACTACATGGTTTAGATACGCGGAAGCCGTCATATTGTAAAAGTGTTACTAATTGACAAAACTTTCTGTAAAACATGAATTAAATTATAAAATTAATGGTATACTTAAAATACAAATTGTGGTAATATGATAAAATAATAAGATTACGGAGGAAATTTAAAAAAGTTACATTTTCGGGCAATTTCAACACTTAATCTCTCACAAAATCATCTAGTTTCCGTGACTTCAGTTTTCATGGATGAATAAAACTGCCTAAAACATTTGATATATAACATATTTCTTAAAAATCTTTTCCCTTGTTATGCAAAAAGCAAACTGCAAAGGAAAAATAAGTGTATTCCAGCCTCCGAGGGCGATGCTTGCTGAGTTGGAAGGTTAGCGTTCTTCACTTGTTGCTCCTCTTAATGAAGCACTCTCAACACAACGAGAAGGTTGAGAGCCGTTCTGGATATACGAGTGTCATTTGTAATGTTTTGTACATTAATGGCTCCGTGACACTGCTCAGTTGCACTTCAAGCGTTTTATGTGCATATACACATGTCCCAGTTCTGTAGACTTAACTTACTTCTCCTTGGAATGGAAGATCAAAGAAAATTCTGATCTCTCGAAGAATCAGAAATGTTATAGAAACCTATCTTAGATAAAATAGTGGCGCAACGAAAGGGAACGAGGTTATAAACGTACAGTTCATAGAACAGTTGAAGGTCGAAATTGCAGATATAACAGTTGGCGACTAAGAAAAAATAGCTGAACGTCACTGTGATGAAATTAAAACCATTACATTAATATCGCGCGCATTTGTTATTCACCAATAAAGTAAACTAACTCATGCGATATTAAACATTGTAATATACTTGCAAGGATGCTATTTTATCGGTTAACATACGCTGTTTACCGAGTCGTAATAACAGATTGCCAGTAGTTCTGGGGAAAATAAATTCTACTACCTCAGCATCCACTTTAATTTACATTACCGAAAATCAGTAGATTTCTTCGACTTTCAAGCTTGAAACTTATAAAAGTGTGTTAATATATATTCAAGGAGAATCTATTTTTAAATAAATTATGTTCTCGTAAAAAGAAAGTGTTCTGATTTTAGTTTATCAGTTGGTAGCATTGGTTAGTACTCCGTAGCACATTCAGTTGTTCATTTAGCAGGCATGCCTTGATCTGAGATGACACAAATGATCTTAAATGAGAACTAAAGAAGTTTATAGTAGTAGTAATGATGATGAGGATGATGATGATAATAATAATAATAATAATAATAATATATTCCGCCGTATTTTATTCATCGAGGTTGCGACTTTAAAACAACTAAACTTGTAATCCCTACCTACATAAAACCAGCTGGAAAACAAAATTGTAATTGGTTCACAATGAAACTATATCCATCACGTTTTTGTTAGATAATAAACGTGTAAAATAATTATTTTTAACGAATATGACACATTCAGATGATTTTCTCACCAATGACAAATACACATAGGTAATACATTTCTAAGATATCCTTACCGCGACTTTTAATTTATTTTAAGTACTGTCGCTATTCAGTTATTTCTCGAAATACGATGGAAAGGGTACGTTTTCAACTGTCGCTCTACGTGTACCAGTTGTTCAAGGTTATTTATGAATGAAGACGACTTCCCACGCTATTCCAAGATGATGCAAGATTGATCAAAATCCTCAGGGCTGCTTTTGTAAAATTAAAATATTTCGAAAAATGTGCTTCTGTAGGTATGTAACAGAAAATGTAATCAGATTTGAAGGATTAGGTTGTTGTAACTACTTAAGAAGGGATAAAGGGTTAGAGAAAATTGTGTGAAAGTGACATACATTTTTTAAAATTAATTTTAGCCAAATATCGCTGACGAACATTTGAATTCTGGTGGTAAGCTGTCATCTTTCGTAATACAACTTTCCGTACCTGAGAACCATCACTGCTGTCGACAGGAAGAATAAAACGTCCCTGCGGTAGGTTGAATAAACATGTAAAAAAGCTGTGTGAATGTTTTGCTAAATCAAAGCTAGAGTTTTTTTTTTTTTGTTTTTTTGTTTTTTTTTGTTTTTTGTACACTATCTTCTTTCAACGGAACGAAGCTGTGAAAGATGATTATGAGATAAAAAGTTTGACCACAATTGTTTTTGTTGCAGCTACCGAGTTCATCGCCATTCTGCTTCAAGGCGAAACCGATTTAAAGTGTGAGTCAATGAAGCTTCATTGAGCAAGACGTCGGAACAATGGTGCCAGAGTCGACACCACGACTCCGTGTGTGTGTTACAGAATCGTCGTGTGAACAGCGTGAGTCATACCTACTTGCCAGGGGTGAACAAGCAAATAATGTTAACACAAGCATTCGATATCAAACTTTCACATGATCTTCTCTACACATTATTCTTACAAAGCTGTCTACTTCACTGAAATCAAGATAAACATTTGTAGAAATGGTGCTGTTATAATGATTGCCAATCTAGTATGTGATTGACGTTTATTAATCACGTGGGGGAATAATTTAAATATATGGGGATGGACACGTCATAACGGTTGTCATAGCAGTAATTAGAAGGACCAATTAGAGTCCAGACGTTTCCATGACAGCGTTTTATAGCATGACGCGCCGGCAGACGAACGAGTTGCATATGCAAGTCTTATCTTCTGATAACGCAGCAGTAAACGCAATACCTTATGCTTGTTGCTGTTTTGCTAACGCTGCAATAAACCAAATGCCTTAACTTCTGTTGCTGCTCTTGTTAGAACAGCATCCTATTTGTAGCAATTTGCCTTGATTTACGTGTGTTTGATTCGGTCTATCTTTGCGCGTGTTGTGAGCATTTGCATTTATTTTAATGAATGTTTAATTGTTTCTAAAACTAGTGACAAAATTAGCGTAGACAAACGAAAACCTGAACATGCTAGGGAACCAAATATATTTGGACTTTCCTATACTCCTCACGTATAGTACTATAAATAATAAGATCCACTGCAGTCCCAACCGAATCACCTTCGTACATACAATCCCTAACGCGCTCTCCAGGTGGCAGCAATAAGCAGCATGTCACCTCTCTATGAGAAACGTCAATCACTTTCTACTGTCGGAAGAATGAATGCACAAGGCTAACAGTGAGCTTGCATAAACACAAACAGATAAGCGGTATTACGTCACCATTCCCTTTATCGTTCGGCAATATAGCAGTTGAGTTGGCGCGTTCCAATCAAGTCAAAATGCACTGCCACTCGAAGTCATAGGCTCACAAAGAAGAAAATTAATATTGAAGTATTGCAGTTTTGCAACAACAAAATAAAGAGAGAGAGAGAGAGAGAGAGAGAGAGAGAGAGAGAGAGAGAGAGAGAGAGAGAGAGAGAGAGAGAGAGAGAGAGAGAGAGAGAGAGAGAGAGAGAGAGAGAGAGAGAGAGAGAGAAACGTAAAGGTTTAATTATTCCGTTAAATAATGCTACAGCAACGGCAGTGAAGGAACTGTACATAATATGGTGAGAGAAGTTCAGAATTCGAAGCGTACAGGAGAAAAACTTTCAATATTTGGCAAACATAACCCACATCTAAAAAGGTTCGAACTCAAATGAGTTTGAAAAATGTATTGTGTACAGAACTTTTCTTGAGTTTTACGAATAAATAAGAGAAATTGCTACAGTACGTAAACTTATGAATGCTGTTAAAGAAAAGAACCTTTCGAAGGTAGGACACATTCTGGAGAATACAAAGGCATGACATCCATTTGGCAAGTGTAAAAATATACGGTGTGCTGATGTTTTGATGATATTAAATGTACACTACTGTAATATATCCCCGCCTTCTCTGACCTCTCTAAATCGTGCCACGCTACACCAGCGAACTTCCATAACTGAACCTTGTAGATACAGCAGAAATAGTAGAATATAGTAGACTTAGGCCATAGTCAATACTTTTAACAGCTGGTTGCTACTTTGAAATTTCGATCTCTAAGTATGACCAAGGTAAAAAACGAATAACGGTTTCCCACTTGAGAAAAGTATAAATAAGTTTTAAAATGCATATAAATATGTGTGTGGTTAACACAGGAAAAACACATTAAAATGATGAATTTTAATTTAAATATAACCGTAAAATGAAAATTTTCGAGGGAAAAAAATCATGTAAAGAATGGAGAAATTTTCTTCGTTTCGCATAGGTGGAAGAACACTAAATGTAAACATCCAGTTTGGTATATAAGTACCGTTTCGCTGTTTTATTTTATTGGCTCTTCATAACTCTTCACTACTATGCGTGCAACGACCAAAAACTACAAGCTCTATGCCTTCTGTACTTAACACAGCAATTCTGTGCGAGTTTCTTGCCGCTTGTCCGTAACTCTGAAAAGGAATATATGATGCGGGAAATTTTTAAACACTCCCTTTGTTATTTAAAGCTTACTTCCATAATGGATGTAGAACAGACTAATATACGGTTTTAAAATTTGCTAATATGCAACCAAACTTTAAAATGCCGAGACTACAAATAAATTATGTTTAAAAAAATATTTCGTGGCAGTGTATTACAAACCTATAAAGGCCTGTACATATCAAAACAACATACCATTTAAGCATGCCAGGAAAATATTTTCAATAGACTCCTCTCGTCCCAAATTACAGTTTACGATTTTGATTCAAACGTTCAATATTTATGCAATATACATACAAGTGCAGTTCTTTTGTTTCAACCGCACGCTGTTAAAAGAGCATGTAATTATCACGGCATGCATATACGAAACTAATGACTGACATATCATCCGCCTACATGCTTTCGTTTAATGATACCACTTCTAAAAATATTTATCATGGTTAACATAGAAAAAACAACTCGATATTAATAATTTAGTAGTTTTAGGAGGTTATGAAACAATCCAAACTGAAGGACAGTCATTACAGGGATATTTGAACCCAGTAACTGAGTTTATAAGCAAATACGAGAACCGGCAGACGGATGTATACATTTTCTAAAATGCAGTGGTTTTCGAACGTCCCTTTCACTCGCAATTAAAGGGAAAGGTCCTAGCCCTTATACAGGCCGAATTGTATGCAAGTTGAAAACATCAATAAGATATGTTTCTGATGTTGAAAGATATTTTATAATCTTCACTAAATTGTACACCAAGTGCAACATTTTGCAAGATATGGTTTTGTCTGCAGGGGATTAAAATAAAAGAAAGTAATTCTTAAAAAGTTCGAAGTATATGATTGAACATAAATGTTGAGCAATTTTTGGTACACTGATATATTATTTTGGTGATGTTCTATGGTAAAATTGTACAATAAGATGTCTACAGAAGTCGTTTTTGACAGTTGCAAAGTAACCTATAATTTTCAAGTTCATGGCTGAAAATGGAGACTTAAAATGGCGTTATCAGAGAAGCTTTTAAACAGCTTTTTTTGTCAGATTCTAAAATTCAAGTGTATCACGTTTTGTTCCATTCAAACTAAAAATACTCTGTAATAAGAGAATCAGCAAAAGCAGAGGGAACTATGATAATATGAATACCATTTATGAAATTCCCCCTCCAAAAATTGAATTCTTGAAATCTTTCTAGTCTCTTCATTTGGCTTTTTGGTCTGGAAGTTATTAATAATCTGCAATATTTGGCAATAAAGTGCCAAAAATATTCTCTGCTGTTTCTATTCAACGATAGAAGATTGTAACTATGACAAGAACAAGATACATAGATACGAAGTCAATACATAGCCAAATGTTTAACTATTCTCTTTCCATATATTCGCGAGAAACAACTGAAAACCAACAAAAGGATCTTAAAAGAATGAATAATGACAATATCATATCGGCTGCCGTTCTCCTTTGGAACATATCGAAGGTTAACACCTTCACTTATCGTATTCGTTGGGTTTTAATCATTAGATCACGCACATACTCGTACTCTCATTCATACTTCCAAACTCTGGGGAAGATGAGGTCATCTCCACCGCCGGGAATCCAACCCGGGACCCCAGCACGGCAGGCAGGTGCTCTACCGACTGAGCTACGGGAAATGACAAATTATATATTGAACCATTAAAAATGTCATTAGCGAATATCTCGGAAATTGGTTATGATGCACAAAAGTCTTTTCGCAATAAATTATGTACTTCAAATGGATCTGCGTTTTTCCAATACACCTGTTACATACAGTTATACAAAATCCTTTCACAATGCGGAAGCCTTTACAAGCTATTCCCAGTAGTTCAACACATACATTTAATTTGTCACGTAAATATTTTAAAATTAATTATAATAAAATCGTTCTGAGAAAATAAAGAAAATCGAACATTTTTCATTGTAAAGGTAATTTGGGTGAAATGATTTAATGCTCATGTGTTCGAATATTTCGCTTTTGTTTTGTGCTGTTTGAAGGCCTACAAAAGCAACCTCTTTTTCTAGAAAGTCTTGCTTTTTGTTTTGTTTGTCTTAAATTCAGTCTTCAAACGTATACTTCCGGTGTAAACTCTACAGGTTTGTAGATAGAATTCACTAGTTTCACTGTCTACTTTACTGTCACTTCGACAGCCGCAAAGACTGCCGTGAAGGGATTGAGTTGAGTCGGAAAGCTACGTCGCCACTGCTGTTTGCTGGTGTGAAGGGCAGGAGGCACAAGCCCTTCCGTGGGCGCACACTGACGTCACGAAGCCAAAAGTTATTCGTATTATTACCGTGAAAATGCCGTTCAAGACTGTTCCAACAGGTAATTCGAGAACATTCGACTATTGGAACAATTTTTGCTATACGAGAACCAATGTGAAGTCTAGCAAGAGTTTCGAGAGTGTTTCGAGTGCGGCTCTGTGGTGAGCAGTCGGCGCAATGTTTGGAATTTTAACATTTGTGTGTGTTACGAACTTCGAATGTCAATCAACAAGTGCAGATCCGGGTCAGGAAGATGTTCACAAGTCAGTCAGTCGGTTTGTTGTGTAATGCGAGTCAGCTAAGTGCGCTTCATTCAAAACTAGGTGGTGGGGAGTTAGCAGACAGCGGAACAGTACAACTCCGTGTGGAACATAAACCATTGTGTAGGTCAGAGAGATTAGTAGCCGTGCAAATAGGTGCGTTTTAAAGAGACATAGGCAACATTGTCGAGACGCGTTGAAGCTGTGTATGTGTATTTGTGTAAAAGAGAAGGTGATTTGTGCGTTAGTATTCGGCTAACAATTTTAGAAACAATAAAAGAGTTTAAGCCAATTTCTCTTTTGTGTTGTGGTGGAGAAACTAATGTATAGTAATAACCATAACCACATACATTTCAGCTGTCTTAATATATTTCGCTGCTATTTTATTTTACGTTTTACAAAATGTTTCGAGGAAGTTTGTACAGAAATACGAGTATCGACCTCTTGGAGAAATGAAGTAAATGTTCACAACCTGAGGTAAAGCTCCGTTCTATGAAAGTTTCTCTTTGAAGTTTACAGATTTGTGGAACCGTATTCACTGGATCTTCCCTTATTAGAGTTACGCTATTATTTTGGTGACGAGCGACATTGAAAAACGTGTCTTTGGGCTGGTTTTGAGTTGCAACGTCTCTTTTCTATGTATTTATCATCAAAAGCTACTGCTCCTTATAGTTCAAAGTTCGAGGAAATATCGCACGTGAAATATTTTCAATAGAGCATTGGATCAAAGGGCCCAATTCATTAACGTGAGGGGCACTTTAATGTGTATCCTTCCTTTCGTGGCAGCCTGTTACTTCTAACTAGTGCTTCGTTTAAAATGGACTCATTTGTGAATTCTCCAAAATGTCTTGAATTTGTCAATACTTCACGCCGGAGGAGTGTGCGTGTTTTCATAGGTAGGTATACTGCACATGGATGTATAGCCGTCTGCTCAAATGGTTACCCTGGCTTTATCTTTGTTAATGGAAACCTTTTAGGCAACACACTTATTACTACACGTGGACATAACATCTGTCATTTGTGATTCCTAAGCATTCCATTAGCAGAAATGATGTGTTCAGTGGTGCTCAGCACACAACCTTGAGGCGTGCCAGTACTCCCCTCACTGTTACAATAATAATCAGTACGTTATCTTAAAAAAAATAAAGCCAGGACAACCTTTCGAGCAGCAGGCCTATACTGTTATTGCTTGCACATGTAAACAACTGCAGGTCGGTATTATTGTGCTGCTCAAATAGTTACCCTAGCTTTATCTTTGTTAACAGAAACCTCTCAGAGAATGCACTGATTATTTCTCGTGGACATAACATCTGTCATTTGTCATTTTTGTGGATTCCATTGGTTGAAATGATGCGTTCATTGGTGCTTAGCACACGTCCGAGAATGGCGCGAGTATCCCTTTCACCCTTACAACAATAATCAGCACGTTATCTGAGCAGCAGGATAACACACCCCGAGCATGACAACCGCTTCACAGCGAGAGGAAACAAAACAATTGTGTTATACTACGCCTTGACCCTGAGTTTGCATACACTTGAAAGGCCATTCAGAGAACCACGTTACGTTATTTTCGACGATTGCATATTTGATGGCCGTGTTGTAAATCTGTACACCATACTCTGTGACCAGTCAACTTGTATCGCATGCGAGCACACATCCATCCGGCCTTAGTTATAAACTATTCAACAGGTTGTAAGGATGACAGAACAGAGGCAATTCCAAAACAAGTCAATATGAATGTGACACCAACACTCAATGTACTACATCACTGTTAACTCTTAGGAAGGTTTAAAAAATAAAGTTAGTAAATTTCATGGTGCGCTAATCCTCGGTGGATATTTCATTCATTGGTAATGAATAAATACACACGTTTTACACTTAAAATTATATGTGTATTTTCAAGTCAATATGCTCCCGTTTTAACTTACATAGGTTAGGTACAACGAGCTGAATGGCTATTCTTCGGGGGTTTTCCAGGTTGCCAGGCGAATGCTGGTGGTTAATTATATCCCCCGAATTTCTTGTCCCTCTATTTCATCTCCATTATCCTTCCACATCATCTCTGATCTGGCGGTCTCAGGGTAGTAGTCTCGGCGGCAGTCTTGGGGCTGCTTGGCAGGATGATATGCTCCGGCGGGAATTTCCAATTGATAAAATGTGGTGACACCTTGGGACGGCCGCACTCATGTCTGCTCTCGCCTCATTCTTCCACCCGGAGGTGCCCCACTTAGGGGAATAGGTAAAATCTGTTTAGTTAACGCGTGTGCACTTCGGCCTCTGCATTTGATGAACCCTTATAATCGTTTTACAAGACAGACCCTCCTTCTCGCAGTCCTTTCTGCAAGGTTGCCACCTATCTCGATACGCCATGGGTATCGTACGAGGTTTCGTCTAAATAAATTATCTTATGTCCAGTAGGTACTGCAAAACTTCCTTAGTTTTGACACACACACACACACACACACACACACACACACACACACACACACACACATTATATATATATATATATATATATATATATATATATATATATATATATATATATATATATATATATCGCCAGTCTACAATTCTACTGGATTCCATAATAACCCTTAACTTATTCGAAGTGCGGTATTTGAAACCCAGCTCCTTCAGGAGACCGCGCAAAGTGCAGTGCTCATACGGAAAATCACAAATTTCTTGCAAATGTGCAACCAATTCGTCTAAGTTGGGCGCTCTCCCTTTTGCATAGAATCTATAAATTTCTCGACGAATTAAATCGCATGTGAAATTATCTACTTTAGAGAAACGTTTCCTTTTGTTTTGACACTTGATCGGCGTCTTCGGTATTCCTTTCGTCACAATATTTCTTAATGTATTTCTGTGAATTCCCAGAATTTATCAGGTTCATTGCACGACCCCTTACCAAGATTATTTTTCAGCACATATTTATATGTGTTCAAAACAAGCGTTTGAATTTGCTTTAGAAACAGTTTCCGTTATAACTTTGTTTTTTCGAGGCTTTTCCAGTAATATAACTCGGCCCAGTTATTCACACTGTCTTCACTTTGATTATTATCACGTGACTGAAAGTTATCTACTACTTCATTTGCATTTACCACTGCATTTCCCTCCCACGGTCTCCACATCGTGACACACAACGAATTTCTGCACGTAATGAAACAGATCAACTGGAAGTTGGAACTTTGGCAACTGAGACTCCACGTGGAGTAGACATGCGACTGTCACTTCGAGAAAATCAGGGTTGCTATTGGTCCTCAACGACAGTGTTCCATTTCTGAATTGTGGAGATAGATTTATGACGGTCATTAGTGGGCGGTCGGGTCAGGTTCCTTTGACTCCGAACTGCACACGCGTTAACTAAACAGACTCTACAACTGACCAAGTTTGGACCTCCGTGCCAAATCCCCTCCCCAGTGCAGTCCAGGGTAGGTATTCATAACAGACGTAGTAGATATCCATTGACTTATGTTGGTCCGTATGTTCTTCATGGTATGCTTTGATGGTTACAGAATTAGCATTACAATAACTACAATATATTTTCTAAAATTCTCAAAAGCAAATATGCTGCAGTTTTCAGTCACTGCTTTTACTATAAGATAATGCGCTCGAGGTCACACGATGTGATGCGGACAAAGCGTAGACACTGATGCGCAATTCATGAACTGTTATTTTCAAATGGACTGATTTTGTTAACAGACTCTTGATTAGTACACAACCCGACATATTCACGATTCTTTAACAGGAGGAAAATCTTCAAAAAGACACCAAAATGAAGAGTTGGGCTTTAACAATTGAAAAAATCACTTATAAATGCACACGTTGCGGAACTACCTCTCAGGCAAACACAAATCTGGCAACCTTTTTAACCTAAGCGGTAGTAAAGTGTAGGGAGCCTGCCCTCTGCATAGTCATTGGTCTTTGGAACGGCCGCCCTCTCTCCTCTCGCCTCATGCTTCCTCCCGGTGGGGGTGCCCCACCTGGGAGCATATGTACAATAGACCAATTCCAGTCCAGTAGTATTAGTAGTAGTAATAGTAATAGTAGTAGTATTGTTGTTAGTAATGGCAGTGTGTAATATAATATAATTAGAATTATTATTGTTAATGTATATATTTGTTGTTTTGCCTTAGTAGTTAACATATCAGTACAACTACGGGTAGAAAAAGGATATAATAAGAACTGATTAATAAACAAAATGATTAGTGTGTGTCCAGGTTTGTGCAAGATGTTTATTTATTGTTATTTTGTCGCCATTTATGTTCACAGATTAATGCATACGATGTAGCGAAGCGTCTGTATAAAATGTTAACCTTTGTAAGCGCCCTCTGTTATAAACGACGCCACTGTTTTTGCGTTGCTAGGCAATTTTTGATGGCGTGCTCCTTCTAATCCATCATTTAGGCAAATTTATGATGCAGTTAAACTACTTTTTGCTTAGTTAAAATAGCGACTGGTGTTGTATGTTGCATATAATGAATGAATGAAACTGAAAATAGACGACCTGTAGCTGCTATCTCAGTTGTATTTAAAACCGGTTTAATTAGAGCTAATGCTAGGATCAGTTTAGCGACTTTCATGTAATGTTAAATGTTAATAGTAACAGTGATATGTAGCACTGATGAATTTTTGTCTGCAGGGCGGTGGCGTTAATGATGCGATTAGCAAATGGAAGCTACAGCCGCGTAAAAATTGAAGGGGATAGAGCGGTTTTCTGAACTGTGGAACCCGTGTATAATGAATACCATCCTCTGAATACGATTTCTAGACAAAAGCAACGTTTTACAAACACAGCCACATGGTAGCTTGACGTTCTACCAATTCATATTCATTTGCAGTTATTTGCCCTTGCTTTATTCACGACTGTTGAAAACTGCAGCAGACAGACATAGCAGATGTACATTGTGGCTTTCGGAAAACGCTAAGGCCGTTACTATGTAAACATTTAAACGGTTCACAACGTTGTAGAATGATGAAATTGTGGCAGCTCACTTTTTATTCCTGCTGAATACTGCAAATTAAAATGATTAGTGGCAGTATTTTACACGCGAATGAGAATGCCGAAATAATTAGAATTGAACGAAATGGATCGTATTTATGGGTGAATGAGGGAAAGTGCAGCCTTGGTTTAAATGGCTGATGGATCATAACAGATTGCTTGTTCCAACACTGCTCAGCTGGGTGCTCGGAGCGGGAGCGTCATAGCTAAAACGTCACCGTGCAAAGGTGACTGTCAGTCTAGGTTGTGTCGTTCTCATTACTTGTCACTATGTCAAGCCGGGAAAGCTTGAGAAGAACAATTTCTTTTAGTGAAAAGGAGAGACTTATGAGTCAAAGCAGAAGAATTCTACGAGGAAATCATTACACAAGCCGTGACAACTGCTTGCACCTGTGCCGGTCTATATTGCATGCTGCTAGCAGACGAGTTATCTTCTTCTCGCTGGTGTGCACGCTAGCTGGAACGGGCAATGACAATAAACGCGTCTAAGCGTGTCCTGTCACATCAAGTCTTAATTGTTCGTCTTTCTTCACCACTACACACGAGAGAATTCGTAGGAAACACAATACCTATATTTTACATGATGCTAATGTTATGTTCCAAAATGAGACCTCGAGCTATCACTTTTCGTATGGGTGTCGCAACAGTTCATTAATTAATAATTAAATCTGACTGGCCAGATGTTTCCAGTGGACACATGCCTTTGTTGGAACTTAGAAGTAAGAACTGTTCCGAGGTCTCATATGATAAACAGTCTGTTTAGTGAACGCGAGTATAGTTGCTTCACAAAGCAAATGTACTCTAACTACATTAATCGCCATAAATCTATCTCCGCAACCCCCAAAAAGGAAAACCTTTATTCCTGTCTCCTGGAGGACCAGTAGCAACTCTCATTTTAAGAAAGTGACAGTTACATGTTGCCTCCACGTGGAGTCACAGTTGTCAAAATTCCGAATTCCAATTCCTGTTGTATTAGGTGCAGAAGTTCATGTTAAGAGCTTGGAATTCCGCAGAAAGGACTGAAGAAAAACTTGAAGAACGATGGGGGTTTCTCAAAGAGACTGCCGGACTGCACATGCATTAACAGATTTTACTTACAACTGTGCGACTGTAACGCAGTTTTACTTTTGGAACCTATGATAACATATTCCAATGGTTGCAAAGTTGAGGACTGCATGTCACTGGAGCTGTGGCCATTATTTCGAAGGTTCCTTACTCGGGGCCGTTCCAAAATAAGGTCAACCGCCTTGGATGCTATCAATCGGGCATTCCGCATGCAACTTAGGGCTGAAACACCCTAATGTATAGAGCACTACTTGTACACTTTGACTATGTTTCACGAGACATTGTTAGGGTATCTTTAACCTGATGGGTTTCTGGATAACCCTTCTGCTAGCATAGATTCTGAATGCGTTTCTCTTAATTTCATCCATTTTATATATTTTGTTAAAAACTACAATACTGGTCTTATATAGCTATGAACTATTACTTCACAAAAGAATATGGAACAGGCACAATTATATATATATACACAGTTCATAAACTTGTTTGAAACATTACAAGATTATTCTCTATTCGGCATTAAAGTGTGTACGGATGTCAACATTATGCCGTAGCACAACTTTAAGAGTGAGTTAAACACTGAAGCGCGAACGAATATAGTTCGGTTACTACATTGTATATATTATCGCTACTTGATACACTCTAGTAATGAACAGGGTTAATACATACCGTAATAAAACTTCCAAAACATTTAAACATGAGCATAAACATTTATTGTCACGTGGTATTTGGTACTTCCCCGATTGCGTTGTTTACTACATTGAAGCGATGCTCTTCCATTCCTGTTAGAATTGCGCGTTCGCGCGTGTAGTCTATATGGCTGGGTGCTCGGTTCCTCTGAGTAGTCTA
Organism: Mantis religiosa; assembly: GCA_030765055.1. NCBI lineage: Eukaryota > Metazoa > Arthropoda > Insecta > Mantodea > Mantidae > Mantis > Mantis religiosa. Next base: position 98,434,485 of record CM060952.1, read on the forward strand.
CAGAAACACGAGTGGCAGCCTCTAAAAAGTGATGAAAAGGCTATTGTATTAAACGTGTCTAACATTTTCTTTCAACGTTAAGACACCCTGGCTATGAAAGAGTTAACTGAACTAACGTCTAAGCAATTGGTGTATCTGTCAGCACTTTCATATGTGAGAACCCAAATTAAACATAAAGGAACTGCATTAAAAAAAAGTCATTTGGTGTTTTAGAGCAAATGGATGATCAACATTTCGCTATTAGGTGGATATTTATTTTTAAGCAATGAGCCTCCTACTATAGATAAGATACTTGCTTTAGCAAGTTTTTGCTCACAACATTGTATTGCATAACTTTTTTTTAGCAGTTTCCTTAATAAGTTGATAGTTTATTTAGCCAATTTGAGCCGCAGTGAAAGATATGACGGTTGCAGTAAGTCAGAAGTAAACAGCTGACGGTAGGGAACGTGAACACGTGTTGGTTGGCGGAGTGATACAGACCGCAATGTTCATGTGCATCCACACTTTAAGCCTGTAGGTATTATAGGTACATCGCAGAGAGAATGATAAATGAGCCTAAGCAATACAGTAGTAAAAATCCTCCATTAATGCAATAACGCAAATATCTTTACACTCAGAAGATAACTATAATTTAATTTTGTGGACAATATATTCCTTTTTTCACCTCCTATTCAATCTGTCATGGTGGGAAGTTTAAATGTACTGCATTCATTGCTACCCCCAAGCTTTGTCATAATTTACTGCATTATGTGTGTAATTAAAATATACTTATTACAGCAAACATGGAATATAATCATAATTGATAGTTGAACCTCAGCATTTAACCCTACCTTTACACTTCTTTCGTAGTTGTTAGCATTAAATATTTGTCAGAGGCGGTATTTACAAGAGATGAAGAACGCTCACCGATTTTGGCTGTAAAATATTCCACCGTAAATTGTATTTTAACATCTAAAGCATTAAACGGGCCTTGCATTTAGCAACGAATGGGTTCTTTCCCCAGCACACAGCCCTCATTAAAAGCAGACGCACTGCGGGAGATTCAAAGCGAGAGTATCTTATCTACAATGTGTTCGCCACTAAACACAAAGATATCGCCGTATAAAGTATTCATGTTTTTAATATGCGTGCATGTTATCTCACACATGGTACGTGCATCCCCTAGCTTTTGTAATGCTTCGTCGGCTTTAATACCCTAGGTTGCTCTAACACGTTGAATACCGAGAAACACTGGATTTCTCCAGAAACTGTGATGCACGAAATTAACGTTATGTATTTTGACTCTTAACGTAAAGTTTGGATTGGATTGGATTCGATTACGTTACGGAGAGGATTTGGCACTGCGATCAGTCTTGATCTGCCTATGTCCCAAGTGGGGCACTCCCGGTAGGAATGATGAGGTGAGAGTAGACAGAGGGCGGCCGACCCAAGGAGTCACTACAGTTCAGAGGCAGGATCCCTACTATTCACCAGTTGCAAACTCCCCCGGCAGGCCAGCACAACCAGTATCCCTCCCGCCGGGGTCCGAAAACGGCTCACAAGGTTGATCTGGAGACCGGAAACCATCCTACCGAAGGAGGAAGTGTTTACCAGGATCATACCATCCTGTCGCACAACACCGAGACACCCGCCGACACTTCTAACCTGGAAGAGACTACCAGATGAGAGACGATGTGAAATGATGGAGATGAAATGGAGGGACAGGATGAAATGTAGGTCGGTTACGGGAATCGAACCCGGGGCTCACGAATGGTGGCCACAGACCACACCACCTGAGTCATTCCGCTCGATAGCGTAAATTTTTCTGACGTTCGAAGTAGAAACGGACAGGAAATAATGTAGACCTACAGCAACGACATAAAAGGAGCTATCCGGTTAACAGTTACCGAGTTAGGATGTCATTCACTTTATGTGTATTGCGAAGAACTACAGCAAGGGAGAAATTACTAAATGGCAAAGCATGAAAGTGTATCGGAAGGAATGTGTAATAACGGAGTTGTTTACGCAAGTCTATCGCACACACAGGGGGAGAGGGAAACAGAAAGAGGGAATCAAAATCACTTTTGTGTCAAGCGCTACAATGGTAATTTACATTTGTGTACCGTAACTAATTCATTGGCTATCACTCTTCTAGTAAATAAGATAAACGAATGCAGCGCTTGTCGGTGGACGTCATATGCTCTAACGCTTTGCCGCATAGTTAACTTGTGACTAGCACAACTCATCTAGGTGGCCAATCATCGCTAAACAGATGAGGAAGTAGCATTGTCGATCTAACGTATCATTTGGCAAGAAAATTACCTTTAATTATCCGTTTTCTTACATATGTGCACCATAATGTGCGTTTGGGGATTAATGTATCCTTAGCAACATGTCATATTTTATCTAGCGTCATATGAGAATATTGTATTCAAGCGAATCTCATGCGCACCTTTTTTGATCAAATATAGTATTTACTCAAAATCGTGGTGTGTATTAGATTCGAGCGAAAATTTTTTGCGTAGAACGCCAGTAACTTCATTGTTTTTTCGTTTACATCACAATCGATTGTTGGAATTTATTTATCTTTAGCCTATTATTGGGTGCAGTCCAGCGCCTTGGCGTACAGTGGGTAAAGACGTCACACTTTGGTTCCCTGCGACGGAAAGCACCCGGGATCGATCCACCCCATGGGGGGTACGGGTATAGGACCGGCCCACTCAGCATCGTGAAGAAAGTGAGCAGCTATGATAGGTAGCGAACTGTGGTTGCGAAAACCAACTTTCCAGCTGGGGGTGCCGAGATGCTGACCACATCATCCTCCCTGTATCGGTTGATTGATCGCCCACCTCTGCGTTGCGTATGTGGGTGTAAGGCTGGTTGGCGGGCCTTGGCCTACTAGGACTGTTAGACCACGGGTTATTATTGAGCGTTGGTTTGATATGCCGCGGAACTACACTATTATTGAGAGGGTGAAAAAGGAAGCGGAGGCATTTTTTAGTTACAATATGGAGGGCAGACAGAGAAGAATGTCTTACGATGCTTTTTTCAAAGCGTAAAGTAATCCTTTATGCTTAAAAATAAGTGGTAATAGAAACATAGGAAGAGAGTATCAAGAGAGTAACGATTGCTTGTGGTGGAAACAGAAATTGGCATTATTTGCTACTAAAGCTAATAGGAAGAAATTTACGCAAACCTGAAGTTGATGGAAAAGTGTTGGAATTCGTGCGAGAAAGTAGGAAGAATATGCTACTAGTGACACTATACGAAAGAAAGCTAAAGAAAAGGCTGAAGCTCTTGGTATTCCGAAAAAACAGTTTAAGGCTAGCCGTGAATGGGTGGATCGTTTCACGAACCGCTTCATAATTTTAAGTTTCAAATATGGGGTGCGCACTAGATTCGCTGGCGCATTAAATTCGCGTAAATACGGTATTATATTATTGTACTCCTAACTTTATAGACATTTATGTTGGCAATTATGATGCATTTTCCATCACTTTACCCATGTTTCCTAAGAGAGCATCTGTCTTGATAAACTACACACTTCACCAGACCTCAAAACATGCATTTCTGGTGAAAGGCTTTAACAACTTTGTACTGCAATCCTGCGAGATTCTACACGAAGGATAAGATATACAGAACAGAAGGGGAAAATGGTGAAGCTTCGTTTGCAAAGAAATACTTGCTTTTTGGTGGAATATTATGGCTCGTTGATAAGCACTCTAGTATGAGATGTGTGTATTTCCAGAACTCCAAAGCATAGGGGTATACAGAGGCGCACAATGACGTAATTATATTTCTAGTAACGGGAGAAGGTATGAAGTATTCCTTATGGTCTAATATGATCAACATTTTATATTGGATTTGCAATGGATAACATTTATTGTCAGTTCTTCAATACACAAACATTAAAATAGCTTAGGAATGGAATCCAAAATAAATTGGCAATGATTTGTCATTGAAACAGATTCTACTTACAGTGTTTTCACGATAATTTGTCATTCAGATAATCTTGTACAGGATACAATTATGCTGAGCATTAAAATTCTCTCTAGCAGCAATTTAAAGAACAATTTTACCTTTAAGATCATTAGGAAGAGCGTCAAATATTTTGATAGTTTCCGATATACACCTTCATGGAAGCAAGAAAGTTTCGTGCTGCGATGATGGATGTTACATTTTTGTCCATATGTGTAGGATGAAATTAGCTGCCGGGTTCAAAATATCTGCGCAAGGTTGCCACCACATCAAAGCGCCATCGTCAGGTCTTAGTGGGATTGTTACGCCACTAGACGCTGCTTCAGATGTCATCGGGTATGGCACGCGGGCATCCGAGATAACCAAGGAGCAATTCCAAACAGCAGCTCTATTAAACCGCAATCACAGAGTATTGGCTTCTAAATCAACCCACCAGAATGCAAAACTATATTTACACCATGGTGTACGGGTATTGCGTTCTAGAAAATGAGCTTAAAGGGGCAAACTGCACCCTTTATCTAAATTTCCATCTAAACCAAAAACAGTGACCCTACAATTCCCAAACTAAATTCCTATCTGCGGTTAAATCCTTTTAAGGATGAGCACGCAGCAATAATATTCAGGCTTACCAAAGTCTGCCAGCAGTGACGGCGGACGGACGGACGGACATCTTCAATATCTTTCATACTTCAAGGCCTTTGCAGACCGTCTGCTATGGGTGTTAGAAATTACTCTTGTATCTTCTTTTGCATAGTAAGTACGAGGGCTGTTCAGTAAAGAATGATCTTTATTTTTTTTTTTTTTTTTTTTGACAACGTACCTTTACTCATCCTCATAATTTTCATGGTCTTTCTCAAAATAGTCTCCCCTGAATGCGGTGCACTTGTTCCAGCGTTTCTCCCAGTCTTCAAAGACATGCTGGAAATCATTTTTGAGAGATCCTTTAAAATCGCCACAGCAGCCTTCACCACTGCTTCTAATGATCGATGCCTCCCACGAAGGCGGTCTTCAAGTTAGGGAATAGAAAAAAAGATCACATGGAGCTAAATCCGGACTATAGGGAGGGTGAGGGGTGCACTTCACATTGATTTTTGCAAGATATTCAGCAACAACATTGGCAATATGCGGCCGCGTTTTATCGTGGTACAGCATCAAGCCTGCTTCACGGAAATGTGGTCTTTTGCGCCTGATATGGATTTGCAATGTTTTCAGGACATCCCTCTAATACTTTCCAGTTACTGGTGTGTGTGCAGGTACAACGTGCTGATAAACCATTCCATGAATATCAAAGAATAAGATGGTCATTAACTTTCCCAGCAGAAGTAACCACTTTTGCTTTTTGGGGGGTTGGTGATGAAGGATATTTCCACACTGAGCTTTGCTGTTTGCTCTCAGGATCAAAATGATGTAGCCAAGTTTCATCAGTAGTGATTACGTTTGAAAGAAACTCCGGATCTTCCTCTAACATCATCTTTAACTGCATGCAGTCCTGCATGTGAATATCCTTTGTTCGGGAATCAACAGTCTTGGAACCCATCGCGCACAAACACCTCTCATGTGTAATGTTTCTGTCACCAACGTGTGGGTGGCACCCAATGAAATGTTCAGTATTTCAGAAAGTGATCTTAAGGTAAATCCTCGATCCTCTCACAATGGCAGCAGCAGTGTTGATGTTTTCTTCCGTAAGAGTAGTAACTGGAACACCGGGTCCACCTTCCTTTGAAACTGATTGTGTCCCCTCTCTATAGGCCTATGTTAAAAACAGAAATTAAACAACTTCGTATCGCTAAGAAAAAAAGAATTATTTTCATTTCCATAAAAATTTGTAAAAGAATTTATAACACGGTAAAATAGTATTTATCCACTTTCTACATACATTAGTGTTTCTCGATAATGGCGGAACACTGTCAGTAATGATTTTCTCGAAGGTGTAATGCCTATCCGGAAACAAACCATGGCACCTACGCATAGCGTCATAATATTCTGCTATAACGGTTCCCGTTTTAAGTGTATCTGAACAAACATATTTTGTTGCTAAACTGAACTATTACAATAACAGACTTAATCTATCCTCCATTTAAGTACTCACTGCAGGTAGTTGTGCACCCCTGGTATAAAACCGCAGCGTCGCGTATCACAGTCATGTGGAACAAACCGCAACAACGTGAAAGCTCTCAGAATGGGGAAGCCATCATGGCTCGCGTCCATATCGGGGTCGAGAGCAGCTCATTAATACACATTTAATGTGTCGTCAACAAGTGTTTGTCACCATGCAATCCTTATTCTTTCCTTTGTGTGAAAACAAACCCGCAAACGATACGACAAAAGCATTGTATTGGAGAACGAGATTACACAGGTAGTCTCGAGAGTTCGATTTTATCGACAAGATTAGTGAGTGGAACTCGTAACCTCGGATAGGGTTTATTAAATTATCCTACAAATAAATATAAATTTATAAATAACATTCAGCTGCAGATCAGTATACAAAATAATCGAATGTGCTACAGAATAATGAAAACAGCAATATTACATGGCGAAGATATCAACAATATCCCACCAACTAAGAGAGAATTCTGTTCCAAGCGCATGGTTTACTTGGGCGGATGATTTCTTACTAAGTTATTAATTCTCCCAACACCCTAGTCGAGGTGTTGAGGCATTCTCAACATTTAAGCTTGCTATCATGTCATAGGAGCAGAGAAATGTGTGCACTTCGTCTTAGTTCATTCAAAGGAGCGAATTTATGTCCACTAACGTCAAGTCATATCGAACGACGAATGAAATGGGTGAAATGATGCTCAAATTAACCAAGGGCCCATAGAGCTTAGAGTTTCCCGATATTCATCTTTCAGGATAAGGAAAGGGGGGGGGGATTATCCAGATAACTCACCCTGCCTGAGATTCAAACTCGGAACCTTGAACGTAAGGCAGGCATGCTACCATCTGCGCTACCAAGGGGCACAATATTTGTGACTTATGAATATTCAAAGTAGGGTGATTCTGAAGGTGAAGTAATATTAAGCCTGTTTAATTTATCTTTTCAATGGTGTTCATTCTGTGATATGCAAAGGGCAAAGTGAAGAAATTCTGGGAGCTATGTATGAGTCGTATTATTTTTTGAGCGTACTGCGATGCGCTTTTGTTTTCATTTTCGTCTGCACCGAATCTGCACACAGCTAAAAAATGGCGGATAAACAAAATCGTATACAAAAGCCGTGAAACAAATTTCTCATCGATGGAAAAAGAATTAATTGAATTGGTGACGAAGTATAAGGATATCGTGGGAAATAGGACAGATGCGGTGAATGTAAAAGAAAAAGATGTCACGTGGGGGGGGGGGGAGGAAACGAATTTAATTCAAATGCATGTGTCATTACTGGAAACACGAAACGTATTACGTAAATTTAAAACGAGGTGCGAAGTACAAGTGACGAGTGACTTGAACGTTTCAAGACGGAAGGTGTACAGAGTATTACCCGCATGATTCAGTGAATTATAAAATCGCAGTTACTAATTCTTGATGCAAGGCGAGATCGGCATATTCCTTGTTCTAACACAGTATTACGTAAATTTAAAACGAGGAGCGAAGGACAAGTGACGAGTGACTTGAACGTTTCAAAACGGGTGGTAATGAATTATCCACATAATTCAGTTAATTATAAAATCGCAAAATTATTAATACTTGAAGCAAAGGCGAGATCGACATATTCCTTTCTATACATGTTCTAACCTCTCTTGTACTTCCGCAGTAACCTTCATAGCAACTTGTTTGGACAGTCTATACCTCTGTAGAAAATGTTCTTCTGATAGCTCCTAAAAAAATTTCTCCTCATAGGCCGTACTCTATTACGAATGCCATTTACACGGTCTTAAATATAGCAAATCGATAACAGCTGCATTCACGCCCGCCATCTTGACTATTTACAATTGTTAAGTCCTTGACAGAAATATGGCTTGTTAGTTTAACAAGGGATTCAACACGAGTGTTAAGCTAACACTTGTTGATGAAATGCAATTTTTGTTATAACTATTGTTAAACCCATGTTAAGTCTTAACATCTGTTGGTGAAATCGGGCATAAATGTTTTAGAAAGACGGTTTGGTTGTGCGGCTCTGAAATTTTGTGTTCAGTTCTTATATAGGTAGTGTTTGTTGCTCTAGAAATATACATACATCTCCTTGGAACAGTAAAACTTCAAAACGGAGTCTAGCTATGTAGTGTTTCTGAATAATGCAATACGCTGTGTATTATGTACGAGGCATATAAAAAAATCAAAGCATCATTGACCATTTAAATAGTGCCAATGCATCTTTAAAATGGCAAAATGTATAATAAGACGTCAGGGTTGTAATTTTTTGGCAGAAATCTAAGTTTTTGAATCTCTAAAGTAGTATACCATGCGCTATCTCTCAACTCATAATGGATACAGAAAATCTTCTGTCTGTTCCCTAACAAATTTATCATAATGTACTGGTTTAAAAAAAATATATATATGGTTAACCACGGTTCTCTGGTACAAATCTCGAGAGGTGAGCCAATATTTTACCTGCCGTATTGACGTCCGCGCAGCGAGATATCCTCTTGAGCCAATATGAATCACGGCGTAGGTATGTTAAAATATATGTAGCCATTAATCCTCCCGGAAGTTATATTATCCAATATTTTACGTTATTTATAGAGCTCCGTGGTATTAATTAATACGTACAGCGAAACTAAAATAACACATATCTACGTTTCCTGTAAAACAAATTAATTTGCTAGGTAACAAATTATCCTTCCTTGGAGAGAGGCAGTCTGGGATATATTACCATAAACCAAGCATCACATTTGGTTGAGCCTGTATTGCTTTAGATCATAACTCTAGTGCACTACATACTACAGCGGGTCCAACATTTTCGCAGTTGTGTGACTTGACTGCTACATTCGGAGTAAGTGATGTGATAAATGTTCTAATTCAAGACAACGTCCAAAATATCTAGGTTGTTTTCAAACAGAATGATAAATAGTACCTATTTTATATTCGTTGTTTATAATTATGTCCTAAGTCTTCAAAATTAACTGACAAGAAATTACACATAGCAGTGAAATAGTTTCCCATATTTTTGACTTCATGAAATTAGAAGTTACTTTTAATCACTGAGCTACTATGGCCAACATGCCAACATGACATTAAATTCTCCAACTGACTCGTATGTTTCCCGGTAAACCACTAGGGACTCTGAGATACGCACCCTTTTGTGGCCTTTTGTGGAGACAAAAAGATCCGTGGTTCAAATCCCGGCCATGACAAGTCTATCGAAATGTTAGCCTACACACAGCTAATGTGGAAGAACGATTAAATGTAACAATGATTATTCGTTTAACAAGCTCCCCAATGGAAAGAAAAAAGAAAGAGAGAAAGAAGGAATCGCAAACATTCAAGCATGTTCATTTTGGGAAACATGTCAATATGGGGAGAGATTATAAAATATTGTGCACTTTAATGAGCCTTACAGTTTTCCTACTTTCTTAGAGGACTTCACACGCCTTCTTCGCAAAATTAAAATTTTATGCAAATTATAATAATAACAAACTTAAACATGTGTAGTAATACAGATAGACATTGTGCAAGTTTAAAGTTCCTTTATGCCGCATTTTTACGAAAATTTAATGCGGATATAGTTGGAGAGGCGTATAGTTACTTATTTTTTATTTATTGTAATTTTACGTCCTCCAGCGTTACTCACCCAGGTAAGTCACCCTGACCGAGATTCGAACTCGGGACCTCTTGAACGTGACGCAGACATGCTACCATCTACGCTACCGAGGTGGGCATAGTTACTTATGGTAGTAGTGAATCAACACGTATTTTATCCACGAGTGGAAAGTTTCTTAATTTCCGCGAGTGTATAAATAAGTCTTGATTCACTAGTACGAGTACCATGCAATGTTTTATCCAACACTTATCTAATCATTAAAAAGGCTTATTACTAAACTATAATAGAATATGAAAGTAATTTGTCATTTTATTTTCTGGAACACAGGGCTATTTAGACCAAGCCTGTATCACAAATATCATTGGCTAATATCTAATATGAGAGAATCGATGTTGGCTAGTCGTTTTAATTGTTGGTGTAACAACTTCATGCAATTAATTCAGTGATTGAGTCATACTAATTAAGAAAAATGTTTTAAAGAGCTCTGTAGATTTACATTTCGTTACTAAAACTACAATAAATATTATACTTTATATGTGGGCCTAGTGATTGTATTTTATTCATACAGTGGTGAAAGCAAAATTTTATCTATCCTTCAGATTAAAGTGTTACTTTAGTAGCTCAACTTCTATTATTAAAGTACAACTATACAAGAAAATGTCGGATAAAAAAAACTACACAACATTGACTTGCTTCCCTTGGTCACAGAATTAAAGCCAGTGAGAGCGATTTTCCTTGCCCCCCCCCCTTCTTCCATTTGCGTTTTTTTTTTTTTTTTTTTTTTTTTTTTTTTTATAGAATGGCTTCCTTTGGAAGGAAAACAAACCCGGTGGTATCGTGTCATAGATTTACAGAACGCAAAAGACCCTCAAGCCTAAAACACAGGCCTCTCAGCAAAATTAAGCAGTCTGTCATGTCCATTATAGATCGGGGATATTGAAAACCTTAGCAGTTAAATAGTTTCCATAAAAACTCAACTTATATTCACCAAATTGCTTTATGTTATGCCAAGAGGTTAACTGCGGAGATATGTTCCATTGTAAATATTAACGTTAGAACCGGACTCTAATTTGTGTTGGCAACCTGACCGGAATTAGATTATCAGCAGGAAGGCGTTGATTGAAGTAAATAAATAGGGAAAGTGGCTGGCCCCGTAGCTCAGTCGGTAGAGCACGTGCCTGCCGTGCTAGGGGTCCCGGGCTCGATTCCTGGCGGTGGGGGTGGGGATTTTTCTCCGACCAAGATAATTCCCCATCTTCCCCAGAGTCTGGAGGTATGAATGAAAGTGTGAATGTGTGCGTGATATAATGATTAAAAATCAAAGATAACGAGTTAACACCTAGTATGTTCCAAAGGAGAACGGCCGCCGAAATGACCATAGCAGTTAAAGGCGGGGTATAAATGGAACAAGGAAAAAAAATCAGTAAAGTCCCCCCTACCCCAAATTACTGATGCATGGAAAATTTATCCTTTTACAGCGTATTTTTTAACTATAACCTGCAACTATTTTGACAAAACACATAAGCATATTGAATTTTCTGGGGTAGCCATAGTCTGCTTCATTCAGAAGGAGTTTTGTATAAGTGATAAAACTATTGAATTTTCTGGGGTAGCCATAGTCTGCTTGATTCAGAAGGAGTTTTGTATAAGTGATAAAACTATTGAATTTTCTGGGGTAGCCATAGTCTGCTTCATTCAGAAGGTGTTTTGTATAAGTGATAAAACTATTAGACGAAAACCTATCACTGGAGATCACTTTAATTCACAAAAATATTTTAAATATAATTTTTTCAAACATTTTATCATTGACAGAGAGAGAATTTAAAAACCAGCACACAGCGACCCGTTTTTGAACATCTGACCATTTGCCCCTACTTACACAAACATTTATCTCAATTATTAGCTTAAAGCGGATGTAATTGTTCACTTAAGCAAATCACAGATAAGATGGTAAAACGGGCAAGAAGAAAGGAAAGATTAAACGAACTTCTTTATGAATGAGCAAATAGTTGTTTTGGAACTGAAATCAATATTACGAAACATAAAAAAATTTACCGTACATTGGATAATTTCAAATACATATGTCGTGAACGTGATTTTCAGAGGTTTTTTTTTCCCGAATCTCCCGCGGAATTCGGTCGTTAATGACGCCGTTACATCCGCAGAACGACTTCCATTTGTTTTTTGGCGATGAAGTACCACCACCGGCGACTAGAATCGCTGTATCATTCAGTCCTACCCACATCAACGACGAAGGAGAAAAGAAAAAAGAAAACGACACACGATTAAAAATCCGATAATTTTCCCCACACAACTTTCTTTATCTATTACATATGTACACTTGTATGTTATAGTAATCACAACAATACTTAGCTAGAAGTTTTTTTCAATCATCTTAAATTTAATCACGTTCAAGATTTCTAGATAAAACTATTCATATAGGTATACCGGAAAATACAATTCCCAAAAAAATAGTGACCGCCTTTATAGCGTAGGTAGTACGCGTCTGCCTCACGTTCAAGGGATCCCGAGTTCGAATCTCGGATAGGTGAGTTATCTGGATAAGCCTTTTTCGGGGTTTCTCCTAATCCTGAAAGATGAATGTTGGATAAACCTGGGCTTTAAAGATTCTGGGCTCATTTGAACATCAGTTGACCCATTTCTGTCATCGTCCGATATAACAACTTTGGATGACGTAAATTAAAAACAGAAAATAGTATTCAAAGTTAAAAACTACCATTTGCAAAGAAAGACAAACACACTTAACTACACAAAATATTTAACGGTATTATATTTACACGTAGTACCAATCTGCAAAGTGAATAGACTTACGAATTTTTCATGTGATGGGTACAAAATTCGATGTACGAAATTGTAGCCCGATTTCACCAACAGATGTTTAAATCCACGTTAACAAATGTAACGTAACAATTGCCACAGTGCTAACAAAGCTGTAAAATTTCTTGCATTTCACCAACCTGTTTTCTGATAATTTTAACGAACACGTGTTAACACCTAGAGATTTGTAAATATTACAACTATAGAAGGCCATGGATGAGTCGTTTTATTTTCGGAACGTACTGCGATGCGCTTTTGTTTTTATTTTCGTCTGCACACAGCTGAAAAAATGGCGGGTGAATAAAATCGTAAGAGATGCCGTGGGACAAATTTCTCATCGATGGAGAAAGAATTGTTAATTGAATTGGTAACGAAGTATAAGGACATCGTGGAAAATAGACGACGGATGCGGTGAATGTAACAGAGAAAGATGTCATGTGGCAAAAGATTAGAAACCAAATTTAATTCAAATGCATATGTCACTACTAGAAGCACGAAAAAACTTCGTCAGTAATATGTAAATTTAAAACGAGGTGCGAAGAACAGAAACTGACGAGTGATTTGAACGCTTCAAGACAGGAGGTGGATAGTGTATTATCCACATAATTCAGTGAATTATAAAATCACAACGTTATTAATACTTCAAGCAAAGGCAAGATAGGCATATTCCTTTCAATGCATGTTGTAACGTTAGTATTACGTAAATTTTAAAAGTGGTGCGAAGGACAGAAGTGGCAAGTGACTTGAATGTTTCAAAACGGGATGTGGACAGTATTATCCGCACAATTCAGTGAATTACAAAATCGCAACGTTATTAATACTTGAAGCAAAGGCGAGATCTGCATATTCCTTTCGATGCATGTTCTAATCTCTCTTGTAATTCCGCAGTAACCTTCATAGCAACTTGTTTCGACAGTCTATACCTCTATAGAAAATTTTCTTTTGATAGCTCCTCAAAATCATTATCATAGGCCGTACTCTATTACGAATGTCATTTATAAGGCATAATAATTTGCTCTTTGCTCTTGATATTTGCTGTATTTATAGAGCAAATTGACATCAAAAGTTGCGTTCACGCCCGCCATCTTGACTATTTACAACTGTTAAGTCCTTAACAGAAATATGCCTTGTTAGTTTAACAAGACATTTAACACGAGTGTTAAGCTAACACTTGTGTCAAACGCAATTTTTGTTATAACTATTGCTAAACTCCTGTTAAGTGTTAACATCTGTTGGTGAAATAGGGCATAAGTAGCATTTTCTAAATATATAAGTATTTTTCCTAAAATTATAAAATTAAAGAGAAAACATAATGTATATATCCAAGAGAAAATTGTAATGCATAACACTGCGGTAAACTCGTTCCTTTTATGACATTTTTCTTCATTTAGTCATCCCTTGATGATTCCAAAAAGGAGCTTGATTACATACAAAATATAGGCATAATATTCAAGTATTTCTATCATTAGCGCATAGAATAATACGTTCAAACAGGGTAATAGGAACTTGAGCAAAACTAGAGAAACAGAATTGAAGAATCGGAAAATTTCAATAAAAACTGTGGCACCCAAATAAGACAGAAGGGATAAAATTGCGACGCCAAACAGCTGGTATAATTGGAGTGACCAATACAGCTCGAAGAATCCAGACACTCGACTAACAGCACTCCGTTAACATTGCATTACGTTTTGTGCTGGTGTCAGCCCTTCAAGCGTTTAAAGTGATGGCATTCCTGTTGCATAATCAACTACGTCTCGATGTTTCTTGCTGAGCTCTGTTAAAACTGTAATGATGCAACGTGAAACCTTTTGCTGACATTGGAAATGCGTGGCTAATTACCAGTGAGCTAATGCTTTAAATGCAGGAGGCTTTAATTGCGTCGGAAAATAGGTTACCAGAGCAGGGATGGCGTCATTCAGTACATAAAGTATTTTTAAAATGTATTTCTGGTATTTCGAATCTGAACTTATGTATTATTTATCAGTAGTAGCAAAATATTCATGATGCGTTGTTGCTTACCACGAGGGAGACCAGAATTCGATTTCCAGTACCGGCGTGAAAATTTTCTCCCGCTAGGAGGAATGGTCCGGGTTGAACTCCTTGAGAAACCAATTGAAGTACTTGATTGAGAAACTGCGAGACCCAGAGACCCGGGGCGGTGAGCCATGTAATTGGCCGAGGTGGAGGATGCAGCGGCCGTGATAAGCAAAATTCTATCAATAAATCAGGCAACAATAATCACAATTTGGAAGATGTTGCATGGATACTTAATCCAAATTTTTACAGAATCCCTAGATATGTTTCTTTTAATTTATGTCCTACAAAGTTATCGGACGATGAATAAAATGATGCTCAAATGTACCTTGGGTCGGTAGATCTTAGTTACCAGACGTTCATCTTTCAGGTTAAGGGACAACCCCCGAAAAAACCTTATATAGATAACTCGCCCTGACCGAGATTAGAACTCGGCACGCTTTGAACGTGTGGTACACACTCTACTACCTACGCTACAGATGCAAGATGTTTACACTGCACCATGAAACGATTTAAGTTAGATAACTGGATTTTTAAATTCACATTTTACATGGTAAGCTGAAATAATAATGGCTTGGTCTTTTTTTATTTCAATAATGCTTACAGGATGTTTTCGAGAAAAACGATTTTGAAATTCCTCGAATGATCATTGGAATAATTCAATATCTTTACACGAGTCCCTGTTTTAATATTTACTTTTAAGAGTAAAAATAGCATTTCTTGTCATTATTCTTTGTAAGTTGGAGCTGAAGTACGTTCCATTCCGCTTGTATTCTTTAAGCGTGTATTCAAAATTAAATATACACCAGAAATCGTTTATTCTAAGAAGAGTATTTGCTCATTGACTCAACATAATCTATTTCACACGGCCCTCTAATTTATTTGCAAAGCGAAAATTTCACGTCAGTCCAAGGAGACAAAAGAAAGTGGTCTATACCTCATTCGGTTCCGACAGCTCGAAGAGATCCAGGCGGTTTGCATTCCACTGTGCGATTACATTGCGCAGGGTTTCTCGTTCTTGTTGTTTCTTGGCTGCAGCTTCTGCGGGGTTCATCTGAAAACAAAATAAGAATGACGTTTAAATGGGTTTAGTGAAAGGTGAACACCAAAAAGGAGAGCAAAATGTTTTTATATTCCTCAGGTTAAACCGTTACACAATGTATATCTGGTTAAAATAAGTCCAATTTTTAAATAAGCATTTTCGAGATATTCCTTGTTATTGGTTTGAATTTTTTATGTCCTGGCCATGCAAACGTAATGAAATAAAAAAACCAACACAAGCGACAGCTCTTAAAGGAATTGACTATTCCTTAAGCCTAGAGTATTCTCTTGTTACCACGTACCTATTAAAAATATGTAATAAACTCATTTCTACAAATATTTTAGCTTGGTTAACATAAGGTAAATACAGGAATAAGTACGTTTATGAATAAAACCCCGTAATTAAGAACTTCAAGAGACAAAACGCGTAATAATCGGTACAGCATTACACACGGGATATGATTTATTAAGCGCGAAAAAGCACTTCTGATACAATTGAATAGGAAATACAACAATATCAATTTTATTTCCTAAAATTTGGATGCAATACACTTGGGGATGAGTTACAGGAGGCCATGACAAGTTTTTTTGACTGCATGTTATAGTTACTTCATTATTTGTTTCTTCGAATTCTAGAAGAATATCAAGTTTTATAATAACACCAAAGTAAAATAACGTTTTACAACATTGGAGTGATTGTTATCTAGCGATAAGGAGCTGCAGGAGCCGTGGTAAAGGCTCCTTAATTCCGTTCCACGGCACATCGCTAATAACAAAATGGAGGCTGCTGACTACAGGAGTGCTCCTAAACCAGGTAACCCAAAGAACTTTACTAACGTTAATAACATTGTACAACCAAATTATGCTACTGTTGCTCAATCCGCTCCAAAACAGGCCATTGTAATAAATGCTCATGAGCAGTTAACCCTCAAGCAGTTAACTTCCTTGCTGTTGGAAAAACTTACATTACCAGCTAACCTACAGTTTGCATCACGCATTTCCAATAACATAACCTGCATATTCCTAAGTAGCAGAAAGGCAGCTGAGGAGCTAACTAACAAGCACAGAACAATCAAAATTAAGGATTTCACTCTTGATTTGCGACCACTCATCACTGAAAATAAGCGCGTAATTCTTTCCAATGTTTGTCCGCTTATACCTAACCAAATACTTATAGATGCGCTATCACATATGAGTGTTAAAGTCACGTCATCCATAACACATATACGTGCTGGGATTTCTGAGCCAAGGTTTTCTCACTTGTTAAGCTTCAGACGACAGCTATATGTGTCACCAAACGATATCTATAGATAAACTCCCAGAGAATATGCAGATCCTATATGAAGGCACGAATTATTGGGTTTATATATCATCTGACTGCCCAACGTGCTTCATATACAAAAAAGAGGGTCACTTAGCTAAAGAGTGCAAAACACTAACAAATACGGCTAACCTAAGCGACCCTACAGGTGTTTCTATAATTTCCCTGAGCTACGTAAGTACACTACCAATACCAAAGCACAGAAACCTCAGGGAAACAGTGAGGAAGACATAAGGGCTCCTATGAACACACCCACATGTACCGCAGTAGCAGAGCAACCTCCAATTAGGGCTAAGCAACCGCTCTCCTTCACAAGTACCAGTACAAGTAATCAACACAATGACGAAAAAGATTCTCTCTCCGATTTCTCGTCTGAACAACCAGATCCACAATCAGATGACTGTGACACAAGTTCAGTCCTAAACATACATCCAAGAAACCCAAAACCAGTGACAGAAATATCTCTATTAGTAAACTAATGTCACCTGTGAAACTGCCCTCAGTTTCATACAGCTAGTAAGCTTATTGGAAAACACCGTAGGAAAGTCTGATGTGATACCCATTGTTCACGACTACACAAATGACCATGAGGAAGCTATATCCATTTTATGAAGACCGCAACATTAAAAGTAGAAGTTCCAGTTTAGAGGCAAAACTCGTTACTGCTATGGAAAGTATGAAAAATAGTACTTCTGACTGTGCAGTAAGCAGTAAGCTCGCTTCAAAGTACTAGATATTATTCAACAGATCTGCAGTTACTCCAAGATATCCATAGCCTGTATCTATCGGCCTTCAATAAAAACAAGCAGATCATCTCTATGTGGATTCCTTCACACTGTGGAATCAAGGGCAATGAATATGCAGACAAAGCCGTCAAAGAAGCTAGTCAGCTTATAAAAATGGAAACACAACACAAGATTCCTTACCAAGATTCATAAACCACCTCAACAGGCAACTCAATTGCAATGGAAGCAAACCTGGAATCAGAATCCTCGCCAAAACCAATCTACCTTACTGTGAAGTCTGCAATACACAGCTAACCGTTTAACACCTCTTCATGGAATGCAAACAGTATGCTAAACCGCGACGGATTCATGAGATTGTTGGAGACTTATCTTCTATGCTCACCAAACCATCAAATTTCAAGCATGTACTGCTCCTCACAAAAAGAGAGAGAGAGAGAGAGAGAGAGAGAGAGAGAGAGAGAGAGAGAGAGAGAGAGAGAGAGAGAGAGAGAGAGAGAGAGAGTATATGGAAAGCTAGTGTACATACTATTAATATGTAGACATATAATAATTTACAATTTTAATGTTTCATATTGTCATATGCATACCTATATAGTTTCATTGACACTGTTTTCTATTGTAACTGTCCCACTGCATTTCGTTACTTTGTTTTGGAATTGTAACACCATTTTGGTTCTTGTGTGTGTAACTTCAGTGTTCTATGTACTGTTACTGCATATTGTATGCATTATAAATATACTGTATATTTTGTATCATGTAGTCGTGATATGACCTTGCTGTTAAAGCCACTATAAATAAATAAATTGAAAAAATACACTTGGAAGAAAAAGAAACAAAATATCATTTCTTATATAAAAACACTTCAGTTGTTACCTGCCATGTACTTGTACTATGCATTAATATATTTTCATGCACATCAGCGACTAACCTATTCTGATTCAACACTGATTTGTCGATACACTATGCAACGTCTGCTTAAAATATCAAGCGAAACGCTGGAAGGAGAAAAGTCAATGTTCAGTTCGTATACTAGATATGGGATTTCCACCCGCCTCTGTAGCGTAGGTGGTAGCGTAGGTGGTAGCGTGTCTGCCTCAAGTTCAAGAGGCCCCGATAAAGTTTTTCCCGGGGTTTTCCCTATCTTGAAAGATGGTAACTCTAAGCTCTATGGACCCTGGGCTCATACAAGCATCATTTCATTCATTGGCCGATATGAATCAAGGCTGGAGAACTAAAATTAAAAAAAGAAAAAGTCTAGAGATTCGGAAAATACTTTTAGAGTGAAATTTGTAGATTTTGTAATTTCTCGCTTACAGAGAAACATTTATTCTTTGCCATTTTGTACCAGTGCTGCAACTCGCTACACACTGCAATGAAATACACTGAAGGCGAGCTTTTTGAACCTGTGAATTCCTTTCACCAAAAGGTGCGGACCGGAAAGGTTTCACAGGTAAAACATTCGACCGCTTAGGACCCACACGAAGAATTTTCGATACCTATAAAACATTAACATTTCGCAAATTAATTGCATACCCCATATGCAATGTGTATTTTTATTGACATTTATCCCAAAAACACTGTTAGTAGAGGGATTTGGAAACGCAGAAGCGTCAAATTATACAGCAACGATATGGAATGTCTAGGGACTTTACAGGCAGAGTGTCATAAACGGGATAGCATTATAAAATGGTTTTACTGCCGTTTATATAAGAGTACAGAAAGTCACTTATGTGCACCCATAATATATTTTTCCTAAATCAATTGTTATTTTAAAACTATATTCTAGAAACAAATTGAAATATAAGCACCAAACTTTCTGACCACACAAACTGTGGTAAAAAGTTTTGGAAAATTCATGTTAATTAGCCATGACACTCATAAATTATGTGCAACTGAAAACTAAAGCCAAAAATTCTGATCATGAGCGCCAGCGTATGGCGGTTGAGACGTACATGGAAATTCTAAGTCACTGGACCCGTGCCAATGTTAGGTATATTGTTATTCAAGGTTATAGACGCTTCGGTGTCTCCGGAGCACCTGCGTTTGTCTAATGACAAGTAGTTTTACAGCGAGCTTAGTTCACATTAAAACAGGTTGAAGGTATCCTTTCCAAGGAGGTAGTTAACACTGCTAATGTAATTTTCGCGAGATCTTCCCTTGACATCTTCATTGCCTCTTTATTGCTTCAGGTCATGCTTTATGGCGGGTTCTTCAACATTTATGGATTGCAGTATTGCCAACTTTAACTTGCGTTTTGCACTTAAGGGAGCATGGTGCTGAATTTCCCACTTTTCACATAGTTAAGTTTATGGTTATTTATCTAATTCAAAATGCAATCTACCACGAATGCCACTTAGCAATATATTAAGTCCATAAAACAAAATATTTAGGGGATTTAGCTGCATTAACTTTTTTTTTCTTCTTCCCGGCTGTAAAGCTTTGAACATAGTGTTGAAATAAAGTTTCACATCTTTTCTGTGTATTTAAGCAAAAACATGATACATTCATTTCTTTCAATGACAAATTTATTTATACTTATTAAAATATATTTTACTTAGGAATTATTTATAATTAAGCTAAAAACATTAAGACTAATAACCTTAAGAGGTAACAAAAGAAAGGCAAGGATATCCAGGTAAGTTCGTTAGGCATATTACATATAATGTCCCAAGCTACAACAGTGATGTTACATTTACAGCACTTTATCTATTCATTTCTGTGTAAAATATCGTTACAAAACCCACTTCTTTTTAATTCATATAAAGTTGTACAGTTAAAAGGATATTTACAGAATATTTTAACAACATATTAAACATATGAATGTGTTAAAAAAAGATATATGTTGTGTTTGTTTGTTTGTAGTGTTTAACGCCTGCTTTTACTACATTCGGCACCGCAGGCGGTGACACTGATGATACATGAGATGAAGATGGAGCACCGGTGGAATGAGATGGCGGGGGAAACCGGAGATCCCGGAGAAAACCCGCCCCAGCGCCGTGTTGTCCACCACATATCTCACTTTGCAGTCGCCTGGGATCGAACCCGGGCCGCCTTGGTGAGGGCCAAGCGGTCTAACCACTGAGCCACGGCGCGGCCTATATGTTGTGTGAGTCTACTGTAGCATTTTCCCCTTTCCTCGCAGTACAAAGGATTTTCCATTTATGTTAAATAGTTCGCTTGTGTAGCGCAGGTGGTAGCGTGTCTACCTCACGTTCAAGATGTCCTGTGTTCTAATCTCAGCTCGGGTGCCTTATCTGGAAAATGATTTTTTCTGAGGTTTTTCCTTATCTCAAAAGATGAACGACGGGTAGCTAAGCTGGAGGACCCTGGACTCATTTAATCAACATTTTACCCATTTCATTCATCGTCCGATATGACTTAACGATGGTGGACGTTATATTTAAAAATTGACTTTAAAATGTGTATATTAATGTTATAAAGAGAGAATTTTTGCCTTTCATGTAGGGTAATCTCAAAACACAATTGAACCGGCTTTGATAATTTTTTTCATCACTGAAAAAACTAATTCGTTCTGTCGGAAATGAGGCTACAAGTCACCTAATTTCATAAATTAAAACGATTAAAATTTAAAAGTATTTACAAAGTGTTTGCACTTGAGTAAGAAGCTGTTATGCTCCTAAATACATAACCAGAGGCAAGAGTTTCTGTCTTTAACGATTTTTTTTTTTTTTTTTTTTTTTTTGCGAATTTTTACTTTTTTCGAGAGTAATATCTTTTAGCGATGAATGAGAACATTTATATTATTTTTAGTCTGCATAAAAAATTAACATTTGTTTCAAATTGCATATTAATAACTAATTTGACATTCGTGTCTTCATGGCATGAAGCTAGAAGTCATGAAAAAAATGTTTACAAATTTAACGAAAGCAACATAAAATTTAACACTTAACAAAGCCAATACAATGAATCATCATGCGCACTGAAATTACAGCTAAGCGGTGCAACAATAAACTGACACCATAGCATCCGACTGGTCTGTGATACTGAGAACTGTTTGTGGTATGCTAACTGGAAATGTTATTTATTGGATACCACACTGTGCACAGCAAAAACTCCTATTACCTATGCTGACTAAAGGTACTGAGAAGGTACTGAACTTCTAGGAAGCTACTCTCACACATTACATTAACATGAACATATTGTCTCCCAGGGCTTAAGAAATTCCCGAAAGTTAAAAAACGAATACAAACAATACCTCACTGTAAACCAGCCAGATTTAGAAGCTAAAAGTGTTCCCACTGCCTGTATTGACACGCTGGTCTAGCTGGCTTAGTTCAGTAGTTTACATTGCCAGCTATTTTGATGTCATTGTCGATTTCTTTTCTAAAAGAACAGCTTTCAGTTCCTGCGCAAAATTTATTGAGTGATCATTTTTGCGATGCCAAGTGCTACAATATTGTAAAGGTACAACAGCAACAATATTTGCTTCTGAAAATTGCAGATTGATAACAATCAAATATTAGAATTTCAATAAAAAAAAAAAAAAACTGTGGCTCATCTTGTTTCATCCCGAATTAACTCACTGAGAACCAAATCTGAAATATTAGAGAGTGGTCACTTTGGAAACAGGGTAAGTGCTCTTGTAGATCATATCATGGATCCCAATGTTAGAAAAGCAATAGAAGAGAATCTAAAAGTCTGCTGCCGTAGGACTTTGTCTAAATTAAACTCCATTATGCAAAAGAAACTGATGATGCAATAACCATAAATGGTATATCATTTGTTTGAGCCTTTTAGGCTAGTTATTAAATCAAGTATAGGTGATTTAAATCATGTAATGGCAGCATTTAAACTAAATGCATTTAAAACCAGTGGTATTACTTGTGTTTCTGATTTGCTTCTTTATTACAAAGAGCTTTGTGACATTGTTGAACAGCAAAGCCATGGTGGTAACAATGACAGATTAGATGTAACAGCACTCTTGACATTGAAGGCAAAAGCTGATTCTTTCAATGTTTTTGGTTGCCGATGTCAAACGCTGACAGTGAGAGATTTCTCTCTACGTATAGCTTAGTTGTGACAGGCAAGAGAACAAGTATGAAAAGCGAAAATATCACAACTTGTTATATGCTGCACTTTGGCAATGTCTGATGTGTTTTTAACAGTTGTGCTACTCTAGTTACCTGTTACTTTTCATTTGAGCCATGTCATTACTCATTACCCCCCCCAAAAAAAAAATGCGCGAAATCAACGAATTTATGGTAAAAAAAGACCCACTAAACACCACAAATTAAAATTATTAATGCGAATTTGATAAATAATTGTCACCACAAAAAATCTTGCCTCTGTACGTAACTATGAGGCCAAAAAGATTTAACATTTAACCTACTTTATTAATCGACCATTCTGACCCAGAATTCGTTTACTGCCAATTTATACGCTATATGAAATTTCCGGAACTTGAAAGAATGCCGGGAAGAGGTTAAAAAAGTCAGACGTTCCTGCAATTTTTCACAATTTGTGTTAATATCGAGGAATTTTTCACCCGTTATTTAGAACAGATGGGATTCCACAAAATTATAGTGAGGTAAAGGAGAACATTCACTATAAAAACCCTTTACATCATAATTTCATAAAGAACGAGAGAGGTAAATTAAACTAATTTTTCACTGGAATTTATAAAGGAAACCGTGAAGGTCAGGTAAGCCAGTTGTGCAAATTTGGTCCTAACTGCATTCCTCAGACATTTAGCAAAGTGACGGGCCTGTCATTAGTTTACAATTTATCTCACTTTTCTTCACCGATTCTGTCTGCCTCGTGCGTTCTTGTGTCTATTTACAGTCTTAAAGGGGCATTCACGCATAACGCCACATGTCATTAGGGCGAAATGGGAAGAAAACGGTGGTTATGCTCTTTGCTGTTAACAACGTGGTCAAACATGCTTACCGTCCCCAATGTTGTCTGTTATTGTCAAGGAACTACGCAACAGGTCAGATCCAGTGGTGCAAATGGAGCATGTAAAAGCTTTGCGAAGGTGAAAACGCTGTCAACTGTAAAGGAATTCCGTTACGCGTAACGAGATCTGAACTAGGGCGACGGTGGTCAAACATAGGAAATTTACCGGAAACATAACACATTTGAAAACATTTTATACAATATTTTCTATGTCCACCGTTTATAGTTATACCTTTGAAAAAAAAAAAAAAAAAAAGCAGAAAAGAGTCACTACTAGTATAAGAAGTAATTTATACCTGGCACTGCATTAATCTAGTTTGTAAATTAGAAACAGAGCTACTGAACTCTCAGTATTACAACAGAATGGCTTATCTCGAAAAGTACTGGATGTATAGTCGAGTGTATGTAATTAATTGTTCGATATAATGTTTTGGTTTATTCTGGTAAAGATATAACAACGCTGCACTCAACCACGGACTATCATATTCTTGCTTCATCCCTGATATAATTATAGAATCTTAGATAGATATAGAATCTTCGCAGGGTACCGGGTCGATGAAACTTGAAAATGTACAGCTGACACTAAGGCCATTAATGTATATTCTGAAACCGGACAGATTTCCCCAAAAGTTTCTAAACTGATAAAGGAGGTGCCCTCTCCACGACATACAAACGTATGGAGTTAACTTCTGCTGCATGATTTCGCAGGGAGTAAACCCACAAGAAACCAAGTAACTCCAGAATCTTATTCTCCCCCAAGGAATTCCCTTGGGTTTATTGCTCCAACCGTGAAGCCAACCAAGTTTATAATCCCTGGAATCCGGTCACCAGCAAGCACACCTTCCAAGTGCTACAAAATTTTACCTCCTGAAGACTAACCCTGTACTTTGCATGCGATTACGTTTTAAAGTATCCATTCCTTTAGCTTAAAAACGAAATATGTTTAAACACACAAGGCAATACAGCTAAGAAAAACCTAAAAATTTACAATTTCAGTTTGAGGGTTCTGAAATTTTTTATCACAGTTCGTAATATAATAAATATAACGGTCACGAACAATTTTTAATAACATCGCTCTTGCTTAAAAAATGTTAATATTAATTTTATAGTCTACTAGGATTTTAGTTATTTGACAAAGAACCCCACATTAGGTCTTTTAAAATTCACATGAAGCTGTGCTAGAAAAGGACAAGTTCTTGCACTTAGGCATTTTTTAATTTCATGAATGAGACTATGAAAATATTTAATAACAATAACGTAATTCAAAATTTCAAAAATGGTTATGCGAGTTAACTTGTCAAACATTTTGACACAGGGAATATTTTAAGTAATGGTACAAAAAATTGTAAGGTGCATTTCGAAAGTGTGTTCATGAGTGTTTCAAAAATCACATAAAGTGATACACATTGCTCACATTAGAGTTGCCAAATGAACATATGGAATATAAATACCCCAACAGCAAGAAATGCAATTGTAGCATTTATTCTCAGATTTTCATCCAATTTCCATAAGGGCAGGATCCACTGAAATATTAATTTTCATAGTTTTGAAGAAAAGAATCTAACATACTCACTATATTTCTGACAACTCAAACGAAACGAGTGCATCGTGTTTAAATACATCAGATATAAACCTAAGCAAAAATAGAATTTGGAAGCATTTGATGTAGATCGCCGAAAAAGCACACAGGAGCTTGGCCACATCGCACATTTCTTTGAGAAAGTAGGACTCTTGTTTATGATTATTTGTTCAAATTTGTGTTACAACCATGTTTAAACTTCAGATATATCGCGGGGGATTTATAGAAATAGCAATAGTGTTACACATAGTGTTAATTTTATTTGATGGAACAGAGGACGTTTTTGAGGAAGCAGGTCATATCGTTTGTGTTGATATGGAGCTTCACAGTCAGTGGCAGAAGGGTTGACTTGAGTACAGCTTGTCTTTCTCTTGCGAACCTGGAGCACTTTGTTAGTACATGGAGGGCCATCTGAGCTTCCTCTCGACAGTTGCATATTGGGGACGTTGTTTTATTAGTTTTAAACAGGTAGTATCTAAAGCAGCCGTGTTTGACTAGAAATTCAACATGTGGTTTGGCCAAAGTAATATGGATAGCCTGTGTAATATGTTTGAGATAAGTGGTTTAGTGTGGGTAGCAATGTTACCAAACTTTGATGTAATAGTCTTTGAGTAATTACTTGCCCCTGGACAGTGGAACTGCAATACAGTCGATCAAGAATTTGTAGCTGGCTGCAGTCTTGGCTCAGTAGTCTGCTCTCTCAATGCCCCTGAATGCCCTTTGACTCTGTGACGAGTGGCCGATGTTGTCGCTCTTATTTCCAGGGCCATGGGGTGAGTAGTATCTTTGTTAGTAATTGCATAAAGAGCAGCATATTCTGACCGCTGCGGGTAGAACGCGCGTACTGTTTAATACAATAAGAACAATAACACTCAGGGGTAGGCTAACAGGCCGCCCCCTAAATACATTAAGTTAGAACTCCAATAATACTCTCTGAGAAATTATGTCAATATTGAAGATGTAAGACAGACATCAAGCACTAGAATCACTCGAATTAAATGTATCACTTAGAAGCAGGTCCTGTGGTAGTCTCCTCTTCAAGCGTGAGGGCTGGCGCGTGCGGACACCGATGTTATAATGCACGGCTCCTGGAACTTCTTGCAGCGTGGAAAAGAAACGACGAGCGATCCTGCAAATGTAGTCGTGAAGAGGTAACAGTCCTAGTTTGTGATGGAGCTGCTGATTACGGATGAACCATGGAGCGTTGGTAGCGATGCGCATGAAGCGATTCTGTTATGACCAGAAGACGACGCAGATGACATGTGTGTGCGGCCCCGCACACTTGGTACGCATATGTAATAAGCGGACGAACGAGTGATTTGTAGAGTAACAATGAAGACTGTAGGCCGAGGCTGGAACGGCGATGCAACAGAGGTGAGAGTTTTGAAAGTCGCCTGGAGGCCAGTGATATAAGACGATCGATATGAGCACGCCAGGACAGTCGAGAGTCCAAAAGCACTTCAAGGTATTTAACGGGAGTTGTAGTGGGGAGCCAAGGGACATTGTTCCTGTAGAGACACAACGGAGTAAGCGGAGTATATCGGCGAAGAGTGAAGATTTTAGCTTCGGTTTTCTGAGGGTTCAATGAGATCCGCCAAGTGCTGAACCAATGAGTTAGGCGATCTAAAGAGAGCTGTACTACTTGTTGTGCGTGCTGGAGATTAACATGAGAATAATATAGTACTGTGTCATCAGCGTAAAGAGCTAAAGAAGTCGGAGCTAAGTCAGGAATATCAGAAATGTATATATTATATAGAGTCGGGGCCAAGATAGAACACTGTGGGACACCTGCGGTAATATTACGTGGGGATGAAAGCTTTCCACCAATGCGTACTGAAAAGCTGCGGTCGTAGAGGAAACTGGATTAGATGTGATAAGTAATTAGGAAGACCGATGCTGTAAAGCTTAAGGAGCAAACCATCATGCCAAACCCTGTCGAATACCTGTGCCACATCAAGGAAGACAGCCATGGTATACTGATGGGCTTCGAAGCCGTGAACAATTGACTGAGTTAATCGTAAAAGCTGATGGGTAGTGGAATGTTTGTGACGAAATCCAAATTGATAAGGCGGTAAGACAGAAGACGGCGATGAATTCGTAGCAAAATTAAAACGTACTTGTTTTAAATTTGAATGAAACTGTAATAAAAAGCAATGTTTTAATGTAAATCTGTACTTGTTCCAGCTAAATTACGATAAGCAACCACATAACAGGACAGTTTAATCAAAGGGAACTGTTTTCGTTATAAAAATAAAGTTAATAAACGATGCAGAACCGCTAGTGTATTATTGTTTGTTTAAATCAGATGAATCTTAATTGTTCCACTCAACAATAACAATGCCACAGAAATTCACACTTTTTTGTTTCCAAATGACAGTCACAGATTTTAAACCATATTATAAATTATCATTTATCTCCATAAGCAGAACCAAAGCTTTAAATTAATTTAAATAAAAATATTATGAAAAGGTAACGAGGACGTAGGATAACACAATGATTTCGTTAGCGACCCTCATGCTGAGGCTTTGTAATTTGATTCTCGGCTCAAGGGTGGCGATTTCAGACCAGCTTATGGAGCATCCCTCGTCTGGTTGAACCTTATTCAGAGTCCTCGGTAAAAGAGGTCCTCTCACCGTCATCATCATCATCATCATCATCATCATCATCATCATCATCATCATCATCATCATCATCATCATCATCATAATCACAATCATAATCAGTCATCACCCTATCATAGGAAGTATTATCCGGGAGCAAGCTCTCTGTGGTTGAGGGACGCGGAAAACATTGTTGCGGGGGGTAAGCTGATGACGTGTGGCAATGCTTGCATAAACAGAAATTATCACTAGAGATTGTTATTTTGCCTACATGAGCATCAGTGGCGATGATCTCCCTTCTAAGCACTTGTTTGTTACAAGTGCCAAGCTACTGCGACTTATTGTGGATGAGGGTACATCAGAGGCCATTCGTAAACGAAATCGTATTATCGTATGGTCCATAGTGAGGCTCGTTTGTTGGAATTAACAGAAAAATATCACAAGGAATCCGGGCAAACTTATTCCTTAAATATCCCACTCAAGCAGGCAACAAAGGGGGCAGCGGAAAATTATTTATATATATTAACAATATATATATATTAATAATATATATTAACAATATATATATTAATAATATATATAATTCACGTCCTCCAACGTTAAGCCATATGGGATAATGAATGATATGGATGAAATGATGCTCAAGTGAGCCTAGAGTCCATAGAGCTTAGAATTACCCCACATTCGTTTTTCAGGATAAAGGGAAATCTACAATGTTAACTCATATCGGACGAGCAATGTTTGAATATGAACAGGTTACATAGAGCTTAGAATTAAGAGACATTCTTCTTTCAGGATAAGGGAAAACATCTAACTTTAAGTCATATCGGACAATGAATGAAATGATGTTCATGTAAGTCCAGAGTCCATAGAGCTTACAGTTACCCGACATTTATTATTTAGGATAAGGGAAAATCTAGAACATTCATTCATATCGGACGATAAATGAAATTATGTTTAAATATGTACGGGGTAACTAGAGCTTAAGAGTTACGAGACATTCTTTTTCAGGAAAAAGGGCAAAACCTCCAAGGTTAAGTCATATCGCACGATGAATGAAATGATGTTCACGTGAGTCCAGGATCCACAGAGCTTAGAGTTACCCGAAATTCACCTTTCAGCACAAGGGAAAACCTCCAACGTTAAGTCATATCGGACGATGAATGAAATGAGTACAGGGTCTATAGATGTTAGAACTAGGTAGCCAAAATTGATCTTTCACGATAAGGGAAAAGTCCTTAAGAAATCTTATCCAAATAATCCATACTGACCGCCGTTCAAAATCGGGATCTCTTGAAAAAAGAATAATTTCACCTAAAACACTTATTTTTTCTGCGCGAGGCAGACACTCTACCCCCTACGTTACAGGCGCGGGCAGCACTCTATTGTGGAAAGTCAGAAAATGTTATTCTGAAGATTAGAAAAGAGCGTAAACAACTTCAAGAGATAAGTGGTCATTCTGTTTTATTTTCAACACCGAGGTAAAAAGAAATACACCGAAAGACAATCGAAAAGTGTTTGTTGGTTAATTTGATAAGTGTGTTATCCGGGAACTTGTTCAGGAATTCTACACAACACAGCAAGTAATTCCAAAAGCAAAGAAACCCCATTCAATTGTTAAGCACAGCATACATTTTCCTTAGGTCACCCAATCTTAGATAACAATTTTAAAAACTGTTGGCTTTAAGTGGAGAGAATGTTGAAACAAACAGAAGATTTTAATTGAGAAACCTGAAATTCTACGGTGGCATGAGTATCTTGTACATATTAAAGTTTTGCGGGAATCTGGTGCAAACTTATTTATTTAGATGAAACTTGGTTGGACAGTAACCCGATGATAGGTTTTAGAAGTTGCCCAAAGTTACAATGCAGGAAATCGGTTGATTGTTTTATGACACATGCTGGAGGAAAGAAGGGGTTTGTGAATGTAGCGAAACTGCTGTAAGGCAGGAAGCACCAGTGAGGATTACTGTGACCAAATGAATCACCATAATGGCTGAAGTGGTTGAAAGAAATGTTTATTCCACACATCATCTTTAATTATAATTTTGGACATTGAATCTTATCTGAAAAGTGTCCAACCAAGTATTCTACCAAGAAAGAGATTGTGAATTTCATGCGGATTCCGCCATCTGGATGCCTCCACCTCAAAAATGGGTCTAGTCATCGCTTGGCAGAACAAGTTTACCTCGAAGGTCATGGACCTTATGGGGAGCATTAGGGACGACGATGACGACGATGAAAACATAATGAATTTGATAATTGGAAATCGGTGTATACTTCATCTCCAGAAATTTCGATACAGAGGCGATAATCAGCTTTTGAGGTTAAGAAAAACAGAATAATAAAAACGGAAAGAAAAAAAACCTTGTATCTAGGCGGCTCTTCCTAACCGACAATGAACTCTGCACCTTTTGAATGTAATGCAGAGTTCAGCACATATGAGCACGTATTCTCACTTAAATACGATATTTTAAAACGGGCTAATTAGTATTTATCGCTTCAGTAGAGCTCTCCTTCATGGCGTGAGGTTAGCGTCCTGGGGTTTGGAATTTCAGTTACATAGGTAAGTTTTCCCTCAGTCTAGAAGACAAGAAGATGCTAAACTTAAAGACATAATGATATGGTCAGCAGAATAACATAGCCTGACAAAGATCATCCCAATCTACATTTTACTGTATAAACATCAGGTTTTAGAAATAAATCTGAGCAGAATTAAACCTCCACGCCCAATATAGAATTTGAGAGCCACAGCAGTTAAAGAGAGTCTAAAAAAAGTCAATTCCAGTTAAAAACACAATTGTCTCTAGATATTACAAGTTCACAATCATACCATGTATTCAATCTCAAAATCTCAGAAGAAGTCTTTCAAAATTGGACTGACATTAAATAAGAAAGGATTTCGCAATACTCACCGTGTTGCCACGCCTCATACTTCATTCAATGAAGTGCAGTCCTTTGTTATACCCCGCTTCACCCACTTGGAGTCGATTCATAAATTTGTAGCAACATTTGAACAAGAGTGGGCACAGAAATTGTCAGATTTTCACTATGATAGGTTTCTCAGTGCCTTAAAGCGTTCTCTCGATTTGAATAAGCCAGAGTATGTAGCATGATCACCTACATTTCATATACTTACAGATAGCACGCTCGTTACGTTTGTCGCTTAGATAAGCCCGTCACGAACTGCAGAGGATGTGATGCATACCATTGTTAATGAAGATGTCGCAATTAACATCTGCCCGGAAATCACCAATCACATGCTACAGGAGTTGAAAACATTCCAATCGCACAATATACGTGTTTAGTGAAAGTGTTGGCTTGGGAATGCAATATTTTAGTACTTTCACATATAATGTCGCGGGAACACTGAAAATGGGCGATAAATGTCCACAATTTTAATGCTTAAAAGAATTTTCCACAGCTACCAGTTTAGTATTTTTGCTTTCTCTATTTGAATATAAATACACAAAGTACTTTATTCAACTGCGGTACTTACACAGATAGTTACCTTAAACCTAGTGAAGTATTTTAATAAGAGATACGTCGGAGAAACTCAGAGAGGGATAACAATATAGATTTAAATAAACTGGGATGAATATCAAATTTCGTATTTAAGTCACCATTTCAAGGACACAAAACGTAAGCTTTCTACGACATTCTCCACGAGAATAACTCACTTAGGAATATTTTTATTACATATAAAATCTATATGTTAAATTTTCTGTAAATGTAATTTTTCTGTAAATGCCCTTCATTTTGTCTTAAATTTTACATAGTTGGGAAACCTTATAAAACGTTTTAAATAAGACAAATTGTAAAGGGAAAAAAATTATAAAGTGCAACACAATTTCTTATAAACTTTTGAGGTGCCCCACCTTCGACTCCAGAGAGGGCGTGGGGAGTTGACATTTTTCTGTAGTTAAGGTTATTCCCTATCTCGCCTGTCAGATATGAATCAGGGCGCGCGCGCGCGTGTGTCATCAATCCACTGTGTAAACCCAATGACTCCTCTATTCATTTCATGTTAATTAAGATAAACATATCGATTACTATTAAGTTTTTTGTAGGTGCAAGGGGAATATGGCAATACACTAAGCTTTAACAGAAAGTCTTTTTCTCTTTTAACAGCTGGTCACTATGTGACGTCTCTAAAATTCCGATCTCTTTGCATAGCCGAGAGAGAGAGAGAGAGAGAGAGAGAGAGAGAGAGAGAGAGAGAGAGAGAGAGAGAGAGAGAGAGAGCGAAACAGGAAGGTTAAGAAACAGCAAAGAATAAGACTGCCCATTTGAGAAAAGCCAAAGTAGTTTAAAACGCAAACCAATAACAAGGAACATTTCGAAACATACTTCAACGGATCTACATCTAAAAGGATGCTGCCGCATGCCATTTGTGCAGTAAGACTGTCTAACGGAACGAGATGTTTCCGTGGTAACACATGCGGTGTCGGGTTCGATTCCTTGTTATCATTCATTCTGACCGCAGGGTTTTTCCGTAGCTTTCCCTGATCGATGAATGCTGGGGTGATATTTTCTACCATGGATCACCTCTCTGCCATATTCATTCATTTCGTCTACCTATTGCATGTTACAGGTTAAGTCTCGGACTATCTTGGTCGACAGCGGGCAGATGTTACAGAGGTTTGCGATTTGCAACTTTTTTCGACTCCGTCAGAAGTCGGCCCTTTGAGTCTCCACAGCTGGAGAGGATCCTATGAGCCACCCTCCAGTGGCTCGGGCGGTTCGCTGCCGAGCGCTCTCCAGTAGAGTGTAAAGCGTATAACGCTGCTCGTCTGTCATCTGGGTTGGCCATATGTCTTGGTCTGTAGCCACAGGCCTCCTCTGGTTCATTCACCTCATCCGTTCTTCCCGATGGAGTATGCACAAAAGATGTCAAATTGTGGGTCGTGGTATTAATTGTTCTTTCCGTTAGCTGATCTATCCTTCTATCTATTAACCAGCTATGCAAGAGGACTTCTAAGTATATTTCCAGAAAATTCAAGATATGCATTCAATTCATCATGCAAAAATGTTGAACATATATTATCTTAACTGGAATCATATCTATTTTTAAGAAAATCAAACGTTTCGAAAAATTATCCATCTGTGGTTAAGATTGAAGAGGGTTTTCTTGAAAATCTTAGTATCGTCATCCCTGGAAAGATGCTGAACTAAACGCTAAGTTTGTTTTCACCAGGATTTTGGTTATGTTGTTCAAAAATACACATAAACCTTTTTCTAAACCCATTTTTATAGAAAAAGTGGAAGTTATGTGATTTAAATTTACGATAAACTTTTTTTTTTTTTCTCATTTCAGTCAGAACATGATTAAGAATCTCAGAGTTGCTAATGGCATTTGCAGAATTAAGATGTTTAAAAGCCCCTCCAGATATTAAGGATGAAAACGTATTTTACTTTCTGAGAAGTTTGTAGATGTTTTCTTCAGAAGAAAACATAGGAAGAAGAAAAAGACGAAGCAGAAGAAGAGAAAAACTGCAGAAGGGCATTATATTACTCATCACAGTGACTTTGTAAGGTTTCAACATCCTGTTCCCTTACCTACATTCCCCAGCTTAATGGGTCAGTCGATGTGACAAATACATGTTAATCTGCAGAGTGTGGACGACAAAAAACACCCAAGTTCCCCTTAACACGTGACTATTCCTTCGTCTATTATCGGAAACTGCATCTCTTTTGCAACGAATATTTGTAGCTTAAAGACGCCATTTTTGTTGTTAAATTTTCACTATCACACGTACTGAGTAGATAGGGAAGGCACATTTCACCGGAAAATTCAAATATGTGACACCCTCTGTGACAGTTCCACTCAGGTAAAATTTAGAGATATTTGTACTCAGGATTCCAATGCTGAGAAAGATGGAGCAAAGACTGCACATCGACGGGCACTAACTGCCACCTATAATGACAACACGAAGCTAATCAGTCCGTCGTACTCGGGAGTTAGCCAACTTTTTTCTCAAGGAAATTTCGAACTAGCGTAAACAATATGTTTTCCGCTAACCTTTATACATACTGATCAGTGGTTTATCTGTCATTTCTCAATATAGCATATTAATCTTTGTGTGTACTGACAGGCATGTGCTGCCAACGATAGGCGTGCTAGCAATTAACCGGTACGGTTTCTCCTATCCCTTCGACGCACCACTTCCCGCTAAAGGCATGATTCATTGTGGAGAAAGACGCGAATCCATAGAATAGTAATACAATGCTAAAACTGAGAACTTAATAACTTTCTTCAGCTTGTGTGGTTTTCTATTGATAGGCAAGAGATTACTGCGAACAGTATGACCGCAAATAATTTAAAATCATATTTCCGTCCCTTTTTGAGGTAGTGCCATGGCAAGGAGGCGCAACCCCCGGTGCCGTCCCTGACTAAAGGGATATCAACATACTATCACTCATGCAAAGAAGGAGGAGTTATGTTTCCTGTAGG
Organism: Mantis religiosa; assembly: GCA_030765055.1. Classification (NCBI taxonomy): domain Eukaryota; kingdom Metazoa; phylum Arthropoda; class Insecta; order Mantodea; family Mantidae; genus Mantis; species Mantis religiosa. The sequence continues at coordinate 98,468,667 of CM060952.1, forward strand.
CTGAGAGTATATTTTATTATTATTATTATTATTATTATTATTATTATTATTATTATTATTATTATTATTATTATTATTATTATTATTATTATTATTATTATTATTATTATTATTATTATTATTATTATTATTATGTTTGTATGTGATAAGAGATCACTTTCAGCTAGTATGCCCTGAAAACAGTATGCTTTAGAAACAATGGCAGGCTCTTAAAACAATTTTTCAAAATGAATAAATAAATAAATAAATAAAATAAAAAATAAACATTACAAGGAACAATTGATACGTACATTTTTTTTTCTGTAATTTTACGTCCTCCAACGTTGTCATATCGGACGGTGAATGGAACTGGCGAAATGATGCTCAAATGTGTCCAAGGTCCATGGCGCTTAGAGCTACCCAACATTCGTCTGTAAGGATAAGGGAAAACCCCGGAAAAAACCTTATAAAGTAACTCACCCTGACCGAGATAGGAACCTTGACCTCTTGAGCGTGAGGTGGGCATGCTACCATCTACGCTACCGAGGCGGGCATACCTACATATGTGCACGATTTAATTCACATTACCGGAAACCAGTTTTGCTGATTGACATATGCATGTGCCGAATTACTACAGATTCGAACAACACTTACAACTTTTGAGAAATATTGGAAACTTCAATTTTGTCTTAGGACAGGTGGCGAGGTAAATCGTGAGAAACCAGTTTGCAATAAAGTATACGGATGATAATAGTAAAAGGTCCCGTAACCAAAAATTCGATACAAAGGTTTCGCAGAAAATGTAGTTTTGGGTTCTCGTGAATGCAAAACGCAGAGACCAAAACTCGGTTAAATACTAAGCTTTGTATTTATGTTCAACATTATAAGAAGATTTTCAAGAACCCCTCCTCCTCACCAAAATACCATAAAATGTTAATTTCTCAAAAGAAGCTTTACGATTTCGATTAAAATATCATATGTCTGAATATAGTTACATGAATTTTTTGGGGAACAGCCTTTGAAGTCCTCTTCATACTGAACAACTTTTAAATAAATAAGACGGAAGAATTAGACAAAATCTTCATATAAAAAAGATGTACATGTCATTAGAGCTCACAGATTAGGTCAATTTTTCCGTTTTTAAGGGAGTTAACCATTTCCCAGATATTCCTCATTATTGCTTTGAATTTTCAAATACATTCGAAGCACAAATAGCCACTGTGACCTGCGTGTGGTGCTCTATTCCAATTCAGCGCCCGGATTCTGTAATATGTACCCTTTCATCTTTACGTAACTGTAAGTCGTATCTTATTAAAATCCAGTAAATCCCTTGAAACGTCTGCCCTTGGGAATCGAATTAATTACAATTTTCACACTCTGGAGGCCTTAAAGCACGGTTTACTGTCTAGCTGAACAAATAAATGCTCGTGCACACATAGATGTATATGAATTACCGCAATTAGAGGTTTTGTTTACGTACAATTAAACAACCGTGCCAAGGAAGTCAAGAGGAATGTCGCTAAAACAAAGGCTAAGAATAAAATAAAACAACAGTTAAGAGCTTCCGGTGTTTTATTAGACCGCACCTCAATTGGACACTCCTAGCCAAGCGTTACCCTCTCCAATTGTCTCTTCTGAGAAGTCCCTTGAGTAATATAAAGTTTACCAATGTCAAAATATTGTTTGGTTAACTGTGAAGGTTAACTGGTGAAGCAAAAGTTCTGTCTTCAACTTATGGAGTGTACTGAAGCAACATATGAGGTACGTCCAGAAAGTAAATTCTGTTTGGTAATAAAATTAAATTGTGTACAGATACAGAAAAATTATTTATTGCACAAAATTCTACAACTCTTAAACTACTTTCCCACATAACTGCCGAAATTTTGCAGGCTTTTGTCATAGCGAGGCACAAGTTTTTGTATACCTTCTTCATAGAAGTTTGCCGCCTATGTCTTCAACCAGTTGGAAACATTTTCTTTCAGCTCTTCGCCATTGTTGAAGTGTTGACCGCAAAGGAAAGATTTGAGATGCAAAAACAGATGAAAGTCAATAGGAGCGAGGTCGGGGCTGTACGGGGGATGGTCAAACACGTCCCAGCCAAATCCATGTAGGATGTTTTTCGTCGCATTTGCAGTGCGTGGTCGTGCGTTATCGTGAAGAAACACAACACCTTTTGACATCGCAAATTTGCGATAAATTTCAATTGGTTTCACTTTCCTAGAATTTAGAAAACGAATCACATACCTGATTTCGCAAGCGGTGAGATTTTCAATCAACATCGACATTGTAAACAAGCACAACAAAGCGTACGTGTCTGACAGTGATCTCACAATGGCGCACGTTCTTCTCCTTGATACAGAGCGTATACCGCGCATGTGCGGAACTGCGACCGCAGCGCTGCAGCGGAGATAAATTGAAACAGAACATACTTTCTGGACGCCCCTTGTATAATATTAAGATTTTATCCTCCAACGTTAAGCCAAGAACGATGAATCAAATTGGTGAAATGATGCTCAAATGAGCCCAGCATCCATAGAGCTTAGATCTACCTGACATTCATCTTAAAAAAAAGAAGAAAAAAAGGGAGTAAATAACCTTATCCAGGTAACTCACCCTGATTGAGTTTCTTGAAAAACTTTGTATCGCAAAACTTGGAACATAACTTCTTTTCGTTTCCGAGTTCTGTTATTCACAAACATACATTTTTAGGGAGTCTCAAAGCATGCATCTAGCAAAATCTCAGCATCAATGTTTTGCGTGGAATACGCTTCCTATGTAGTAGAGAAAATGAAAAGCACCTAATCTCCTGTACACTTTACGAGTAAAACTTAACCCTTGGTGGGCTTTGTCGAAAATAACGCACTGTATCACTAAAACTAGTTTAATCAATTTCGTTGTGAGTTCATCCCGTTGTCTTTTCTTTTACGCACACGGAGAATTCATTTGGCATGTTTGGGTGAACCAATTTCTGCATAAAAGTACAATGTTTAAATTATTTTAAAGCGTGCCATTTTTGCTTGTTCAGTCAGACGAAATCAAATGTTGCACCACTACAATAACAGAAGGGGCCCTTAACAATAAGAACATTACGCACCGCTTGCCATCGCTCCTGCAAATGCCCGAGGTGTGGATTTAATCTCAGTACAAGGGTAAGGCTGAAAGGCATTGTATGTAACATGTGTGGCAACTCAACACGACAATGCCCCCCCCCCCCCCACAAAGGTGGAGGGGGAGGTTGATCTCAAAACACCACCTGTATTTCAAGTGAAAGCATATAACAATAGCGTCACATGTAGGGCACATTTCTTTTGCTCCGTTTAGAATACAGTAACGACACATCCTGTTGGCTTTCTTCCTTTATTCCCAGATCAGCTGCTTCAAAGGGGTTCTCCAGGATTGAGGCTATCCGCAAAAGAACACGTCGTTACTACCCGAGCTTTACGATTTCATACATACCTAACTACTTCTAACAAAAGAAACGCATCCTTCTGCAGACACAACGTCTGCACGTCTATCAAAGCACGCATAATACTAGGAGTATCTTCTGAGAGGTCTTCTCAAACTTTTTATTGCTTTCCTTAGTAGGTAGGACATAATACATCACATAAAAAAATTGATGTCGAAATTTCTACGGAAATACATTTTTCGGGTCTCCTAAACCCATAAAAGGCAGTTCCAGAAAAAGCTCCGTGTGTATGAACTCTGTGAACAGCATAAATAGTAACAGGAAGTTTGGTATTTAAATACTCTTTCAAAGACGTGACGTAGCGTAGATGGTAGCATGTCTGCCTCGCGTTCAAGAGGTCCCGAGTTCGAATCTCGGTCACCTTGAGATGTTTTTTCCGGGGCTTTCCCTTATCTTTCAAGACGAATGTCAGCTATCTCTAAGCTCAATTGACCCCGGACGCATTGAGCATCATTAAAGAAAAAAAAGTGGCACTAAGATTTCAAAGAAAACCTGCATTTTTAATTAAATCAGAAATGAATATGTTGATTTTGATTAAAATGATAAGTTTAAAATATTGACAAATAAAATCTGTATGTTCAATTTTGATACAAAAATTGCTGGTTTTCAAGCAAGGCCGTATGAGTAGTTCGGACGGTTACGCGAGTGAAAGGGGCGGTTGCTATTCAAAGTTGTCCAGTAGCCCTATTGTGTCCATGGGGAGTACTCTCCTTTGCACAAACATCCGCGCCATCTGTACGGCACCGGCAAGACCACCACATCCAAAGCACAGTTGAAAGATCAGAAGGAAACGAAAGACAAATGAAGGAAGTAAAATCTTGAAGTACGACCTACACTTCCCAATAAGAAGCAAGTTTGACGCCTTAATTTCTGTCGCAGATATTTTGATCTTTGATTTTATAAATACTTTTATTTACTGTCGTAATTAGATAGTATTTGCATCAAAAGCGAAACTATATTAACTGTGTGATCGTGAATATTTATGCACCCAACTCACTTGTCAATCAAGGTCGATCATGTATGACGACCAACTCTCGCATTATTATAAAGTTATTTATTTTGTCAAGCGTTAAACGTTAAATTCTCTATGGATTAACGAAGCCTAATTGATTTAATTAGATCTGACATTGCAGTGTAAAAAATCTGTTGCATTCCCATTACTTTCTCTAACCGCTATGGTTTACTTTCATACAGTTTTCACAAACCATTTTTACCATTATGTTTATTATTTTAGTTACCTCATGTTAATGGAGAAAAATAAACTCAATTCATATTTATATGTCGTGGTTCGATACATCAGGTAAAGCAACAACATTTCTAAAGATGTGTCGCTAGGTGACGGATTTGAAATTATATATATAAACACAATAACTTGGCACTTGGATTAACTATTAACTATATAAAAATATGAACTACTGAGAATATTTCGGGAATAGTTCACTTCTAGAAAATGACGTTTAACATAAGCTGTACGCTTTAACCCGTTCTGAAACATGGAGTTATAATGCAGAGAATTACACAGGATATTAAACATATTCAGTTCGTAAAGCAAATATGTTCAAGTTGTATTTTAATCAAAATCGTTACAGGCAATGTACATATTTCCATGTAAAGAGTAGTTTGTGGCAAGACTATTTTTTTCTCGAAAATCTTTGTGCTCTGTCCGTGGAAGGACCCCCCCTTCTCTCTATGTGTCTGCGAATATTTTTATATTACGTCGCTTTAACTATGTGGACGCATTTTGACAGATTTGTCAAAGGAGATAAGTTACCTTGTGGTTCGGTTTGTAGCGGACAGTTTATCTTTAAAGTCCCTGTATTATATCATCTTGTTTCGCCACGTGTCTACAGATATCTTAATGCTAGGCAACTGTGCCTCTGTTTTTACAAGTGTCGGGCAGATGGCATTAGAACACTGTCCGGCCTAACTGCTTTCATTATGTATGGATAGATGGCAGCATGTTTTCATCATTACCGTCTATTATACTTTTTAACCCTTAGTTGGTAACATGGGAAAAATTGGCGCTTACGTAACATCCATATGTGAGACTAACATTATCAAATTTTGCATTTTATGTGCACCTTAATGAGCATAGAAGATAAACAACTTTATGGAACTTTTAGTACTGATATTTTTATTCAGTTTAAAATATTTTTCTATAAAATATGAAAAAAATACAAAATTAAATATTGGTATTTCACATGAAATAGTTTCTGAAGTTGATTATACTTACTTAAAGTCACAAAACTGTATATTACTGTTTCAAATAAAATCGACTATAAAGCTGACATTTGTTTGTAAGAGATATGTTGACCTCTATGCAAATAAGGTAAACCATTACATACTTTCTACACACATTTTGCATATTTTCATGGAACACTGTTAGCAATTGGGTTTATCATATACTTCATGCACTTGTCTGCCGCCATTTTATTCAGCGTGATGAGACAGTAACGATGTTTTTTCTCTTTTCTAACTTGTCGTTTCTTACTCTTTCTGCTAAAGAATGATCTCTATGCTCTTCACCCAGAATGTCCGAAATGATTTTCCTGAGATTATCCAATAAATTTGGAATCTGGAGCCTTCTCTGCATATGCCCTCTGATTAGATGTATTCCTATGTTCTTAATGAACTCAAATCTTTACATGTTACCTTTGTGAAACTATATAACATAGGCATTACCGCAGCTCAATATTAGAAAGTAAAATATTGCAAGTGGCCATCTCCTTGTTCTTCGGATAACCGAGTAGTTGCTATACTTAATTTCAGGAGCACTTCAGATTTTGTGGCGTTAAAACAGTTCATTTTACCATGATAAACTCTGTCAATATCCGTGTCTTCACTTTCCCTATTCTGAATAGTCAACACCGCCCTCTACATTCTCGGGTATGCTGAAAACCTATCTCCGAATCTCTAACGGTCTGAATCTAATACGCGATCTTCTTCAGGAACATAAGAATCCTCTGAACGACATTCATCATCGCTCTTATTGAACTGCTCTAAAGTCAACTGCACCATTTTTCGCTTCTTTTTTTTTTTTTTTTTTTTTTTTTTTTTTTTTTGTGACACGTGAGGTATCCCTCCACTAGAAGCCATCTATAAATAATTAAATATTTGAAAAGATATATAATACAAGAAAACTTGTTTAAAGTAATATCCGTCTATCAGACGGAAACAGGAACCCCACCTTTACACTAATATACGCATATGAGACGAAGTAGGTGACGCTTGCGCACAAGTAACACAATATTTTCTGGAAGTAAAACAATGTTCACGCAGTACGAAGCTCAACTCAAAAATGAAGCATAGCTGGAATATCGGATCAAATTAGCAATGCACGTCTGTCAACTATAAGTTGAGAAATTTTTTACCCGCCTGAAAGACGGATGTTACCAACTAAGGTTTAATATTATTTTGGACTTATGTTGGAACTTCGGATCATAGTATTAAATATCCACATATCCAATATTAGACATTTTCTTTGGTGATTGAGGGAACACATGAAAAAAAGAGAGAGAGAGAGAGAGAGAGAGAGAGAGAGAGAGAGAGAGAGAGAGAGAGAGAGAGAGAGAGAGAGAGAGAGAGACACCAATCAGACTGGGTGACGTGGGATCTCCAGAATAAGGGGGCAACAGACTTGACTGCCTAAGCTATGCCCTTCAGAGGTGAGTATAAATCCGAATACTTCGTTTAGTATTCCAGTTATGCTATTTACACACACGCGGCTGAAATATCGAAAATAAAAACAAACCCTCTTTCCGTGTACTGCGATAGAAGTTAACTATTTACGTTTACTTTTATATGTTTCTCCGCTGATGTTTAAAGAGAAAACACAAGTCACAGAATGACGGGCTGTCCACTTGCTCGTTTAACAAAACGTTTTGTTGACCCAAACACACGGCTACAAGCCATTATCATGGTAACGCGGTATAAATTAGCCATCAATGCCAGCTGACAAGCCGTTAATCGAACGTTGATTTAATTCTGTGGTACACACGCTTGTGCCATTCTCTTCCTGTCCGAGAACTGCCACTGATTGGTTTTGTTCCAGGCGGGGCTGTCAAAGGACACACAAGCACTAACTCACTTCCAAAATATTCATTAAATACTAATTAGCTGTATTAACACCCCAGCCCAAGTATTTCTATTTCATAGAGAGCTCTTTCTGCAGATTCTCATTGAACAAGTAAAACACACTCCTCTCATTTATACAAACATACTTTCGTACTTAAATAATGTGGTTCACAGTAACCCAAATCAAATATGTTTAAAGAAATGAATAGAAAACATCAATAAAATCTAGTATACTGCATCACAGGGCCTTCTCTACCCACTCTTCGACCAAATGTTCATAAAAAACTTATTCTATGTATCAAGCTAACTTACATTACACTTACCTTTTTTAAACATAAAAATACGGCAGAATAAACCTTGGTCTGTACTTTTGTGTGACGCTTTTGAACGACGAAAACGAAGAGCATCTTGCCACTTGTAAAACGTATGTAAATATCAGAAAATTTAATAAATAAAAAATATTGCCTCTTAAATAGTCAAAACCACAAATAACTTTATTTTATATAACTTGTTTGCTTTGTAAGACCTGCATTTTCTGTCCTTTTTTTTTCACATTTTAGTATAATTTTCGGGTTTTCAGATGTGGTTTATAGGTCACGAACAATGAAAATACAAGATTAAAAATCTTTGTAGGCAATCGCGCTAAATTAATAATTCCGATAACACACCCTGACTCTTTAATGTGTCCGTACTATTCCTTGATATCTTTAATCAAAACAAACGCAGAATATCCAACCAATAGAATCGCTACACATTTCCTTTGATTCTGTATGTGGTGGTGTTAAGCACGTGCAGTATTTCTTGAACACAGGAAGGTTGAATGCGAGTCATTTACCTTCAGTAACAAAGTTATTTCGTGCGGTCACCCCCTCAAGTAAAACTGAAAAGTTTATTTCATTGAGAGAAATTTCCATACAGAGATTTCGTATCGGTATTAAATGGAATATCATAATTTCAGCACAAATTTCGTACTGAATGAAACAATAAGTTATTTTTTTAACAATTTTTAACTCCTCTATGGCTGTCATCCTCGTCTTCTGTAGTAACACAGTTTCATTATCCTCGTCCCTGCGTTCCATTTACAGTTATAACTCTTTCAATTGTTTTTGTTTTTCTCTCATCTTTCGTCAAATTCTGTTACTCTTTTAAACGCGTTATGTCTTCTAGGAGTCCCAAAAGATGCTCCTTTCTTGTTTTTGTGTTTCTTGCACAATTTTGCGAAGAAACTGTACAAGACACTGCAGCAACTACTTCTTGCATTTGTGATTTCCTTGAAATAATAATCATCACCACATAAGCCTGGTGGATTGTTTTATCTTTTAAGAAAACTGATCTATGTACCTCTCATTCGCGGTCCACCGACCTATTTCTGTTTTTGGGTTTACAGTTTTATATTATTTTTGACCCTCAGTTTTCATGTATTCTGTTTACTCAGTTTCGTCTGTATTATTACTTCATTTAGACTCAGAATTCCAACTTTAATTTCTTCTATATCGTGCCACATATATAAAAAATCTCATCTCGATCATGTCGTGAAGGGGTCAGCACCCAACTATCTCATCCATTGGTCCACGTTGGGACAGCTATCACATTGTAGCTTTATCACAACACAAATATTAATTCGTAATTTATTAATTATACCTGTTAACATAAAGAACATCCAAGGAGGTTAAAATCATTTTGTTGTTGCTATATTATTGTTTGTACACATTTCTGCTTTTATATGGTGCATTCCTTTAAAGGTCATTATATATTTTGTTTCCTCGTGCGATATATGCAGGTTACACTCACTTGAGGTACTGTATAACGCACGTGTAGCATTCAGTCTACCTTCGTGTATCTCTAAATATTAGCAATCACTTCAGGAGTTAGGCTGATAAGTGTTTAAGCACAGCAATATTCGTATTTATACTCAACTTTATTCACACTTCGCAATGGACCACCAACACGAGCCATAAGTTCTCCGAATGCAGTAAAGCTACAGCCGCAATTGCTGCTAATCGCAACGGTTATGTTGGCGGCATAGTCATCATCCCATTTAAAATTAGACTGACATCGCAATTAAGAACACTGCAGTATTCATCGTCTTCTATTGGCTGGAGTAGAGTCCGTTGCTTCAATCCAGTAGGGATCGATTCTGAAGCGGTTATTTTCTTCTACATCAAGTTGAAGCTGTCATATTTTCTTTGCACTTGAACAGAGAAGCCTATCTCAGGGGATGACACCGGTTCTGACTTCGAAACCTTTAATGAACAGTATACACTTTAGCGGAGAAATTGTTGACCAATGGAAAGGACCATACGCAAGTCTGATGCTAAAGTATTTCTCTACCACGCGATAACACGCGATTGCGCCATTGAGACAAGAATGACGCCTAATCCGTCTTGTTCCACCAGCGATCAGACCAAAGGTGCCTTAGATTACACTCAGGATGTGCTATTAAGCTTCAAATTCTCTTAATAACCTCCCCTTGGGTAATGACCACCATTCCCAGCTTCTAATCCGATGCTGCCACCTCATTTCTACTTTTCTGATATTTGCTGCTCTACAACCCAAAGTCCATCTATAAATGTCGAAGAAATCCTGCATCACACACCAAGAATCTCAAACTAGCTTGCCATACCTAGTCTGACAACCTTGGATACTTTCACTCACGTAAACGTCCGAACTACTACTATGAATTTGCTTGAAACCAGCTGTCGCTAATTACCCTACTAAATATCGTCTTACCCCGAACCCATTAGCCGGCCCTCGTAGCCACGCTCATTAGAGCGTATGTCTCTAGCGTTCCGTCGCGTAGAGGGTCGCGGGTTCGTGTCCCGCCTTGGGCATGTGTGTTTATGTTTATAGTGTATATGTGTGAAACTAAAGAAAACAGATAGTAAAATAAACGGAAACAATTAAAAAACGGTTAATAAAACCTAAAATGTACTCATAATCCATTGCCAAACCTATAATCCCGTAACATATAGACCAAATTCAAGAAATGTTCATATTTTATTTTATTATCAGTTCTAATTTATTGAATGGATCAGTAATTTCTGTATCAATTCACGTCAGAGTTTGGCCAAACAGTATGTTCCCCACCTGGAATAAATAACGTGCTAGGAATTGTTAACACCTTAGCTGGAAAGTCCATTTAATTTTAAAATGAATTCTGGGTAAACTATTCTGTTTAAAGCAAAGAATCATTAATTGTATGTGGACACCATTATGTTCTACGTGAGCGGAGCTTATCTAAGTGCCCACCTCGGTAGCGTAGGTGGTAGCATGTCTGCCTCACGTGCCAAAGGTCTCGAGTTCAAATCTCGGTCAGGGTGAGTTATCTTTATAAGGCTTTTTCCAGGAGTTTTCCTTATCCTTAGAGACGAATGTCGGGTGACTCTAAGCTCTATGGACCCTGGGCTCATTTGAGCATAATTTCATCAATTTCATTCATCGTCCGATATGACTTAACTTTGGAGGACATAAATAAAAAAGAGCTCATCTAAGCATTCCACATTTTCTAATAGTTGTTTTTAAAACACAATTTCATATTGAATAGATTTTTTGACCAATAATACTTCGAATTTTTCCCCACTTGCCGTGCAGTAAATTGGACTAAAGCAATTTTGTTTTAAGTGTTATTAAGTAACTGAAAGGCAATGTAGACTGATAGATTCGAATATGATATGACATGCCCATATTATTACTTACGTAGCCTTACTGTCACAAATTTTATATCGTTATGTCATACGTTTTAAGTTACACGGCTGTTAAAATATACCAAATATATACAAATGCCTTTCCTATTTACATAGTGTATACTCACTCTCATGGAAATAGTAATACTCGTTCTTAGGTTGACAATACTATCAATTGCACTAAACTTACATCCCAACTGCACTTTTCTCAGTCCCAGTCATTTGTTCAAGAACGAATACGCGAGTTATACCTTTCAGTAACAACCTAACTCGCTAATCCGAATGTCAAGTGTCAAGAGGCTTGATGGAAGTATCGACATCGCTTCAAAACGAGGCTGTCCGCCTCCTGATGACAAACGAATCCATAATGAAGTTCCATGCTTCATCAGATCCAACAATAAATTCAGTCTGTCTATATACCTAACTACGAAAACTCTTCCACGGCAAAAATACCTGGAATCAGCAATCATTCAGCTACAAGCGACGGATGTAGCTGTTTCAGTTTAACCCAAAATATATCATTTTCACGAATTTCAACCCCTTGGTGGAGGCGTCAAAGTATCAAAATATTAAAAATAAAATTCTAAGCAACCTCCTGATAAAATTATATTTAACTTGCTTGGTTTATGGCATTTTGACTGCGAACCAATTTAGCAAATTGTAGATTTCCTTGATTTAAATCCAATTTTTATTGCTTATGTTAAGTATAGTGTACCACAGGAAAGAAAGTCTCCGGAGAATGAGACGCAGGGGGTTTTGAGAAGGTTCCTACACCCTCCCTCGTTAGTTTATGTCACCCCATGGCAGTTCAGTTACAGACCATCCAAAAACATTCTGACGGCTTCTACTTCTGTGAATGAATCTTCTCGGTTTTAGTGTACAGAGTGAATAGGGAGCATGTTTTTAACGGTTCTAGTCCTTGTGTAGCATACGTTCTCTGTTACACACACTCGCTGTCCCTGTCCCACTATGTAAGGGTGGTGCATTCCTTTCAGGGACTTACTTTGCTTTGGTGGACGGTAGCGGTTTCTACCTAAAAATTCAATGCAGAGAGTTCACCGAAAATACACACGTTAAAATTCCCTAAATCCAGCAGAAGCATTCCTGAGAAAAGGTACGTGCATAACCCGAAAACAGAAATTCGGTTAAGTACCAAATCGGGTATTTAAGTTCAGTATCTTCAAAGGTTGTGACGCGAAAATTTCATGAAAATTCGCTTACTACAATCTACCCCTTACGAGGGAAAAATGTGTATATTTTTCTTTCATCTGAAGTAGCTCTAATAGAATATCATATATTTAAGATGCATATTATAATATATGAAAAATACATCTATATACTGAGTATTGGACGAATACACTTTGAAAACTAGTGTAGCTGGTAAATCGTATGAATTTGGAAAAAATTATAAAACAAAAGTGTAGATATCTTCAAAGAACTCAATTTATTTCAAATTATATTCTTTGAGGCATTTAACATTTCAAAGATATTAATTTTATTAGTTTTAATTTTCACCTGCCATTATTCGAAGAGGTACTGTGTAATGCACTCAAAACTTTCGTGTCAAGATTCGGAGCCTTCTGATACCAAAATAACTTTTTTTTTCAAGAAAAACAACGTATCTCTCTCAGCATAATCTGAAATGAAGTGTTCGATAAATATCCAACTTGGTATTTAAGTTTCCTATCTTTCAGCTTTTATAGGTTATGTTTTAACTTGAGGACAAATATCTTTTTGAGGAGCTACAAAGATAAAATAACTAAACATGAAATTAATATTACAAAACTTATAAATAACAATGATATTCAATCAAATAATAAAGTTATTACAATAGAAGAAGAATTTAATCTAACAATTTCTCAACGTGACACAAAGCTATTAAAGGAAAAATACCTTTTATATAAATATTCTTTATTTTTTATTTTAAAAATAACTAAATATTTTGATTAAAATACTACATGCAGAACACATTTAAATAATAAATAAAACATGCATATTGAATTTTCTGAAAACTGTATGCGAAACCTTGCTCATTCCTTAACGACTTTTGCATAACTGGTAAACCACAAGAGAAAGAGAGGGAGACAGACACTTGTTCTTAATTAACGTCCTCAAATGTAATTCATATCGGACTATGAGATGATCAAATGAGCTTAAGCGTTACCGGAAATTCATCTTTCAGGATAAGGGAAACCCCGAAGAAACCTTATCCAGATAACTCACCCGGACCGAGATCAGAACTCGAGACCTCTTGATCGTGAGGTAAACACGCTACAGAGGCGAGCGAGAAAGAAACAGACGAAAATCTTACTGCATAAAAATCGTATCTCTCTTTAAAGCACACTGCTTGTCAAGAAGCATTTTTGTAGTAGTAACCGATTTCAAGGTACACTTTATTTATTGGATTGAATCTTCAAATACCTGCATTTTCATCACGTATAGCGAACTACATTTAAAAATAGGTGACAATCGATTCAGTCAAAATCCCTCTTGTAGCCAATACAACCAAATGTGAAATAGCATTTCTCAAATATATAAAATTGTCGCATCCTATCACTGAATGCAGCTGGCAGCTACCATGGCAGCCATGAACAGGCCAGATACACACGGGGAAACGTAACTACTAGAATGGTAACAGCACTAAGAGGTAGGAAATCCAGGTATTAACTCATAAGGGAAGATTAATCAAAGAACAGAGTTCAGACCATGATGGAAGATTAATCAAAGAGCAGAGTTCAGACCATGATGGAAGAGAATTAATTATTATTTTAACAAGACAAGAGTCATAACTTGTACATTGACCTTATGAAAACAAAAATTTGTAAGAATAATTCGTGGTAGAGAGGTAGAGAATGTCACGTGTTGTATGTTTCATTTTACTGATACCTGAAAATTAGCGCTATTTCCTATCGCATTAGTGTCAAAGATGTTTTGGGATACAAACAATTGTGTTTTGTTTTTGCATCGAAAATTAAGTGCAACTTCATGCAAGCTTTACCTGTGGACACGTGGATTTAAAAATGATATATGTAATTGTTAGAAAAATTTGTGCGTGTTGCAAATTAACATTTTTTGTTCAATTATCATCAAATTTGCAACTAAGCAGAGCAGCTGCCTGAGTGATAATACGCTTTGAAACAGAGTGAAGCTGAGTTATTGAATATAGTGATTAGGTGCCACGTAATTTAGTTATCAGCCAGTAACCTCACAAGATTAACTAGTGCTTTGTATACATTCAGCACCTTTTGACACTTGGCTGGCTTTTGGTCAGTCAATCCTGTATTAACATCATCACCAAACCTCCAGTGCACGCAACTTCCGACGCTCCGTTCATACAGCAACACAACACATACCGAAACATATAGCAGTTAAGGGCGGGTTCTAATCAAGTGAAAATACAACACCGTCATACGGTCACAAAATAGAAAATTAATATTCAATGTGTTACAGTTTTGTAAAGAAGAAAAACATAAAGGTCTAATTATTTGTTAAATAATACTATAAAAGAACATCAGTGGAGAAAAGTGAACCAACTGTACATTATATACCTAAAGAGGTTCAAAAAATAAAAAAAAAATCAACGCTTGGTAAACACCGTCCACATCCAAAAAGGTTCGAACTCGATGAGTTTGAAAAATGTGTTGGCGCAGAACTTTTCTCGAGTTTTACGAACACAGAAAAGGAGTGTCTATACTACGTAATCTTATGAATGCTGTTAAAGAAAATATTCCTTTTGAAGGTAGAAGGGCACATTCTGGAGAATACTTAAAAACACGTGATACTGATATGCAAGTGCGTTACGTACGATGTCCTGATGTTTTGATAGACTATGCCGTAGCCTTCTCTGACCTCTCTAAACCGACACATGCTGCAATAGCTACCTCTCATAACTGCATTGATTGCCAGACAGGTAATACACATATTAAATAGCAGAGTACACCACTTCCTAGGATGTATACAGTTTTTGCTCACTGTTTTATGCTTTATTACAGCTCAACAGTAACCAAAACCTGTCACAATATGGGTGAAATATTATCCCACAACCGAAGAACGTGAACAAAATAATTTACATGACTTTGTAATTTACGCCATTTATAATATTACAGAATGTTTGTAGTAACTATTTACTCCTCCCTGGTTCCAATTACAGTTAAAACCTCACAAACATAGAAATTTATCGTATCATTTTATTGCAGTCCAGTGAAGGGAAATCATGAATAGACACAGAGATAAGCTTTATGCTATCATAGCAATGTATGTATAATATTAGAGGTACATTCATTGTAATCTTAAGTTTGTTGAGAAGCCTTTCTACCGTAAACAATTACACAGTGTAATGTATTTTAATGTTTTGTAACATCTGAGATGAAAATCTGCAACATTATGAATCAGCCCACACACAGTAAAAAATAAACATGCATTGCAGTGGAACCGTAAAAAGTGTAAACTTGGCAAGTAAATGCAGCATCAGCAGTGTAGTAAACACCATGTATGATTTGTAACTAAATGGAGGCTGATATACTTCACTAACAAACAGTTGTTTCTGCCCACTCTTACAAAACATACATATTTGTTGTGCAGTGACTTTTTTCTTTTTTGTCTTCAACTTTATCTGAACTTTTACAATTCAAATAAAACTATATACAGAGGGAATAAAGAGTAATTCATAGACTAGTCCCATAAAATAAATATGTATTTTTATTTGTCTCGTTAACATATTGAATATTTGGTATTTTACTATGTACCACAGTCTAATTTATTAGGGACATAACAAAATTATCGCAGGAGCAGGTATTTAGAATAATTGAACGCTATTAACTGAAGAATTATATTTATGGAAAAAGGAAATTTAAAAAAGAAATCTTTATACAAAGGGTGCTTGGCATACAAGCAGTTCTTAAAATCTATTTTTGTATATATATATATATATATATATATATATATATATTCGGAAAGCCTTAAGACTCCGGTGTTTTCCGCTATCCTGAAAGAAGAATGTCGGCAACTCTCTATAGACCTGAGCTCATTTGAGTAAAGTCTGTTTAGTTAACGCATGTGCACGTCGGCTTCTGCCTTTGACGAACCCCTATAATCGTTTAACAACCCCCGACCTTGTGCAATGTGCAAATGTGAACTACAAAACCGAACAGTGGATCATTTAATATACAACTGTCCTCTTCTGAACAGTGAAAGCTCAAACAAAACATTAGACTGAGGGGTGGACAGTGGCCGGCAACAAACAGTGGTCTAATCAAGCACTACCAAAAACAATTTTTAAAATTCATAAACAAAATAGACTTTGAAAAAATGTAAAAGCATAACAAAAAAAAAAATGTATCATATAATGAGAATTTGTAACACTTGTAAAAATTGTAATTACTGCAACTCGTAATAAGTTTAAGGAATGCATGTAGTGTTACGATGTAACGGAGCATGCAGTGTTAATTAAAAAAAAAAAAAAAAAAAAACCGACCCTCCTACTCCCAGACCGTTCTGCAAGGTTGCCACCTTTGTGGATACGTCATGGATATCGTGCGAGGTTTCGTCTAAATAAATGATCTTATGTCCATTACTGCAAAACTTCCTTAGTTTTGACAAGTATATCGCCAAGCTACAAGTCTAATGGATTCCATAATAACCCTTATCTTATTCAAAGTGCAGTATTTGAAACCCAGCTCCTTTAGGAGGCCGCGCAAAGTGCAGTGCCCATAAGGAAAATCACAAATTTCTTGCAAATGTGCAACCAATTCGTCTAAGGTGGGCGCTCTCCCTTTTGCATAGAATCAATAAATTTCTCGACGAATTAAATCGCAAGTGAATTTATCTGCGTTATAGAAACGTTTCCTTTTGTTTTCACACTTGATCGGCGTCTTTGGTATTCCTTTCGTCACAATATTTCTCACTGTATTTCTGTGTTCAAAACAAGCGCTTGAATTTGCTTAGAAACAGTTTCCGTTATAACTTTGTTTTTTTTTTTTTTTTTTTTTTTTTTTTTTTTTTTTTTTTTTTTTTTTTTTTTTTTTTTAGGCTTTTCCAGTAATATAATTCGGCCCAGTTATTCACACTGTCTTCACTTTGATTATTTATCTCTACTTCATTTGCATTTACCACTGCATTTCCCTCCGACGGTCTCCACATTGTGACACACAACGAATTTCTGCACGTAATGAAACAGATCAACTAGAAGTTGGAACGTTGGCAACTGAGACTCCACGTGGAGTAGACATGCGTCTGTCACTTCGAGAAAATCAGGGTTGCTATTGGTCCTCAACGACAGTGTTCCATTTCTGAAGTGTGAAGTGTGGAGATAGATTTACGACGGTCATTAGTGGGCGGGCGGCTCAGGTTCCTTTGACTCGGAACTGTACATGCGTTAACTAAACAGACTTTATCATTTCACTCATTTCATTCATCGTTTGATATGACTTAAACGTTGGAGGACGTTAGTTTAAAAAATAAATTACTACGCGTGAGTAATACAGAGAGTGAAAAGTGGCATTTCAAAATCCAAACCAATAACAAAGAATTCCTCGAAAGTGATTAAGGCCCCCTGCCCCCCCCCCAAAAGGAAGATGAACTGCATATATTGAACTATACCAGGATTAGGGGACTTCAAAACTTATTCCAGAACATTCAGAGATTTTATTAAATCATGCAGACATGTTAAACATAATATGACAATATAATAAAAACTAAAAATGACCAAATATTTTCCATGGTTGAGTGCGGAAATCATCTTCTATGAATCTTTTGTCGCAATTCTTAGAACACAAGTTTGTATTTAAATACATATCGTATTTTACTTGGAATTTTTCCGATATTAAATGTAAACATTAATTCGGCAATAGCAGTCTTTGCAGATTTAGCCAAGTGCAATAAAAATGTATGTTTTTCTGTGACTTTTACCAAATTTGCTGTTGCAGTAGGAACAATTTAACTGAAGCTCAAACCCATGACGTGTAAGAAGACGCCCGCTCACAACAATCTTGATGAGACATCTTGCGGTTTGCTAGGTTGGTAGGTCGGATATGTATGTACCTTGCTCTAATTCCCACAGTTGTGGTATGTTTCAAGGACAGCGTTACGCGCAACCAAAGCATGACCTTCTTAATTAATTTCCTTAACTCCGTCTGCTCCGCAGAATCAATTAGCTAATGATTGTGAGCAAACATTGAATCTTCTTCTGCAAAGGAAAATTAATTGCCTTTAGCTATTTACCAACGATAACGCTAAAAACCAGAACTGGTTAAGTTAGAAAATCAAATATATTTGTCTCGTAGCCGCAGAACAAAACAGTAGGCATGTAGATATGTTGCGTAATGTGATAAAATAACAGTACGGGTATGCGGTATTTTAAATACTATGTCAGTGTCACTTGTTAATTATCTGTTTAAGTTATTTGCTTATTAATATCAAAAATACATGATTAATTTCAGTAATAACTAATAAAACAGATACATCTGTTCCAAGCCTTTCGGCTGCTGTGGTGCGAGCGCTGCAAACCCTAGCACGTTACTATAAGTACGTCGGGTCGAAAATTCAAGCCTCTCTCCAATGGGAGTTGTTCGGATTAGGTTGGACTCGGCGGGTCGTTGGTTTTGGACACCCATAGATATTGTGACCTGGCCGCCCAGGCGGGGTTGAGGGACTCTGAAAACGTATAGTATCCGTTCCAGGACACTAGCCTGCAGAGCTAGAACACCAGCGGCTCCACAACAGTTGTTCGGTAATTTTCTCTTCGGGGTTGACACGTGTAAGTGCAGTTTCCTCTTCCACACTGTTATGGAACCGCTGGTATATATATATATATATATATATATATATATATATATATATATATATATATATATATATATATATATATATATATATATATATGCCACCGAGAGGTTGGAGTGAGGTAAGAGGGTCTGAGTGAAAAAAATATGTAGTGTTGTTTAACGCCCGCTTTTACTACATGCGGTACCGCAGGCGGTGGCACTGATGATAACATAAGATGAAGATGGAGCACCGGTGCAATAAGATGGGGGCAAACCGGAGACCTCGGAGAAAATCCGCCCCAGTGCCGTGTTGGCCACAAATCTCACTTTGCTGTTGCATGGACTCTCTCGCACGAGAGTCAAGCGGTCTAACCACTCAGCCACGGCGCAGTCACGATAGGATCTAAGGGTGTCTGGACATTAGGGACTTTAGCAGAGGGCACGCTCACAACAGCTACAGGTTGAACTCCCATCCCACAATGCAGGTTTACCATCCCCTGAGAGGGTGGAGATCGGAGGCCCCTTCCCCGTCCTACAGCCAAAATATTCGCCAAGCACAAAGGTAAGTGACTTACTTAAATGGAGAGACCGGAAATTTGAAGAGGATGTTATTCTTCGACTTGAGACTCAGGGAAACCCCTGAAAACAAATCCATTGGTGAGGAGGGTCGACCACGAAGGTCGAAATCCAACCCAGGGTCTCCCGAATAAGGCCACAGAGCTGTTTGCGAAAGTGTGAAAATCTAAACTAAAATACGCTGGTGTTTTTGGCCCAAATCCGTGTCAGATATTGTCTGTTCGCCTTTAGGACACTCGTATCACAGTGCACGTTTAGCTGCAGCGAACAAAAACCTTACCAACTAATTAAAACTGTCTGCCGCAGAATACGTCTGTGTGGGAACACTTCACGGCCCCGCGAGCCAAGAACTACATACTGAATTACCGTGCAATTTGGCTAACATTTCTATGGCCGGCCAAATTTATGGGAGTTTAGATGCTGGGCTGGGCCCGCTCGCTCCCATTCAGAGTGTGCCGCAACTTTCAGAATAATCACCAAGGAATTGTCCTTTCTTTCAATAGATTTAACGTCACAGCGTTTCCAATTCCACACCGAAACCTAGTCTTCAAATATGTTTTAATGTCTTAAGTAAAAAGTAAGTGTGCTCTATCATTTATATTTTTACGAATCAACAGTAAACTTAATCCAAGAAAAATTTTTACACAAATACACACGTAGATAAATTTACGCAAATTAAAACAACAGATTACAATTAATATAATAGTTCTACTACTACTTACTACTCTGCCAACTGCTACGACTGCTACTAATATTTTTTCCTCCCTCACATCACCCATTGTTACCGGACAGGATTCCACTAGTTCGGAAAATTGAGGTGAGGGACGTCGAAGCACTCAGCCTGATAGAGGAAACCAGGAAGCCAGTCCAATACCTGGGATGAATGCGAGCGAATTGGAAGATAGTATGCGGGTGAAATAAATAAAAGGAAATATGGATGATGGGGCAATTGGTGGAATGATGGCGGGGGAAACCGGAATACCAGAAGGAAACCCACCGCTGCGCGGTGTTGTCCATCACGAAGCTCACTCTGCGGATGGAACCCTGACCGCCTTGGCGAGAGTCGGGCGGTCTAACCACTCGGCAACGGCGCGGCCTTAATAATGATGATGATAATGATAATAATAATAATAATAATAATAATAATAATAATAATAATAATAATAATAATAATAATAATAATAATAATAATAATAATAATAATAATAATAATAATAATAATAATAATAATAATAATAATAATAATAATAATAATAATAATAATAATAATAATAATAATAATAATAATAATAATAATAATAATAACCTGCCGCGCTTGACACAGTGAAAAATATAATGAACAGACATTGAATTTGTACGTAAATGAAGATTTTGTTTGTTTTCGCTTGTGATATTCCCTGTCCTAGCGTAATGCACTGGAGCATGGCAGCTCTGGCTCCTGGCCACAGAATATGCTTCGGTTGTATATCACCCATCCTTGTGGGTTTTCAAGTTCTGGTAATCCTCCAGTGTTGAATTCACTGGACTCCTAGTGAGAGATGTGATAGCAAAAAAAGATCTTTAAGTTCAGGTGCAAGGACCACTGAGTACTTTTCCAAATCCCGCATATATTACTCGACAGAGCGTTGAGGCGTATCGACCTTTAGGTGACCAGCGCTGCCATCGTTCCTTATCTGGTCTTATCTGGTCGATTAGAGAAGTGAAATATTATTGTTTTGTTCTGGCTTTATGAACTCTGAAAGGAATGCGTTCACTACAGACATACACACGTATAGACAAGTTGACGTAATGATATACGACTCGCGCACAGATAGAAACGCTGGGAAGATAACATGCAGCCCACTTATTACACAAGCGGCAGCCCATTGTGTAGCCTGTGACACTGGATATGAATATTGTTTTTTCAAAGCTTCTTCATCACATTTATCTATAACGCTACTTATAATTTCACGCCCTTCCGAATGCAATACCTTAAATTTCTTAAGATCTTCAGACATGGTGAGAAGACTAGTAAATCTTACTGTACTGAACTAGTTCTGCATCCTGCTACGCAAGTAGACTACGTGACCTTCTGCAGGTGATTGCTGAATGTTTACTGTATTGCTCACTCGCGGCGTAACCGGAAAACGGTTCCCCTCTCCCCAACACTTCATTCCGCGGAGGTCACGAGTCCAGAACACAACGATAGTAAGATGATGTACAGTACGTTACGAAACACAAATAGAGCGATTGGAAGCTGTGTGTGTCTATATGTTTTCTCGCACATGCCGATATATGATACGTTCCTGTCCAGAAGACAGAGTATACGAGTACATAAGTGAACAGAGTATACATACACTGCACTCGCCGTGTATGTGCGATAAGCTGAGGTAAACATCTCTGTGTTGCGAAGTTTTTTTCCGATACGTCTTCTCGCTTTGCCATGTAGTACTTGGGAAAGCGTGGAAGCGTATCGGACAACGCAAACAGCAGTTTTTTTACGCAAACCAATCGCACATACAAGGCGATACAGTGTATGTATATAACAGTTCTAGCAGCGGGACTATACACTTGTTTAAGGTGCAATCAGCACCATTATCATACATCGGCAGGCGCAAGATATCTTGAAGTTGAATATTGTGAATCAAACTCCCTTTGTGTCAAGCGACCAACGGGCGGCTACAATGGAAATGTATATTTTTGTAAAATAACTGGCTAAACTTTCATACCATACGCACAGTTCCCAAGTGCTTTATTTGTGTTTCAACACTCTCTACGCCAGGTCGCAGTTTGGTAAACAAGATAAGCGAATGCAGTGCTCGTCACTGAAGGTCAATGCGAAGTGCTAACGCTACTTATCACTACTACTTTTATATGGAATTAACTTTTGTAATGTTTCATTTTCTGCGCTTCTTTTATAGTTTATAAAATTGTTTACTTCCAGTGTTGTTGCACATTTCATTATGTTTCCGTGCACTGAGTACACAACATATGTACGTGTTCTATTTTTTTAAATTGTGAAATTAATATTTAAGCGCATTTGTCATAAATTACATAGTATTTGCAAGGAGACTTGGATGTAATTAAGATACATTCCAAAGTACAGCTGAAACCACATTGGTTCTCAATGAGATGTGTGTCCAGGAAAATCAACCGTAATTGTGGAATATTTCAAAGAGAAACGTTAACACAGAAATTTGTGATTTGCGTATAAATTTCTTAAAGGTGAAAATTTAGTGCTTTCTAAGAAATTTCTCTTAAGTTATTGCTTCCAAATTTTGCCTAATAACACTGCGTAAACGTGGAAAGCTCCTTTTAAGGGTAGAAACTTGTGTTAATGGATGAAGGTAACAAACTTATGACTGAGGAATTCTTTTTCTTTTAAATTACATCCCCCAAGTAAGTCATATCGAACGATGAATGAAATGTGTGAAATGGTGCTCAAATGAGTTCAGGGTACATAAGTGTTACTCAACATTCATCATCCATGATAACGGAAAACCTCGGACAAAAACCCTATCCATATGACTCAACCTGACCGAGATTGGAACTCGGAACTTCTTGAATGTGGAGTAGACAATCTGAAGATTTGAGGTTTCATTGTGTACCTACTACAAATAAACTAAAACCGCCGGAATGATGTCAAAGGAAGGATGTTTTTGTATAAAAAAACTCGACGGAAATTTCTCCACGGTAATGTGTGAGGTTTGCAAGTGTTCGATCCCCAGTGGCCACTCAAACCGTGAGGATTTCGTTTCTTTTTCCCCAGGTCGGTAAAGTAAATTTCTGGAAAGATGTACCACGGCTGTCCATTAACCCACTGTTTCTCGTTACAGGTTTTCTCCGGATTTGTCTATCGACGGCGGATAGATGGTGTAGAATCTTGCGATATGGAACTACTTCTCGGCTCGTTAGAGAGTGGACCTTAAGCCTTCCACTGCAGGATCGAGCTCTCGCTGGTGCTTCGAAGAAGAGTCTTTGAGCAGCTCATAAGTCATCTGTGCTATCTCCCCGTTCTCCCGGAGATGCATACACAAAAGATCCCTCACAGGATGAGATAATAGGGTGTCCCCTCCGTTACCTGATCCATCCTATCTATCCATTGTGTACATATAGCCTGTCAATTATATGGGACATTCGAAACAAAATGACAGCAGTGAAATTCGTTAAAACGGATTACATTGTTATTTTGTTACTGTAATATTTTACCTTTGCTTTCGAGGTCAGCATTATTAACATCGACTTCGACATTTAGAAATTCGTCACATAAATTCGTTCGTCTTAGGCAGCTACTTGCCAATCTCAAAATCTGTGATACTGCATAGAATTACTCGCAAAACGCCATTGTTTTGACGGTTACATTTTGCGGAAGGGAGGGCAGGATTGCAACTTGTTGCCTTACACAGTTAAAGAGATATTTGGTTTATATACGCATTTTGTATATTTAAGGAACCTCAAAATGACTATTTACCATGATGTTTCGATACACAATTTTTGAAAGCCATGAATTTATCTGCCTTAGGAACACAGACTACAGAGAATTTGGTACCATGCATTCTGAAATTCATTATAATTTTCTACATAAAGTAATGCATTTGACAAAAAGTAACTCAAAATGCTTAACAAAAGTATTTCGACTATTTTTTCGACAAACATAGATCCCCCCCCCCTTCCCCGTTCCCATGATTCTGTGTACTCTGCGTCTTTCGATTATATTCATACAGAAAGAAAACTAGCATTTCAACATAGGCATTTGTTTGCAAGGAAATCCATGTCTGCCAAAATGTTTTGGCTTTAATAACATACAACATATACAAGAGCCCACCTCTGAAGCGTGGTGGTAGCGTGTCAGTTTCACATTCAAAACGTTCCGAGTTTGAATCTCAGAGTAAGTTGTCTGGATATGACTTTTTTCCGCGATTTTCCCTTATCCTAAAAGATGAATGTCAGGTAACTAAGCTCATCTGAGCATCATTTCACCCATTTCATTCATCCAACGATGATTTAAGATAGAGGACTGAAATTTAAAGAAAGTCAGAGAATTGATTCCAAATCCCCCATTATCGAATCGTTCACAGTTCAATTGGAGGCAATGCGTTACCAAAAATCCGAAGTGACGATGGGTAAGTTCATAAAATTATATATATATATATATATATATTATATATTGCAAAATAATTTTTCAAAATAAATAAACTCAAAAGACAACAAAAAGGTTAATGTGCAACACAAGTGTGAAATGCGTGAGAGAATCAAGTCTGTTTTTTTTTTTCACACTATACATTCGTTGATTCTACAATGATTTGCCAGTCAAAGGAAGCAAGTCATTAAAAATACATTACACATCAATAAAAATTTGTTTCTTGTACTGTTCAAAATAAGTGCTGCTTGCTCACAACTTAAATACCACCTAAAACTGAAATTTTCAGAATTTTAGGTTAGTTTGTTTTCAAAATAAAATTAATAAAATTGGAAAATATATTTATTTATGCGATAAGCCCGTAATTACTACCACAAGTGTTTTTTATTTCTCCTTTCAAACATGGAAATTAAAATTGCACGTACAAGGATGTTATTGTTTCTGAATTTTAAACAAATGCATCTTTATCGCAAATCCGTTTGAATGCCACACAGGAACTTAGAATTCAATTTCATATTTACATTTTGAAGAAATTCTTACGAGACATAAAATAATCGAAATGATAGTTTGCATTGAGAATATTTCACAGAAGTGCAGGCTAAAATGCCAGTTCAAACCTCTGTTTGCGGAACTATATCAGTCATTTTTATTTTAAAATAGATTTAACTTTTTAGGTTAAAATTTCGTATATTTGTGACTGCTATTATAAATAATATATTTAAATTAAATAATTGTGTATAAATTTTGTATACTAAAGAAAAGCTGTAGGACCTGTTACAATTTGTAATTTGTAGATAACTATTCTGCAACACTTATAACTAAGAATGTGTTTGTGGAGTCGAAAGGCACTGCTAAACTAAACATTTTGAGGTTGGGAACATGGGGCTGCTATTGGAATGTTATATACAGGTACGCTGCATGGAATATTGAATCTGATCGGATGAAACATCTTTATTTGCCAAATGTAACTCTCACAGTTGTGTACGTACGGTTTCAACTGACGAGTACCGGTACACAATGAGAAACCAACCGTTACATGAGCACAGTGTATTGCAGAGCATGCCTTGTGAATGTTAAATGGGAAAATCAAATGTTAGCTCTTACTGCAGGTTATTGTACTGTTTGAAAAGCTTCTGAGATTCCTTGTAGCTATTCTTAAAATTGTTATATTGGTAATTAAATATATAGTGTGTGAAAATACATTTTTGAGATATGTGATTCTAAGCATGATTCTCTTTTCTTTTAATTTGTACGAGCTCGTTAAACTTGTGATATAAAAACCGTTGAACCCATGCTGTCTAATCTAACATAACTGCTAACTTAACGTTTACCATAAATAACGTAATCTGGATAGAGCAATTTTAGTATTAAAATAGATATAATGCTTGACAAATGACTACAAATTTGTAAACGGTAGAGAAAATGGTGCGAGTGCTACCAATAAGATATTTTAAAACTTAATTTCACAGACACTTAACTAAAACATAGGTTAGAAACAAGATTTAAAGGCCATACCTTGATTAATGTTTCTAAATTTGAATTTACACGCACACAAAACACGAGTATCACATAGGTCAGCATGACCACAACGCAAATACACCGCCGGCACAATACAATTCGACTTGACAGTAAAGAGCGTGGCGCGTAAACGCATGTCGGTTGTTTTTCATTACTGCGCCTGCGGAGCCGTTTGGCACAAGAAAAGTGGCCAGCCAAGGTGCACCGTAAACAGGATCTCTTATGCAGCAGGGCTGGGACCCCTCCCAACTATACGCATGTGCACAATACATAAAACAGGTGTGTGTATAATGTGCAGACGGTACGGTGCGTGAGAACTTGTTTCCCCCACTAGCCTACCATGATCCACGCTGCAACTGCCTCGGGCTTGACGATCGCTGGAGCCTCGAAAAAAGATCAGTTTTCCAACGCTAAAATCAGAATTTGTTTCTTCGATTAATGGCGAAATCATGTAACGATCTCAAACAGAAGCGTAAAGTTAACTTTATGACAATTGAAGCTCACTTACCAGGTGTCAGTTGTTCGTAGAAGTATTGCATTCCAGCCAAAACTTCGATATCGAAATTTTATCGCAAATGTTTTGGAAGTTTTTGAATAATAATACAAAATACGTAAAGTATGCATAGCTTAAAAACAAAATGTACGATTTAAGTTCAGCAGAATGCGACATGAAGATTTTCAAAAGCGCACCCCTCCAAATGCCAAACTACTCTTCACAGGATACATTTTTCGAAAATTTTTGATTTTCTAAATAAATGGCTCTAACGACTTCTATTAAAATACCACATATTTAAGATATTTACATCACAAATGAAATGTTTGTCTTCAAAATTTTGAAAATAGCTTCCTAAGTATTTTTCACTACAAATGAATTTTGCATAACTGGTAAATCGTAAGAGAAACCCACAGAAATGTAAAGATATATTAATGAACATAATTTGTATCAAAATGTTTTGTGGAGCTATTTTTGACACATTCCTTGTTATTGGTTTGAATTTTGTAAAACTTGAGACACTCTTTTCAAATAGGAACTCATTCGTTTTTTAATGCCTTGACTATACAAAGAAAGTGGAATTTCAAAGCTATCAAAAACCGACTAGCTCTTAAAAGAGTTGACCATTACTAAAGCATGTTGTACTTATTATTTCCAATGTAAATGCAAATAACTGTTTTTTTTTTTTTTTACCTTTTATTTTTTTTCTTCGGAGCGCGTTATTGTAGTGCAATTCCTCGGGAAAGGTTAATCAGTCCACAGGTTATATCTGATAACACTGATGATGATAATCAACACATAGCCCTAAAATAAAATAATTATTTCCAGTGTGCACCAGGCCATTTCAACTCTAGAAAGAAAAGAGTTCTGATATCATTTCTGTAATAAGGATCAAAATAACAAAAAACCGACAGTTTGTTTTTTAATCCAGTGTAAAGCACCGTACTATTCTTTTTAAATACTCTACTTACAGAATTAGATTTATTACCCGTGTTTTAATTACGTTCTTATATTAAATAATACATAATTATTTTTGTAATATTCTGATGAAACATTTCAGTTCTGCAATAGCATTTATCTTGTTTTCTTATTAATATGTGTTATTTTAACCTCTCCATTTGAAAAAGCGTAGCTGAGGTTAATACGCCATTCATATGTTTTAGTTTAAAAACTTTACCCCTACTTCCTAATTTCCTGTAAAATGCCCGCCTCGGTAACGTGGTGGTAGCATGTCTGCCTCACGTTCAAGAGGTCCCGAGTTCGAATCTCGGTCAGGGGGGATTGCCTGGATAAGGTTTTTTCCGGGGTTTTCCCTATCCTGAAAGACGAATGTCGAGTAACTCTAAGCTCCATTGACTCGGGCTCATTTGCGCATCCTTTCACCCATTCCATTCATCGTCCGATATGACTTAACGTTGTAGGATGTTAATTAAAAAACAATCCTGTAAAACCTTCTCTTGTTCAGTAAAGCGCTGTAATTTTACGATACAATTTAGAATGAATAAACTGTTTGGTGCAGTGAATGTACTAAAATTACATGTGAAATAAATAAGAATCCTTGCTGATTTGGTAGTATGTTTCTTTTTTCTATTAACGCGTACCGAAATCCTTCTTGGTGCAATTATTTAAAACCCGCACGTTATATATTCTGTTACAAACCAGTGACGGGGACCCGTGATCGTGATGAAGGATAGGTACAAATAGCTTCTGACCTATCATATTCATTAGTGCACTACATATATTAACACTTTGCAATATCAGTAGTGAAAATCTGTAGGCATTTGAATCTGCCCACAATACTGTAAAAATGCTTTCTTTGTTATAAGGTGGTAAACGGGCCTGGCATTTGATGATTTTTTAATTCTTAGCTTTTGCATTAGATTTACTTCGGTTTTCATCTAACTTTTTTACACAACCATTTACTCTCACATTGCCACTTATACATTCTAAACAGGATAACGAATAGTCTTAATTAAAGAACAATTTCCACACACGACCGAGAATTGAACCCCGGACCTCCAGCTGAAAGTCAGCTCACTGATCACTCGATCACGGTTACGACAATGTAAACTTATCAATTCTTTTCGATTATGTTAAGATAAATTACACGTATTTTTATCGCACAACAATCTATTTTACAAAGCCAATGAGAGATGACCAGTGTAAATGGCAGGTACGAGAAACAGCGTAAAATTATACGGAACAGGGTTTACAGGGTTTGAAAGGATATAAAATTAGCCAACAAAATGTGATGTGTTGCACTTATGATTTTCTCTACTCCTGTAAAAACTATTCTTAAAACCTCTATAGAGTTTATGTCAAACGAACCAAATAGTATCTTAATAGTACTTTTCTTGTAGGTACGATAGTTGTAAAGAAAATTCGGGTAGAATGCAATACTTTCGTGGTAGAGAAACTAATTACATAAGAATGTAGAAGGTTACCTAAATATTTTAATTTTCTCTGCTGTTTGGACTGAATATGGATACCAAGTTTCGTCACGGGGGTGGGGGGACTTATTCATAAAGCAATTTCAGGGAACTCCTGTCACTAATTTGAGTCTGCACGCGTAATTTCGCCCTGGGAATACGCTTCCCTGTCGAGTTTGCAAAACAGCGAAACCTGGGTTTACAGTCTAAAGTGTTTAAATGAGCTGAGTCTCTCCTGAGGAACACGTGTGTGTGTGAAATGGTGTCAACACCACACATCGATCATGTGCCCATAAATGTTAACGAGCGTGAAAAGGCTGCGTCTGCATTTCTTGTTTTAGAAACCACCTCATCGAAGCAGCTGCTGTTTGTTTAACCACGAGGTCGTCGTACTGTTTTTCTGTTCTTCCATAAACACCAGAAATGTTCCCCCAGGTCATAACCCTCCAGGAATTCCTCAATCACAAACAAAATTGATTGGACTAGTGGAGTTATATTTTGCGAATACGAAAGTTAGCGGAACATGATTTTAAAGATGGAGGGCGAACAGTTTGAAGGAACTGTATAGGCAATCCTTAGAAGAAAAATTTAACGTTATTTTTTTTTTTTTTTTTTCGGAAATCTATGGTATCTCGAATTTTCTGCAAATAATCGGTGTACACCTTTCCATACCTTTTCATTCCATATTAACTAGAAACCTAATACAAAGGAAAATGTAAATCTGAAAATTTGCGCTATAATACAATTGTTGCTCGTGTGCACAAATATACACAAGTTTTCAATGCGCCTAATTTTTACTGTCTCTACTTACCTTAAGTAGACGGAGTATTGTATTTCAACAAAAAGTTCACCGGAAAAAGTGTCTTGAGTTATATGATACAAAAAATATCCCTCCATCCTATACTGCACCTTATACGAAAGATTTATCGAGCAATTTGATTTCTTGAAAGAACGATTGTGAGCCCACCTCTGTAGCATAAGCGTCTGTCTCACATTCAAGAGGTCCGGAGTTCGAATGTCGGTAATGGTGAGTTATCTGGATACATTTTCTTTGCGGTGTTTTCCTTTGTCCTTAAAAATGAATGTCAGATAACTCAATGGAGTCAGCTCATTTGAGCATCACTTCACCTTATTATTTAAGTTAATTAGTGGAAATGAATCATTTCTTCACACTAGCCGCACATAGGCTAAGGTTTTGTATGGATAGTCCACATGAAAAATTCAATGCCATGGCCGGGATTTGAACCTCGTATCTCTTGGTTTCCGTCCAGTCGCTCTAACCCATTGAGCTACCATGGCCAACGTGCCGTACTGACATTAAATTCTTCAGTTGACTCATACATTCCTGGTAAACTATTGGTAAACTATTAAGGGATCTCGTATCCGAGATACACCGTTTGTGGCGACTTACTATCGTTAAGTACTTGAATCCCACTATGCTTCTTAAACGGTGTATTAAACAAACAGAAAAGAAGGGGGGGGGGGAAACTTACAGGCTATTCAGGAAACAAGTGGATACAGCATTCGAGTTTAAACAGAAAGTGTCCCCATCCTTTCTTATTCTTGCTGGTACCAAAATAAATGACTGTTTACAGCAGAAGCGTGTATACTAATATTTTTATCCGGATATTCGTTGACTCAGATTACCTCTGCTCCCTTCGAGTCCGAACAAAAGAGGTTCTTGTGTGGTACGTGAAAGCCTCTGGGATACGATAACGTTCGTAAGGGGGACTCACACCTTTGTATCCAAGTCCCTTACGAAATATATCCCGAGAGGAAGAGGTGAGAGCGGCCGGAAGTAACAGAGGGCAGGGTCAATATACTTTCAAGATTTTCTGTGTATGTCCTCAGACGTCTGCTTAATTTTGGGTTACATAACTAGTAAACCTTAAGAAATAGACAAAATTGCACTACACAAGAAAATCTAGATGTAGTTAAAACACACAATTTATGTCAAATACATTTGCTTTTAGGACGAACCATTTCTGAGATATATCTTGTTATCTGTTTAAAATTTCCAATTCTTATACTTATCTCAAATGGGTTACAATTATTCGCCTTTATCTCTTGTCCATGCAAACAGAACAGAATGTCAAATCAATTACATATCGAGCAGTTCTTTAAGGACTTGACTAACGCTTTAAATCTACTTTATTCCTATATCCCTTGTACCTACGAGAAAATTACCAATAAGATAATGCTTATCCGGATTAACATGAAGTAGATATAGGAATAAGTGTAAGTTTGTTCAGGTGTGGACAAACTCATGTGAGTGCAACACATCACATTTGTATCACCTTATGTATCCCATATTTAATAATAATAATAATAATAATAATAATAATAATAATAATAATAATAATAATAATAATAATAATAATAATAATAATAATAATAATAATAATAATAATAATAATAATAATAATAATAATAATAATAATAATAATAATAATAATAATAATAATAATAATAATAATAATAATAATAATAATAATAATAATAATAATAATAATAATAATAATAATAATAATAATAATAATAATAATAATAATAATAATAATAATAATAATAATAATAATAATAATAATACAAACGGTTCAGGGAGATCGGCCTAGGAGATCGAACCCATGGCCCCTCGAATGCGAGTCCCACAGGTTACTGCGACGTCACTGAACTAAGACTACTGTATTACGATGGAAGTTACAGCGACAATCTGGATTGGACTCGAAACAAAACAAAAGCAAACTAAGCACTGTGATAAATCCTATGCACGCTTCCTTGTCTTCAGTCTCCTGTTGACATTTCACGCCCCCTACCATCGTTTTATTTAGTTTTCCTCCCGAACAATAAAAATTTGGCATGAGGACCGGGACCGTCTCTCTGACGAAGAATGCTGCATGCGTGAAAATATGGGCATCATTTCCTCAACATAAACATGGCACACAGAGACTGGATATTTATGGCAGGAAGTGTGTATACGCGAAACACACTCACACACATAGATTTATGTATGTGTCGTTATTAAACGCACGGCCAATATACCAAGACAGTCAACAGGCAGACAGAATTAATGGAAAGAGCAAAAGTTTATTTGTGCATTGGGGACCAAATATGGCACAAATATGTACAAACATGCTAGCGTTTCATTTCCACAGGCCCGCTATACAAGAATCTTCTCTACTCTTGGAGGTTCAAGTATAAATACGAAAATAAACAAGCTATATAAAAACATACTGACATATGTAAAACATCAGGCTCTTTCTCTTATTTTTTTCTATTTTTAGGGCATCGTGTTAGACTTTACCTTTGCAGAAATAATTTCATTACAGATTTCGTAATGGCTATAAAATGGATCTGGAAATCGAAGCGATATTCAAATGTTTAAAAGTGAGAATACATTACGTATACTTTATAAATCTACTCTCTTGGTGTATTAATTTGTATCTATTTGTTGTGGTTTACCAGTTATAAATAATTATAAAACTATTTCAGAATAAACAACACTTCACAGGCTATTCTAAAAAAAAATCAATATAGATTTTTTATTTATTGGATTATAGCTTAAACACAAGGCATTTTCTCCAACATTGTTCAAACTACTGTTGAAGAGTAAACAAGTTTGAATTTTTTTTGGCTTATTTATGCTAAGTATGATTTGGAATGGGCAGGAATTTCTTCCAAATCTATTGTCACATCTTTGGAAGATACAGAAAATAAACAAGTTTGATATTTATGCTACTTTTCACTTCGACAGTATTTTTTCTTTTCTTTGGGGACTCCAAATAAATCTTAATACATTTTTATAGATTCCAATACCTCCTTTATACATATGAGGGCACAGAAAGTAAAAATATCCAGATTTGCAGCACTATAAAACAAAAAAGGTCATCAAATAAAAGCTATATAAAATATATATTATACCAATTGTATTAGCGTTGCTTATAACTTATTTTAATCATGTATAAGCAATTAGCTTCAAATTAACTAAGTTCTACTGCTGTAAACAACAGCGGTCACTACTTGAAAGTCAGTTATTATGGCATTTATACAACAAAATTAGCTTTTTACTAACGTTGTGTTTTTATTGTCATAAACATTGAACCACTTAATTGTTGTTAATTATATCGTACAACCTATAGGTATAAATAAGGTACATAGGTTCCGAAATTACACTCGAATTTAGTAACAGTTCGTCATTACTCTATAAAAGATAAATAGATGTAGCAGTAACCACTTCCAAAAAACTCACTACTGCATGTTTGATTCTTCAAAAATGAATTACATCTTGGAAATACGTTAAGAAACAGCGTTAGAGTTTACTTGTTCATAAGTCATTTTTTTCTCATTTAATTCGTTCTATAATATTTTTGGAAATTACTCCGATTCTTCAAATTCGTGTATGACGTTTATAAAATTATTTTGGATGTATTTTTAAAGCTATATTTTGGTATATGCTGTGAAAATGGGCTGTGATTTGACTGAGGTGAAAAGGTCAGAGGTTTTATA
The DNA here is from genome assembly GCA_030765055.1 of Mantis religiosa. Classification (NCBI taxonomy): domain Eukaryota; kingdom Metazoa; phylum Arthropoda; class Insecta; order Mantodea; family Mantidae; genus Mantis; species Mantis religiosa. Next base: position 98,502,270 of record CM060952.1, read on the forward strand.
ATTTCAGAAATTTATTTTGCATCAAGAATTATATAGAAAACCAGCTACATTTAATTCATATAAAATAACACTACAAATGCCACATATAAAAAAGCTAAAGTAATAATTTTTTAATCTGTAAAAAGGCCAGAACATGTAAATGTGATATTGTTTGTTTTTTCTTTATATTGCAAAATGATAACTTTGTCACTGTTAATTTGAATGCAGCAATTTCGTATGAGGTACTGTACAAATACATCCTGAGTAATTATATTTACCTTTTGGAAAAATAGCTGGTTTTACAGAAAAAAAAAGACGTCGAATTATAAACTGACCAGATTCATGTCTGTAACGGTAGAAAGTTAATAAATGTTTTAAATGGGCAAACTTGATTAGAGAAACAGCATAATAATGCTGATCAAAAATGTACGATAAATGTACGAGGTCTGTTCAATAAAGAATGGTCATACTTTTTTTACGGTCACAATTTTTAGCACTAAAATTCAATCTTATTATATTGTGTTGGCTTAATGTGAAACAAACACGCCATAGTAGTTTCATTGTTGGTACTCCTGGTTCCCGCGTGTGAGAACCAGGCAAGTCCAGACATGTTCAGTATCCCCTACCGCTGCAATCGAGGTAACACGCGAGGAACAATACGCGGCTTTGAAATTCTGCTTTCGTCTCAACAAATCTTCCGTTGAGGCTTATACAATGTTACAGGAGGCCTATGGAGAGTCTGTTCTTCCCTACAGCACAGCTCGAATGTGCTTTAAAATGTTTAAAGACTGCTGCTGCCATTGTGAGAGAGGATCGACCAATTACCTTAAGATAACTTTCTGAAATACTTAACATTTTATTGGGTGCGACCCATACGTTGGTGACAGAAACATTACATATGAGACGTGTTTGTGCGCGATGGGTTCCAAGACTGTTGATTCCCGAACAAAAGGACATTCGCATGCAGGTCTGCATGCAGTTAAAGTTGAAGTTAGAGGAAGATCCGGAGTCTCTTTCAAACTTAATCACTGCTGTTGAACCTTGGCTACATAATTTTGATCCTGAGAGCAAACAGCAAAGCTCAGTGTGGAAATCTCCTTCATCACCAACACCCAAAATAGCAAAAGTGGTTGCTTCTGCTGGGAAAGTTACGGTCAGCTCTTTGATATTCATGGAATGGTTTATCAGCATGGTGTACCTGCACACACATCAGTAACTGGAAAGTATTACAGGGATGTTCTGAAAACATTGCAAGTCCATATCAGGCGCAAAAGACCACATTTCCATGAAGCAGGCTGGATGCTGCTCCACGATAATGCGCGGCCGCATATTGCCAATGTCGTTGCTGAATATCCTGCAAAAATCAACGTGAAGTGCATCCCTCACCCTCCCTATAGTCCGGATTTAGCTACATGTGACCTTTTTTTTCTATTCCCTAACTTGAAGAAACGCCTTCGTGGGAGAAGCTGAGGCAATTTTGAAGGATCTCTCAAAAATGGTTTCCAGCGTGTCTTAGAAGACTGGCAGAAACGCTGGGAGAAGTGCATCGCATTCAGGGGAGGCTATTTTGAGAAGGACCATAAAATTATGAGGATGAGTAAAGGTACGTAGTCAAAAAAAATTGCGATCATTGTTTATTGAACAGCCCTCATATTAACTTCTAGCCAAGTAGACAAGCATAACAAAATAATAATAATAATAATAATAATAATAATAATAATAATAATAATAATAATAATAATAATAATAATAATAATAATAATAATAATAATAATAATAATAATAATAATAATAATAATAATAATAATAATAATAATAATAATAATAATAATAATAATAATAATAATAATAATAATAATAATAATAATAATAATAATAATAATAATAATAATAATAATAATAATAATAATAATAATAATAATAATAATAATAATAAATAAAAGTACTTATAACAGAATTTAAAAGGCTGCAAAAATTGTTTTAAACAACTGGAAACATTTCAATCAAGTGATATATGCTGCCCGTTTCACTTACACGCCTCTGCAATCTTGGAAACAAGGAATGGGCCCGGTAACGTCTGTTGTGATAATGTTGTTGATATAGTCGGCAAATCTGTCTTGAATTTCTTCGGGCGTCAGCGTAAATGAGAAACATCTCGGTATTTTTGAAACCACCACTGTCTTCTCAAAACAAGTTTCCCCGCATCGCAGTGACTCTATCCTGGTTTGTGTACAATTCCAATTCCAATGTGAACTTCCACTACCTACTCATATTCTCAGTTTATTCAGGCCCAAGCTATAAACTTCCGAGACCATCATAACGTTCTTGGTCCTGTGTTCCTTTCTTTTAGCCAGGTGTTTCTCTCCTGTGCTAATAATTTAAAGAAATTGTTCAATTCACTATAGCTACTCAAATCAAACTATGAAAAATTAAACTTATAAACAGGATAACACGCAAACGCTGTAGGTAACAGCCGATGCTGTAACAATGTATCAATTCAAGAAATGAATGCAACGTCCACTGCTTGTTGCGCAGTCTGATTTACCTATTCATCCCGCTTCTCGTTTCGGAGGCTTTGCTACGCTTCTGAATTTCATTTTAAATTATTATTATTGGAGACCCATTTTTATTTCACCATCACTCTCTAAAATATCCTAATAAATTACACCTGACGCGTCTCTCCATCTCTCTTGTGAAGCGTGTGAGGATTTTTAAATAGAGAACGTTATATTCACAGTCCTGCCGTGTGGCGTAGTGGACCAGAGCGCTGTGCTTTGGGCGCCCAGGATCGACCCCACCCATGGGGAATGTGGATTTTAAGTCCCGGGTATAGGACCGGTGCTTACTCAGCATCGTGAGGAAATTGAGCTATGCTAGGTAGCGAACCCTGGTCTAGAAAACCAACTTTTCGGCTGGGGGTACCGTGATGCTGACCACATCTTCACATAGCCCAACATCATCTTACGTATGTGGGCATGAAGCCGGCAGTCGGGTTGGCAAACTCTGGCCCGCTAGCGGGCTGTTCCGCCATAGTTTACCTTATATTCACAGAACTTCAAACGGTTTCACCAAGTTCAAAGGGGTCCTAAGAGACTACCTGATAAGATACAACTTCCTATTCTACATTGCATCTCTTCCTCAACGTAAACAGTTCGGTTTGCATCGTAACACTCTGCGGTTATTCTTGTGCAGATAAATTTAAAAGGACTATTATTGTAACAGTTCAATTTATATGTTGTATAGATTCACTTACAACTAACAAAAGAACTGCAGGTTTATAACGCTAGGCGCTTACCCGAATAGGCGCTTCTATGGCGTAGGTGGTACCGTCTCTGCCTCATGTTCGAGGTCCCGAGTTCGAATCTCGGTCAAGATGAGTTATCTAGATAAGGTTTTCCCGCAGCTTTCCTTATCCTGAAAGATAAATGTCGGATAACTCTAAGCTCTATGAACCTTGGACTCATTTGAGTATCATTTCAACCATTTCATTCATCGTCCTATATGATTGACGGTGGAAGTTCACACATACACATGCACGCACACACAATGTAGCTTGTTTCCGGTTAAGACGTTAATGAATTCGTCACCATAAGGTGCAAATTTATTAAATATATTACTTTTGAGAATCATTAATGAGACTCCTTCATCGCTACTTTAATGTATTAAATGTAATTTTTTAAAAAAGGATCTGACTTAAACAATGAATACGGTTAGCTGTATTTAGCAGTTACTATTTCTTTTACGATTTTGCCGGTTATGTACTGTACAGACCTACAGACCGAGTTACCTGGATAAGGTTTATGGGGGGGGGGGAGGGTTTCCCTTATCCTGAAAGACGAATGTCCATTAACTCTAAGCTGTATGGTCCCTGGGCTCATTTGAGCATCATATAACCCATTCCATTCATCGTCCGATATCCGATATGACTTAACGTTGGAGGACGTAAACTAAAAAAAAAAAAAAAAAATCGTATGGTAGACACCTATATGGCACTAACACTTTTTACACCCTGTATACAAAGCATGTCTTCCCATTAGGTTCTTCCAAATGCTGACCTTAATTACGAGTATTATCGCGTAGCTCCTGGCAAGAGGAAGAGCGGCAGGATGCTCGGATTAAAACAAATCAGGGACATAATAACAATTACAGTACTGTCGTGAGAAACAGTTCCACAACAAGGAAGTCATTTCCAACAGCATACACGCTCTTCTTCGGTACACATCAAAGAGCACATTCAACTGTTTTACATAACGTAGCAAACGGTCTACAGAAGGATCAACCTTCGGGTGCTTCTAAACTGTAGAATGGTATTACACACTGATTACACGGAGCTTTAATATCCTTTGGAGAATCTCTGAAGCAGCGTTATCCGAACAACTCACTCCAACCGAGGTTCGAAGTCAAGGCCTCTTGAACGTGAGGTTAACTTTTCTTCTCTCCACAAGATTTTAGGAAATGATGAAAATATCTGATGTTCTTACCAAAGGAAAGAATGTCTCTAACCACCATGTTTTCTTAGAAAACGTTATTCACTATTAATCAAATTGCAATTTGTCGAAATCACCCATTAGACACCTAGTTGTAGATACAGAAATTTGATACGCTAGTCAAATTTTTCAAAACTGAGATCGCTATATCCCGTCTTTGTATGACCACGAGAAACAATTGAATGGCTACTTGGTACTTCAAAGTATTAAATATGTGGAAATTCTAACCCATAAAAAATATCCAGGAAAATGGGATGGGCCCTCGATACTTGCGATACATCGATACTCACGATACTTGCACATCGACATCAAACGATACTTCAAAAATTTCGCTCGGTTTTTTTCCATACTCCGTGGTGAATTCTGCAATTTTTTTTATTGTACAATCATAAAATATTACCGGAAGTAGATAATAACAAAGCCGAGAAATTGCCAGTAATGTGGTTGGTACCTGTATGGTAACATTATGCAAGAAAATAATAGTCCGTCAGATTCACTGTCAGTTAACAGTTCCAAAGAAGAAATCACTGCATATCTCAACGATGATTTGTCACCTTATTTTAGTGGAGTTAAATATATATAATTTGTGCATTCCACCTGCAACAATTTTCTCTGAAGAACTATTAGTGCAGCAGGACTTATATGTGACAGAACATGGACAACACCCCGAAAGAGTGAGAATGCTAGTATTTTTTAGCGAAGGCGTAAAAAATTGAACTTTTTCAAAAACGCACTTTGCTTTTAAATGTCTAATGCGGCGTTTAAAAATTAGTACACAAATGGTTTTAAATTGTAACTCATTAAATGTGTGCACCTATTATGTGTTTCAAATGGGAAGAGTTCTGGCGTGTGGCGAATCAGATGCATTAGAGCCTTCAGCGTTGCCAACTCGTTATCCCCACTTTTTTATATTTCCCTCTCTCTCGCACACTTGCGAGTCTTCTTGGCGCTAGAAGTAAGGGAACGCAAACTGAATTTTCCAAAGCTTTATAATAATGCAGTTGTTCAAATTACAATTGCAAAATGGATATTGGTATATTACGCACACGTTTTAAATACATAGTTTAAAAATAATTATAGTTTATAAATTACTTATTTTTATAATCCAATGAAACTGCCAACGGTGCATCCATATAGCTATGAATGTCTCTTCCGTTAAGAGACAATTCGTCATTGTCACTGTCTTCATCGTGTGAGTGCTGCAAGATTATGATGATAGGCTCCAAAATCTCGTCATGTGCTACTTCTCTCCTAAAGCAGTGTTCTTGTAGTTCATCTGCATGTCTCATGCAGTTTTCCCAGTCTTGCGCAACCTTGTCAATTTCTTGGTGAATAAGTCGTTCAGCGTCAGTCAGTTTTAAAGTATTATTTCTGTTTGCAACACAATTTGAGCCCACATTAACTCAATTGGATTGTTCTGGCAGTGGTATGGGGGAAGGTGGTTTATAATACTACCTCGTGTTTCATTTCAATTGCAAGCTGATCCAGCTGATACAATTTGCCTGGTTTCTAAACGGAAGAAGAAATGAATAATACTGCTTTGAACTCTCTACAGTGAATAGAGATTACATATGATTCATAAACAAACATATAGCGTGACAAGTCGTTCTGCCAATGCACCATTCTGCAAGTCAACAGGAAGTGTATTGTTTGTTCTCGCTCGAATTTAACAAACACCTTAGCTTATTCAAAGTAATTCTTTTCTCATGTCAAACGTTTAAGTTTCAGTTCTGAGTAATTACAAATATACCTATAGGCATATATCCCAACCAATAATGATATCCATTACAATGTTAACGTCGCGATGCATTGTTATAACATAATAGTGCTTTATTTATTTGTGTTAGGAAAACTACTTGGGTTAAAAATAGAGGGTTTATGCGGTTATATTAGATACATTACTCTCTAGCTTCCTCAAATGTCAGTTTTTGTCTTAGCGCGAATAGCATTTATTAGAGATTAAGTTGACACTCGTCACACACCACTTAAGGGGAATGCACGTCATCCCATTTGAAACACATAGTTAATCTCATTGCCATTACACAGTTCTCCCAAAATTCTGCTCTGTCCAGCAAGGAAGCAGGGAGGCAAGGCCAAAGAATATGTAACGTAATCACTTTTGCTGTGTTTATGCCCGTCTTCCGGATATATGGACGCTAGGTTCACAGTGTTGTCGCGTAGCTAACCCATACATAATACCTATTTCTGCAGTTACTGAAATGAGCATTAGATCTGGCAGCATTGGTGACTCATGTGCACTCTCTTACACTAATTTCGTAGCAAACAAATGCACTAACAGAGCAGAGGAACAGCTCAAGCTCCTCTCCCCTTCACTCCCCGCTAGCCTTCTTGCGTTGGACAGACAGTACTTTGCATTGAAACTACAAATAGAAATGACGGTATCGAATATTCGATGTATCGGGTATCGTGGAAAATATTGTGTATTGAGTGTCAAGAAAACCTGGTAACGACCGATCCCTACCAGGAAATCGTAAATGCCTCAAAGAAATATTTCATATATTTTGTTTTCCCTTCCATGAGGTTTTCGTCTTTGGGTACTGATATTTCGCTCATATCTTAAGATTTCGGTGAACAAAATTTAGATGCATGGTGCCATCGCAGGCTATTTGTAGAAAATGCAAGGCATCCATTTTGTCTGACAAAATATATCTTAAGATATAGTATATCAACCAAAATAGTTTGGGCCACTTTTAAGAAAATCAAAAATAAAGAAAACGTTTTCAATTTAAGGGCAGATTTATATGGGGGTATTTATTTTGGGAAAATATCACTGACACAGCCTTGAAGATGCTGGACTTAAATACCATATTTGGAATTCCTCTTAAACTTCGTTTTTAGTTATGAATTTGTAAGTGGGTTGCAATCATTCCTCTCCCTACTGTCAACAATATCAGATAAAGCAGTAATAATTAGGAAATTCCCATAAAACTCCTAATAACTACCTTGCTGACTGGCCATGCAAATTTACGATCAGCTTTACAGAGTGCATTCAAGAATACTACGATGACTGGCCCCATTTTGGTAATTCACTAAAGTGGCTTAGGTATTTCATAGATGCCGCATCGCTTCTTTTATATTTTGAATTCGAGGTAAATCTTTCCGAGAGTACCTGCATTACAATTCGTTATAGACACAAACGAAAATGTGACAGTTATGTTTCACAACTGGACACTAAAATCCCATGTTCTTCACATGACATAACGAGAAATACTGAAAGTCGACAAAATTCAAAAGAATGACAAAGTATTCAATAATTCAAACCTCAGTAAGGAATATCTCGGAAATGGCTTAAGCCAAAAAGTTGTTTAAAATAAATTTCTCAGTAATTTGTATTTGTCTTTGGCTGCTAGTTGTGCAGTATTATGTGAATTTCCTTTCGAATGAAGAGGACTTCACAAGATTTTTAAAGTGTAAACAACTTTACAGTAGTATATTAATCAAAATAACCAGTGTCATTTCAAACAAACAAAACAAAAAAAAAAAAAAAAAAAACCATTAAGAAAACTTTGTATGCAAAGGGTAGTTTGTGGTAAAAGATGTTCTTGAACATATTCCTGTTACATCTTTAGAATATACAGCACCTAAAAACCCATTTTGATGTATTTTGGACATATTATTTTTGAGTTATGCTGTTTATAGGCATAACACCGGATCTTTTTCTCAAAGGGCTTACTTAATTCAGGAGCCTCGAAACATGTACTTCTGGGATAATCTCAATAGCGAATTTTTGTGCGGAATGCAATACCTTATATACCTACTATCTAATTGGCAGAAAATAAAAAAAATAAAAAATGAATGTAGATGAATATCACTGTTTGAGCAGCGTGCTTTAAAACTATCGGTTAAGCTCGATTCTGGTTGGTGACTGTTCATTGACTTTAAGGGGCCTGCATTATCGTGTTATGAAACAAAGCGAAGTCAGTAATGTCATCAACGTTTGCTGTGAATTCCTTTAATGACAAACACGGATGTACTTTTGTAATGCTTACAAACAGCAATTTCAGCACTTAACCCTACTTGTGTCCTACAAATTGAATGTCTCCCAAAACAAAAAGTGTGGAAAGTGTAATATTTCAAGTGATGAATCAGCGTGCTTGGAATGCACCTGCATGCCACACGTTACAAGGTTAGAGGAAGGCTGCAACGGCGTGTGGCTTTGACGGAAGTCGTGACAGGCAGACTGATAATAGCGGTGAATCACGACCGAGATAACAGTGATGTAAACCTGCGGTTATCGTCGGGATATGCCACAACAACGGATAAAATAATTATAATCTGTCTCCAGTTAGAACAATCCTGTTGTAAACACACGAGAGGGAAGGAAAGGAGAAAGAGAACGTTGATTAGTGGATGCATGTACAACATAAATGGAAAAAACCAACCAGTAGCAACCTCCCATGCCTTTACATTTACAATAGAAGATTTTATATATATATATATATATATATATATATATATATATATATATATATATTCTCTTTTTAATTGGGAAGAGTTTTGGTCTAGAGAGAATGAGATACGTTTGCGTGCTCAGCGTTGCCACCTCGTTACCCACAATCTTTTCATATTTCCCTCTCACACACTATCCTAGAGCATGCAAGTTCCCAGGACACTAGTCGTAAGTGAACCCAAATCGAATTTTCAACACTTTTATAATAATGCCATTTTAAAAATCAAATGCATATTAAGTATATGTTTTAAATGCGTGGCTCATTCATATCCCTGACATTGTCATTTGTGTCAAGAGGCAATTCGTTATTGTCTTTGTCTTCACTGTGTGGGACTTGTATATTTATTATAGACACCAAAATCTCGTCACGTGCTATTTCTTTCCGAAAGACGTCATCTTTTAGTTTTTCTGCATGTCTCACCCAGTTTTCCCAGTCTTGCTGTGTAACTTTGTCAATTTCTTTGTGAATAAGTCCTTCAACGTTCGACTTTAAAATGTCCCCGAATACGAAGCAATCTAAACACATGTGACGGTTCACGTTTGGCAGATACTAAAATTAAAATAAAAACAAACCTGTATAACAACCCTGAGCCCTAATTCCTTAAACCAGGGCTAATATGCCGCACTTTTAACATTAATTGTTCATACTACAATCATACATGCAACATAATTTACAGATAAATTTATACAAAAAATAACAATTATTAAAAAATACAATTATACAGTGTAAAATAATAAAAGGAAGTAAAAAGCAAAAAGCAAATGATATATATATAAACTGTTTATCAAAATAAATATATATTAAACACACAATAACATTTCATTCATATTAATACTACTCACACTAAGCTATTACAACTATTAACAAGAGATATATAAAATTAAACTATTATTATTATTATTATTATTATTATTATTATTATTATTATTATTATTATTATTATTATTATTATTATTATTATTATTATTATTATTATTATTATTATTATTATTATTATTATTATTATTATTATTATTATTATTATTATTATTATTATTATTATTATTATTATTATTATTATGAGGGCGCCGGGATAGCGCAGTGATTTCGTTCGCAACTCTCGTGCTGAGGGTCCGAGTTCGATATCTGGGGTGGCTCTGAGGTGTCGATTTTAAGTCGGTCCTATCCACGCCTTCACCTCTGTCTAGCTCATGTGAAGTGTCCCCTATGCTCAACATGGTTCGGAGTCCACGGTATAAGATGTAGGTCCACTCCCCTCACCGTCATCTTCACTATCACCCTATCATTGGAGGTAATGGACACCGCTCTCTGGGTGCCTTCACTTGAGAAATGGGTCCAGTCGTCAGGTCGTGGGGCGAGGTAACCCCGAAGGCCGTAGTCAACATATGGGGAGTGTTGGTTTATTATTATTATTATTATTATTATTATTATTATTATTATTATTATTATTATTATTATTAAATTATTAACTGTTTTAACGGCAATTTCAACATAAATTAATTGTTAAATTCGAGAGAGCGCAAACAAACACCTTGACATGTTCAAAGTAATTCTTTTAGCACATCGTGTCAATACTTTACATGTCAGGCCTCACCGTGGCTGATTAGTTAAAGAGCTCGACTCTCACCAAGGCGACCCGGGCTCGATCCCAGGCGCTCATAAAGTGAGATTTTTGGTGGACAACACGGGGCTGGGGCGGGTTTTCTCTGGGATCTCCGGTTTCCCCCGCCATCTCATTCCACGGATGCTTCATCTTCATCTCGTGTATCACCAATGCCACTGCCTGCGGTGCCGTATGTAGTAAAATTGGACGTTTAAAAACTACACGTTTCATTTCATTAACATTTCATAAATAATTACAAATATATATTACACACATACTTACCAACGTCGCGATGCGTTGTTATTATTTATTGGTATTATATTTATTTGTATTAATGAAAACAATTTGAGGAAACACGTTGATGTTTTAGGGTTGTATTAGAAATATTACTCCCTACGATCCTCTGGAATCCCTTTTGGGCACATTTAAATTTTTGTCTCACCACAAATAGTATTTATTACAGATGGATTCACTTGGCGCTCGACACACCCCACTTAAGAGGAATGCTGTATGTTAACACTGCAGGACTACGATTGGTTGCTGGTCTGGTAACATTCAAGAACAAATTCGTCCCATTTGAAAGTTACAGTAATTTGAAGTAGATTATAACCAAAGAGGTGTGGGGAAAAATCTGGAGCGCAGACGTTTGCAACAAATACATTAAATGAAGTGAATGGGGAAGTAGCACAAACTGTTAAATAACTTGCAACATTTTCATGAAATGACTTCGGCGTTTACTTTCCTTGTCAAGAGTATATAAACAGCAATTTATTATAATTACTTATCTTCTGTATATTATGCTGTACAGCACATCATTTGTCGTCCTCGGTGGTGTAGGGTAGCTTACTTACCATGGCTTCCTTGGGAGGTAGTAAAGCCGGCGGTCGTTTATTTATGGCACGAAAAACAACCTCAAGCCGAGAGAGAAACCTCTGAGCAAAATTAAACGGTCGTTCATGTCCAATACAACATGGGACGCCGAGAACCACAGAAATTAAAGATAATGCATAAGTAGAAAAAAAAAACTCCATGTTCATTTATATTCCTCAGTATTTTTCAGTTCTAACTAGGAAAGTACACATCGTTACTAGGTCTACGTGCTGTTCATGCTTGGAAACAATCGCTAAGAGCACAGGTGGTCGCTATCTTATGGCTTTGA